>BMAU01015816.1:227500-773383 GCA_019973935.1 Trichonephila clavipes | reverse complement strand
TAGAGAATTGAGTGATTCAAAAAATTATATAATTTTGATTCAGTTAAGGAGCATTATAATCTGAGGTACTATGAAAACTTTGTGTTTTGTTAAGTATTTCTTAAGTCAATCAATAGCAACTTTTTTTATTTTAATTTTAAAATTACCTTTGTTTTCCAATTTATCTTCATTGTAAACACATGCAGATGAGAAAAAATACATATAAATTCAATGGCTTTAATATTCCCAGCAAATGAATATTCTAACTTCACAAGTAGAAAAGATTTACTCTACATAATAGCAACAATGGGAATATGAAGTCTACCTGATTTTGCATATTAGAACGTTGTTGCTCTTTAGGATCAGGCTCATCCAGAACGGAGCAGTTAGCTGTTATGGTAATAACACGGGGACCTTTGGATGAGATGGATGGGGTACGGGCGGGGATACTTTGATATGAACGAGTGGTTGCAGTTTCAACATCATATTCATTCAAACTTCCTTCTGAAGATGCAAGGGAAGCTAGCGAATTTGATTTTGGAACTTGATTTTTATCATTTTTGACACCTTTTCCATTTGAGTGCAAATGAGAATTCTTACTCTCTGATTTAGTTTTGGTTGGTTTTGAAATGTTTTCTTTTGACAATTTTTCTCCATTAAGTTTAATTTTTGGATTAGAATGGATTTTTGCAGAGGTTACTGGATGTGGTGCTTCACAATGAATGGTGGATGGTTGATTTGGAACACGATCTTGAGGCCAAAACTTTTGATATGGTTCCAATTCTCCATTTTGGTTTTTCTTTTGTTGTGATATGTTATTATAACAGTTAATTGAAGGGAAAAACACATAGACATGCAATAGGCAGGCAAAAGGATGATCAGAAGAGGAAGGAGTGCATGCAAATAAATAAAACATTTATTAGTGAAATAAAATGTGTGAAAAAGAAATTTTTATGTGTGGATAAACTTGCTGAAACATTTAAATAAATAAAATCTCTGCTACAGCAGACTTTAAAAGTTACTTTTAATATTTGTTACATGTTTAGAGAAAAATTGTATAAGTTATAAAATAATTGTAATGAAGAATATTTTATCACCAAGCAAGGAATTTAAATTCCTTGCTTTATCCTATTTTAAAATTGTAATTCATACACATATTTCTGTCAAACAATATAATTTTTTTGAAGATTTGATCTTGATAAATATATATAATATAATGTCATAAATAAAAATAAAACTGATATTATAAAACATAATTTTATTGAGTTAATAACATAATTTTATTAAGCATGATTTTGTTGAGTAATACTTTATTATTTCAAGTAAACTTATATTTAAATACTTTATAAAATATTCTTAATATTGACCTGATTTATAAAAATGTAAAAGATGTATATTATTTTAAAACAGAATTTAAAATAAATAAGTTATGGTTAAAAATCATATAAATCACTATCTCTCTGAGAATATTTATTAATTTGTTAAAAAATAAATTTAAATTCAACTTTTAAATTCTATTTTCACCAAAGGTTTCTTATTTAATCTGATAATTTCAATAAAAATCCTGTACTTTTTTAAAAAAATTAAAATATTATGCATAACTTACTAAGAAAAATTCAAAAATAAACAGTTAAAATATTTTAACAAATTTTAAAAAAATGACATACTAATGAATAATTAAGATAACTATTTATAATTTCAGCAAGTTTTATCTATGAAAGTATAAAGAATAAAACAAATTCATTCACAAAAAAATAAAATACACTTAAACACATATGAAATAAAAACGTGCATACACAGAACATCACAACTACATAGCTATAACATTTATTTCACATCACAAATACCACAAACACTAAAAACTTAAATTTTTTTTTTATAAATAGGATCTGAAATCCACAAAAGCATTTTATAATACTAAATTATGTTCGATAAAAGGCTTACAGTAAAAAATGGAAATTCCTTTTCATGATTTTATTCTGTAAATGATAAAGAAGTAAAACTAGGAAGTCAAACTAAATCATAAGTTATTTTTAGCTTTAAAAAATATTTGAGATTTTTAAAGCTATAAGCCAATAACTTTTTACTATTCAGGAAACAGACCTTTAGCTTTTGGTTGTAACACTCTAGTTAAACTGAACAATAAATAAACAAAAATAATTAACAACTTATTAATTAATTTCTAATTATTTTTGGAACTAGTAGGTAGATACCTCAAAATTCAATTTAATATTCATGCTTAAAGTTTGAAAATTACAATGAATGTTCC
The DNA here is from genome assembly GCA_019973935.1 of Trichonephila clavipes. Taxonomy (NCBI): domain Eukaryota; kingdom Metazoa; phylum Arthropoda; class Arachnida; order Araneae; family Nephilidae; genus Trichonephila; species Trichonephila clavipes. Next base: position 771,135 of record BMAU01015816.1, on the reverse strand, counting down.
AAAAATCATGCAACACATCAAGTAGAAAAATTTTATCACAAAACATCACAAATACAACATCAAGAAAACATGCATATAAATCATGCAAAAGGAATGGTAAACATTTTTTCCTTACTTTGTTTTCTTTCAAAACTGAGATTTAACATGGATCAGATCTATCCAAATAAATAATAATGAAATGGTCATGGATAGGGTAATGTTGTATTTCAAGCTAACATTAAAGCTGTCAAATGCAACAGTTCTTATTATGCTGAACTTCCACTAAATTAATTCTGAGTCCCCTATCACCACCACTATTATTAGCATTTTGAGTGAAAATGTTGCATAATATAGACAAAATGAGGTATGTTAGAAGGGTAGCAAATAAGAATGAAGTGGATTCATGGATAAAAAGAAATAACATACATTAATACAAAACAGTAGGTAACACAAATAGTATAGAATAAATAAAAGAGAAATTTAACATGAAACATACACATATTATATATTAAGAAAGAAAAAACATTTAAAGCCTCAAATATGGAAACATGTATATTTAAAAAAAATTAGCACATACGTCTGATATTCTAACGTTTTCATCAGGTGAAACTCTTATATTCCCACCATTTATAAGTTCAGGTGATTGCTGATTCAAACGAAAATGATCCATGGTAGGCAGAACTGGAATTCCTCCCGAGGGTTTCTGTAAAAACCAGTCAAAGAGAAAATCTTAAAATTTATGGAAATAAAAATAAAAATATAGAAATTAATATAATGTTAATACATGCCAATGCTTCTTACATTTATTATTCTTTTCTCTCCACTCAAGGGAGGAGAAAATGCTTTAAAAAAAGATACTTTTTCCAAATCTATTGTTTAATAAAATAATGAAGTAAATAGTTTCCTTTATAAATTTTTATTTCAATCTCAAGCTTATACAAATTTTTAAGATGAATATTTTCCCTTTTATACTCAGAATTGAAATGAAAATAGTTACTAGAATAAACAATATTTTCAAAAAGAACAGTATTGCTAAAACACTTTTAGAAATTTAACAGATTGCTCGAAAGAAAAGAACATTATCATCAACATGATATATTTGCAAGAATTTTTCTGATTGGAATAAATGTTATAACTAATTCTACCAATTTATAAAAATAATTAATGCCACACTATTAAGCAACATGCTGGCTATTGGCAATCGACCCTGTAATTTTGAAGCATGGTCAAATGACTAAGCAGGCACCCTATTTCTGAACTTTCACATCACGCCAACAAGAGGACAATGAGTCTTGCAAAAGATTCAAAACGCAACAGCTCCTCTGCACAGCAGGTCTTCAGTGGCACCCTGTTCAAACACTCGACACCTCAGCCATGAGTCCATGACCATAACTACCATACTATCGCAGCCCAGGGATACCAAAATCCTGGTATTTTTTCCAATCCCAAAACCACAGGATTAAAATAACTAATCCTGGGATTTAATTTTTGTCTGAATTATATTTTAACATTTTTTTCTCATTAAAGTTTTTGAAGAATTTAATTTTTAGAAAATTTATATTTTGTTTATGAAATATGGATATAGAATTTTTGTGTGTGCAATTATGAGTGTTATAAGTGAAAAAAATGTATGCAGCTTGTGGAGACCCCCCTGGGTCTTCACCCTGGACATCAAGATTAATTTGAGGCAAAGAATCACTAAGAGCCATTTTGTATAATAATAACTTGTATTTATTATATCAAGTCTAAAAAAACTCTAATAACATATAATATTTTTATGTTACGTCAAATAAAAGGGATTTACCTTTAATATTAAATTAAATTACAAATTATGAAATTAATTAATAATTATGCTCAAGATAAAATAAGGTCTACCGAAATAGGAGGTCTGAGAAATACACGTACTCGAATTATTAGCTTTCATTAACTTTAACTAATTTTACTAAACTAACGCTTATTTTAAGTGCACATAAATTATATTTACTGCTGGTATATCAACTTTCTAATTCTTCCGTAGAATAGCAGCATTAAGTCTTCACTAACGTAATCTCCTGGAATCCTCTAAATTTGAGGTTACTGTTGCTGTCTCAATAGCCTTCATACCTGCTAGCTTAGAATGCTCCACTAAATACCCTATCTACTTTGCATATCCCGTTCACCTTTTGGAGTTGATTGGAAATATATATATACACGAATTTATAATCCCCCAAAAGATGCCTAAGAATATTAGTGGAAAGGTTCTATACAGATTCATCACAAGCTCTCATTTCTCATATGGGAGAATGTTGCACAGATCTAAGTGACTCACTGCAATACTTACACAATAATACAAGCAACATCTCAGGAATAGATTTTGTCACAGTTCCTTCATCAATTAAATGCCATTAATTAATAGCGGACCTGTTAGAAAGACTTGAGGCACTTCAAATCCCATTACATTACAAACAGTTTGTAGTGGTACCTAAATAAGCTAGTAGCAGCCTCTGGACAGAGGTGATCACTTTTGTCTAGTGGATATGTTATTAGGCTACAAACCCGAAGGTCGCGTGTTCAAAGAAACTACAAGTTCCTGCAACTGGATCTTCTACTTCAAATAAGGTAACACTTGAAATTGATTCACATTATGATTCAATAACTGGATCAATTTATACACAAAAACCATTAAGTGTAGAAAAAGAACTAGATAACGTTATCAAAGAGGTACATGCACCAATGCAGATGCAGTCTATTAGATTTGAGACACTGTCATCAAAAATTCAAAAAGAAATGTCTTTTTCTGAAAATGGAGGGAGATGTGTAGACTACCTGAAAAGAACATACTCTTATTTAGTAACGATAACACCTACTAATGTAGAATTCGAATGAGCATTTTCTTCGGCAGGACAATTTGGAACAAAAATAAGAAGCTGTTGACGAGCTGTGTTTTTTAAAAATTTATTTACAGAAACACAAGAAATGAAGAAATGTTTTTTAAAATTTCATTATGTATTACTTTTATTTGTTTTTTTTATGAATTAAGTTTTTTTTATTTATTTCAATAAAATTAATACTAAACCAACTTTTAATTATATTTTCAGTTTTATTATGCAATTTCAAATATGCTGATGTGTAAGTATTTTTAATAACTAATCCAATCCTAACCCAGGGACCAGTCCTGAGATTGAAAATAAAACATGAGATTGCAAACCCTACTGCAGCCAAATAAAGATGTTGGGGAGAAAGATGTGAATGTCCATTACATAACACTAGCAACCCATACTAAATTATAGACAGCTCTAGAAAATGTTTGCAGAGTCATTCCAGTGGAAAATTTCCACAAACTTATTGAATTTAAGCCTTGTTGTGTGATTCAGACCAAGGACAGTGTGATTTGTTATTAACTTGTTATCTCTAATTCAATGGCACTTCAGTATGTATTATTAAATTACACAGCTTAAAATCAAATATATGAAAATTATTTTTACAGAAATAAATATATTTCATGCAGTCAAGATGTCAAAAGAGATTGCTTGATTTATTTTATAAATTTAAATACATTTCTTCTAAAAAGGGTCATTCTATAAATGTAAATTTTAACTGTACATAATAAAAACTACATAATTATTAGATTAACTTCAGATGGAAAAAACAACAGTAATAAAACCCACAAAAGATAATCACCCTATTAGATTTGTTTTATCAATTATGATAAAAAGATTTACTTTTAAAAAAGTTATTTTCTAATTATGAATTCACATTACTCTCTAGATTGATTATGATTTTTCAGTCATGTAATTTCAGTGAAAGAACACGCTCTTTCCTATAAAGCTGAAGATTTTACCAAGGTTTTATAGGTAAGTATTTTTATAATTCAAAAATAATTAATTAAAAGGCACATATTAATCCACATTCATAAAATACATATTTTTTAAAAAAATTTAATTTTATGCATAAATAGGTTTGAGTATAAAATTAAAACTTCAAATTTAGAAAAAAATTCTTTCTCTTTCATATTATTTAAATTTAAAGAATAAATAAATTACTTTAAAAATATTATTTATTTATATGAAAGGTACAGTGTCCAAGTGAATGATATTAGGAGACACTTTTTGAACTTTTTGACACTTTTGAAAGATAAAAATTATAATAGAAAAATTAGACAAAAATAACTGTTTGTAATTCATTAGATTGCTGGAATTATTAAATCTTCAATTGTTTTCACACCACTCATAAGCACTAATTATAACAGTGTAGAAATGTTTATTAAAATTTTACATTCAAAAAACAAATGATAAAAATTAATTAGCAATGTAACTTAGGATAAAAAGTAAATTTACTCAGTATGAACTTTTTTCAGGTCATTAAATTAAACAATAAATACAATAATTTTCAAAAACGGAATTTTTAAATATGTAAATCGAATTAAGTTTTTAATAATTTTAGAACATTTCTAGGACAATATGTGATAATCAAGAATGAAAAATAAACATTTTTAGTTTAATTTTAACCTAATAGTTAAATTCAAATGTCAAAAAAAAAAATCAAATGCAGGAATTTATTTAAATAATACTTACTTTATTTTCCAGTTGCTGAATAAACTCTTGTGAATTGTCAAATCCTGGAACAAAGGTTGATTGGTGAATACTTTGACGATCTTTTTTTCTGAAATCATCTCCCATGGGACTACGAATGGGTCCAGCTAAAGTATGGCGCTTATTATCAGAGGTCCTAGACTCAGACATAGTGCGATTTCTATAACCCAGAGCTGTAAAAAGTGAAAAAAAATACGACATTTAACTTATTCATTACTATAAGTTCATTCATAAAGAAGAATTTACAAAAACTAACAAATAATCATTTTATAGAAATGTAAGTTAAAGAGAGAAAGGGGAGAAATACATACACTAAAGAAATATAAGTAAAATATATTTAAAGATAGCATGATGTTTACACTAATTTTAAAATTGATTCTGTGGTATTTTTTACATAAACAAGTACTTTTACATGTCTAAAGATCATAAGAATTATAATACAATATTAAATATTTAAGCACTTCTTAAAAGGTATGCACAGTTGACTGAAAATTAAAACTTACTTATATAATACACATGTAAAATAAATTTTTAAAATAAAACAAATGTTTCAACATTTAAAAGCAACTTATGAATATCCTTTCAATTCTTGCATAATACTAAATGAAAAATCATTATAAAATTTGTTTTACTTTGCAAAATTTTGAAATTTAATGACATTATCTTTGAATGAATTAAACATTTAATATATATGTATGCCAACCTTTTTTTAGTACATTACACTACTTTTATAAACATACAATAAGGCAAAAATGCACATTTTTAACATAAAAAAAGATTCATTACATTAAAATGCCATTGTTCTATTCCATTCGTAAAATTTTCATTGATATCTTTTTTAGCTAAGAATTCTAAGCTAATACCTGACATGCCACCATCCATACTTCTGGAGGTGAATCGTTTATTGCTCATCGTTCTCTCGAAGTGGGGAGGGGGACGATCGATAAGAGAGCTTGCTATTCGAGTTTGATACTGAGTTCGACCTGAGTATCGGAATTTGGACCCAAAACGTGGCAATAAAATTTTAGGTTTAGGAGGAGGTTCGGGCATCATTAACCTAAAAATTAATAACGATAATAAGTAATACAGATATGGAAAATATTTAAAACTATACTTGGGCTATAAAATTATCTACAGTTATAGTTACCTAAAAAATGTATGATGTTCCACACAAACTTTCCATATTCGTTTAGCAGCTTTATGATTAGGGAGTTTGAAACCAATTGTGCTTTCAAACTGTTCAAACTAAATCATAAGAAAAAACAATACTTATTTCTACGTATAATCTTTAAAATATAATATTATAATCTAATAAAAGTTTTTAAAATGAATGATATTTTAAAGATAAACAACAAAAAGATCACAAACTAATGAAGAGTAATTAAGAAAAGGATATCAATTTGTACAAAGAATAAAGTAATTTTTTTAAAGAACTGTACAGCACAGATTTTATACTTCTAAAAAATTAGACATTTTAAACCACGTCACTTCTCAACACAGAAAATAAATAAATTTAAACAAAAAATAAACCATTCTGACCTCCCCTGGTCGAATTTTGATGTAAAAATTGTTGCGTTTGTAGGAAATTTTCAGAATTTTTGGCCAAGCAAAGCGATTTATCCGCAGTCTGTCCCTGTACACCAACAGCCCAGATGCACATACACCTAGCATTATTTCTACACCTTCCGAATCTTTGGCTTGATGGAGATCAACTCCATACATTGCCAATTTTTTTGCATTCTCCAGGTAATGAAGCTCAGCTTCAGCTGGAGTCTGGCCTCTGGAATAATAGAAAAAATAACTTACGATTCAAGAAAAATAATGTACTTCAACCATTTCACAATGTAATTTATATAGTAAAAAGTAAAATAAAATATAATTTACACCTGTTTCCTTTTAAAGTATAAAAAAAAAGAGTAAATTGCATACATAGAATTGAATGTGATGATAATTAGCTCATATTATTCAAAATAGAGACTAGATTGGTTTTTAATGATCAATACATCCAATAATCAACAGTTTGTATGACTACCAAACTGACTACTGTTTGTATATTGCAGATGATACGTTAAAGAAAATGGCAATTAAACATAATAACTAATATCAATTGAATGGTCACAGAATTCTTACATTGACTCAAAATTTAATTGACTTTGGTTTCAAAATTAAATTCAGTATATATTAATGCATATTAATATATATTCAATAATGTTCAGCTGAAATATCACGATTAGCTAAATGCATTTTATTTTTGTCTATTATTTTTCTGAATTTAGCATGCATTATTAATCACATAACATGCGACACAGAAGTCCATTACTACTAGAATAAATCAAATAATATAATATCGTATTCCTGTTTCTTTTTATATTAAGATGAAGTTAATCTAATTACCACAAAGTATAAAATGCAAAAAGACTAAATGCAACTTTTTACTTGTGCTGACGGTGAAGCTCAGCCACTTTCTCTTCTAGCTCAGGAGTTTGATTAGGAGCAAAACGGAAATCAGAGAGGTAATTACTGGCATGTTCTTCAGGATCATAATCTCCGAGTTCTGATTGAACAAGGTAAGATCCCAGAAGAGCATAAGTTACAAAGGAACATGGAAGCCTGAAATCAGACACAAAACATTTTTGAGCAGAAAATTTTATGCAATATGATGACTCATTGAATAATCTGTCACTGAACAGAAGATTTACATTAAGGAAATTAATTCACAAAAGATTAATATTAAAATAAAATCTTCTGAAACAGATCAAACATATATGTTCAGAAATCAAACACTGAATTCCATTTTAATTTTTTTATTTACATGAGTTTTAATACGAAAACATGAATTTTATAATTTGAGAGTAATGTAAATTACTTTTCCATATATTTTTATCATTGAGATATAAATTTGCATCATTCAATATATTTTTCATTATTACATATGATAGATAATTGTTGTAATGATGCAGAAGAAAATCTAAAATATTTAATAGTGATGAGACATTAATTACATACATTAATTTTTATTATATATATTTTTAATAGTTTGTAACTTTGTAAAAGCTATATTTTGAGCTCAAATGTTTAATATTTCTTGAAAATTGCAATGTCACATGATTTAGTGTAATATTTTTTTAAAAAAAAGTTTTTTTGGTACACTCTAAATTTTTCAAAAATTATTCTCATATCATTAAAGCAGATTCAATGGAGAGAGAAAGAAATGGAGCAATATCATAATTTACTTCAGTTAAACTTTATCTTTAAATATAAAGACCTCCTGAAATATAGTTATACATATAGTCCTGAAATATAGTCCAATATGCATGTTGACTCAAAAGTATATAAAGAATATGAGGCATAGCTTACTAAAATGTTTTGGCAAACTGCTGAAATTTTTTTTATGGAAAAAAAATTCAAACCACATGATTTATTGAAAATTACAGATAATTTAAGAACTAGCAAAACTCAAGCATTATAACTGAATGTTTCCAAAACATTGATTTTAGTAAATTTCACCATGAAAACAAACATCCTTATATTAAAATTATGTGTATTTCTAACTATTAAGCAGATTTTATTGCTTGTATAAACAGAAAAATAACATTTATTATACAATTTAAATATACAAAAAATGTTGACACAACTTACTTTCCTGACAAGACATCATTACGAATTTGAAGACAAAGTTGATACCTAAAATAGAAACATATAAATAAATAAAAATATAAGAGAAGAAAACAGTTAATATTGCTATACATGAAATTTTAAAGAAATGATCACAGTTTTTAGGCTCAAAATGTAGTATGAAAATAGCATTCATATGTTTATGAAACCTTAAAGGATATGTGCATTTATGCATATAAATATATAATAAAAACATTCCATTAATAAATAAAAATAGAATATTTACATTTATATATTAGTAATTTTATATTTAATAATGCATTCAAATCAACTACTACTCATTTAAATAAATTAGACTCTATTCTGTTTATCAATCTATTTATTGAAATATAATTTTCAACATATTATTATTTTTTTTATGAAGCTGAATTAACCTCTTTCATTATGTATAATATACACACACACACACATATTAAAGAAAAATATGCTACATTTGAATCTTAGGAAAACAAAACTGTGTGACACTCTCAAATTCTAGATTCAAGTTTTAATTTATACGTTCATTCATTAATAAATTAATAAAAGCCACTTCAATGAAACTTTTATTATGGGTTTTACTGACTTAAAATATTTTCCAAATATGCAACAAAAATAAATGTTCTTTAGTATTAAATTAAATACAATTTTGTTTCCAGTGAGGGTTTGAAATTGCCTTCCTTACATCAGATAAATGAATTAAAAATATACATAATATATTTCCTTGTACATCAATTACAGTATTACATAAATTACAATGTTAATTTTTAAGTAATTAAGAAATCTTCATTAATACAAACATTCAAGATAGCACAAAAATAACTAAATTTTAAAAACAACTACACAGATATTATCAAATTTATCAGTTATTCTATTATTAACATTATTTTGTGAAATACCAAAGTTAATTTTTGTAATGCATACATATCAATGAAATCCGCTCTAATTTTCCTACAAACCACATTAAGTTTCAATAACATTTAAAAAAATGTATTAAGTAAATCTGACATGCAAGCACACGTCTGCTCATAAACACAATTTCAATTAAGAAATATTATCAAAAAGAATTAAATACTTCCATAAGAATTCTCTTTTATACACACACACACACACACATTCCTTAAATCAGAATTAAATCTATATAATTGTTTGTATTGATTGATTGAATATTAACGTCGCACTGTTCAGCTGCACGAGGGCTTTTGGCGACAGACCACGTAATTTTGAACCATGGTCAAGTGACGTGGACGACACCTGAGCTGGCACCCCCTCTGTCGATCGACCCTTTTGTCGATTTTTGGGAACAAAACACAGTAAAAAACTAATTATTGAATAAATAATTATCATCAATTAATAAAATTAATCATTAATAACAAATACTTAATTAAATTTTGTGTACTATAAACTTAGTATTATAATCAATTGGAAAAAATCGAGGGCTTTGGGGGACCTCCCCTTGTGTGCGCAACTGACTGTAAATATAAATGAATTTTGCAATGTATACGTTTTATTCATTGTTATATACTCGAGAAATTATTGCGGGATAAAATATTTCGTGATGCCACTCATCCTCTGAAGTGACGAATGAAAATCGTTAAAGTATATTAATTTTTTCTTTCGAATGATTGATTGAATATTAACGTCGCACTGTTCAGCTACGCGAGAGCTTTTGGCGATGGACCAAGTAATTTTGAACCATGGTCAAGTGACGTGGACGACACCTGAGCTGGCACCCCCTCTCCTAACTACCACACCACACCAACGGGGGAATGTTTCAGCTCTCGACAGATTTAACGTGCATCACTGCCCTACATGGCGGGTCTTTAGTGGTACTGGGCTCGAACTCGTGACAAGGCAAGCCACGATCCGATACCTATATCACTCGGCTACCACGGCCATATAATTGTTTGTAACTTTTTCAAGTGTATAAAACTTTTATTTACAAAATAACCCTGGAATTACCTTTTGAAATAGTTATTTTTTTAAAAAACGCTTATACTTAAAAGCATAATTCTGATATCACAGAATTGAGAAATATCAAAAATGCTAAAAATAAAATTTCACATTTTACCTAGTTATATCTTCTTGCAGCTGTGAAGGGTCAGGAGGATAAAATTTGACTTCAAAAGAAAATTCCCAAGGCCCAACTACAATACAATATATTTATATACAATTAAAAAAATTAGAGAAATACAAATTAACAAAAAACAATCAGTATTTCAAAACAGAGAAAAATATAAAAAAATATAAGCAAACCTTTAAAATTCCTTGAAGCTGGCATGTAATAAAGAGAAAAAATAGCATAAGTAAGCATTAATTTAGAAAGTTAGGGGGAAAAAACCTTCACAAATTCTTCTTAATTCATAAATATAGTATAGCACAATAATATAAATAAAAATGACAACTTATGTTTTATTTCCCTTCTATCATAAATTTATGATTCCTAAATAATGATATAGTTTCAAAACATACATGCACATAATTACAATAAAATACATATGTGCTAACATTTAGCACTTGCCTCATTGTGTTTATTTATTCAATTAATATTAGTGATAATTTCAAAATTGTAACATGTCAATCATGTTTCTAAATTATACAAACATACAAACACACATAAATTTGATGAAGGTAAGGTTTACAGCTTATTTTGAATATTATCACTTATATAAAGAGATCCCATTCTATTTAAGACTAATTCATATTAGATATAAATTAAAAAACAAAGATACATGAAGCTGAAAATATAAGCACTTGAAGCTAACACATCAATCCTACACAATAAGCTGTAACAACAAAGGACAGAAATAAATCAGAATGAAGGATAAAGTTGTAAATACCTTTCTTTAAAGAAGTATTTCAGAAAGAAATGTATTTATGCAAGCCAAAATATACACTGAACAATACCGTATGATGAGTGAAGTTTATCAAAAACACAATCACAAAATTCTTATTCTAACACTTCTAAAATATTTAATTATGAATATATAATTCTTCAATTAAAAGAAAAACTTTTTTCCCACTTTTCAAATAATAGTTCAATTTTGCTCAAACAAAGTACAGTTAGAAAGGCTAGGAATTTACAAAATTGATAAAAATTAAAGCTATTAAAAATATTTTTAACTAATTCAATTTAATTTATTACATTTGAAAAGATAGAACTTGGTACCTTCTGATTTGTAAGCACGTAGCGTACCACAGACAAAAGTGATCACCTGTGTCCAGAGGATGTTACAGATTTATGTAGTTATTCACTACATTACTCCCCACCAGTGAGTCGGTGGATAGGTAAACGAATGATATAGTTGTTATAGCGCGTGTGAGTTGTTGCTGTTGCGTGAAGTGGATCTGACGACTTTTGATTGCTCTTTCAGTGAGTAGATGGTGCCACGACAGCAGCGTAAAGGTTACATGTTCAGATCACGTCCTGGTCACCAATGAGGAGGATAGAACTCGATGCCTTCAGATTCATAAGCACATAACGTACTACTAGACAAAAGTGATCACCTCTGTCCAGAGGTTATTACTGTTTGACTTACGTAGTTATCCACTACACATTTTTATCTATACTGCCTAATCTCAATAATATTTTTAAAGAAAAGGTACATTTAAAAATTCAGCTTAGACATAAATTTAATAAAAATATCAGATAATTCAGAAATAATAAAGATCACACACACACAAAGACATTCAACCTCCAAAGTTTATTAGAAACAATATTTTTCAAGTAAATGTATATTCCAGTTTTAAGTCATGAACATGCAAAACTACATAAGAAATTAATTTACATGCACACATTTCATGCTCTTATTTTGTTAATATATTTGAATGATTTGTTGTATTTAAAACTCTTGTTGTTGTTTTTCAAAAAAAAAAAAAAAAAAAAAAAATTGAATGAAATAAAACATGATTCTTAAAATATATATGTACATATTTTTAGTTTAAGGTATTATACACATAAATAATATTTACACTTTATTACTGCATTTTCAGTTCATGATAATTTCGTTTTTTGTAAATAACAAAACTAATTTTAATTACAAAACTTTAAAACAAATTTTTCAAGAAGTATCCAAAATATTTAATAATAATGTACTAATAATACCTTTAATTTGTTTTGATATCCTTTTCTCATAGTTTAGCCAACTCTAAAAATAAGAAATGAAATTCATTAGTACAAAACACCTTTCCTTGAAATATTTATTTAAAAAAGAAATACTTCCAAGGAAAGTTGTTAGCTTTTAAGTCTAACAACTTTCCTTGAAACTAATACCTTAGCTTTAAGCTAAAAGTTAAACTTTAAAAGCTAACACTTCACTAAAAGCTAAAGGCTTAGCTATTAAAGCTAAAAGAATAATAAATTATGACCATGAAAATTTAATTTCTTCAACAAATTTTTTAAACAACACTTATTAAATAAAATAACAGACACATTTCCCATTTTGATTAATTTAAGACATGTTACAAACTAAGGTTAATCATTTCACTCTCTCTCTCTTTGACATGTTAAATACACTATCATACTCAATAAGCTTTTAAGTTAATTTTTTTTCCTACCGATAATTAACAAAAGTTACATTAACAATAGAAGTTTTTGGTAGTGGTTCAGTTCACAGGCATATGTTTACATGATTTGGAATCAAACAACAAAGAATATTAAGGCTTTTAAAGAGTGCTCTTTCACTTCATTAAATAAAGTTCTCTATTTTCTATATAAATCCTGTAATTATGTTAAAAATTCGTTTTTGTCAATTAAATAAAAAAAAATAACACTATTTGGAATAGGTTCTCCAAACTCTCTTATATATTCATTGCACCAACAAAAACTGTAGATTTCTAATGAGCCTTTTGCAGGTGCAATAGAAATCTATGGGATGTCTTTTTTGGGAAAAAAAAGATAAGTGTAACTTCCTTATCTTTCAATGCTTGAGATACAATGCTTTCAAATATTTAAATCTATTACCTCACTAGCTATAAAAGATTTAAAAACCTCTCAAATAATTTCGAACTAATTTACCCTAAATCATATTTTATAAAATTTATAAAAACTTACCCTATTTCCATCACTATCTATAAAAGTAAGACCAAAATAATCTTTCTCTAGCAGATTTAGGTGATCGGCTATTAATGCAGCTAGTGTAGCACCTTTAGCACGTCTCTGGAATAGATAATTAATAAACAAAAACATAAATAAAAAAGCACAACATCACTAAAAAAAATAATAACAAATTATAGTTTAAAAAAAACTAAAAAACACACTTTTATAGTGTGAATCGAACTAAAAATTAATTCTTAATATAAGAATAAAATGATTAACGAGAAAATGAATGTCATTGTGGTAAAAGCGTGGGGGGTGTGCTTTGTACTGCATTTTTACACTAACTCAGCATTTCGGAATAGAACTAGTAAGAAATTATAACTTAATATAGTGCACTCCACGCTTTTACCACAATGACATTCATTTTCTCGTTAATCATTTTATTCTTATATTAAGAATTATTTTTTTACTTTTTAGTTCGATTCACTATAAAAGTGTGTTTTTTAGTTTTTTTAGAACTATAATTTATTTTTCATTTTTTAGTTCGATCTACAATAAAAGCCTTTTTTTTTTTAAAAAAACCTATCATTTTTTTCTTTGTTGAATTTATCCTTGAGTTTGATATTTGGAGCCGGAATTATGTAGCTGTTGAAATTAGTCTTGCTCTTCAATGGATAATAATTAATGAGTCTGAAGAATATTTATTCTCTTCGTTTACAGGGCCTTGGATGAGTCCCATATCGTTATATTTCAAAGATTCCGTCTTTATAGATTCAGGTCTAACTAATAAAAGTGTGCTAAGAAGAAATATTAAATGTCAATCGTATTATCACCTTTTAAACGTATTGCTATAATGTTAATTCGTATCATCACGCTTCTAAACATATTGCTTTATCAAAACAAAAAAATATTTAGCATTTAGAACATAAATTTATCCCTTTTAAAACGTATTGCTATGACATCACCTCTAAACGTATTGCTTTATAAAAATTAAAAATATTTAGCACTTATAACATAAATTATTATTATTCACATGCACGAGTCTTTTTTTTATTTCCATTTTCAGTAAAACTACACACCCGCGATTCTCTTTTTCATATAAAGAACATTTTTTTTTTGTTTTATTTGAATTAACCACAAGCCTATTTGCCGTTTTAGGTTTGCACCTCAATCTTTTAGTCGCCAAATCTGGAAATGGCTTTTGGAATTAGTCGCCAAATCTTAAAATCCTCATTTTTGAGGATCCTGATCCGGACAATAAAACAAAATTATGAAATTATTGTATTGTTGTCGGTCCTTGACAAGAGTGCAAAATTTTGAATTAATCTGACCTTTTAAAGTGGGTAAAAATCGAGTTCGAAGATTCCATTACATTCAAGTGAAACTTATAAAAGCGTGTTAAAAAAAGGCAATAGTGAGAGTACTCACGTCAACGTCGTATTCTGCATCTGTGCCGTCCAGCATACGAACTCTACAAACAACCGTTTTGGACCTGCCGCTCTCTTTAGGCCGTCGTTTGGCCGAACCGTAGTGGGAATCGAAATCACTGATGACGATACCACTCTCTGTAAGAGGAAGGGAGGTGTCCATCGAACTATTGCGTATGTCTACCATTTTTTACTGAAAAAAAAGGAAAGAAAATGAGAATACAAATTACTACAAAAATTATAGTCCAGATGCTTGGAACGACAATAATAACGTGACAGTATCCTTAGAACGATAAAATCTAAATTGATTATTACTTTTCATGGGCAATTATATGTTACAAAATGAAATGCAGCATTTAGCTTCGTCCTTTTCATTGTTCGTCCTAGTGTAGCAACACAATAGACAAGAACCGGGGTGTCCAATCCAAATGATCTTGCGGGCCACTTCGGAAAAACATTATAATCTCGTGGGCCGCACATAAAATTATGTACCTTTATATCAGATTTGAAAAAAAAAAAACATTTATTGGAGTGAAAATTTAATACAGAATGAATTATTATTATTGTTTTCATTATTTTTCATGTATAATATATAATATAATGTTTATATAATATAAACGTAAAGTTTGCAAAATCTTTGATCAAAAACAATGGATTTTAAAAACTTACAGTAATATAGCTTACATCAGAATAACACAGAGGCTATAATTTATAAAAGTGTCGAAAATATAACGCTATTTGTCAAGTAAGAAAAAAAATTCTGCCATCTGCAAGCAAAAAAGCCCACGTCAGCATATATCTATCTTTAGTTTGTGAAAACTCTTTGTTTTGCTACGCAAGGGGCTCACTTCTAATCAATTCCTGTGATCAGAATAATGCCTATTTTTTTATTTCAGAATCAAACTAAGTTTTGAAGGGAGAGAGGTTGTTATAAATCTCTCTTTATTTTAATGTTTTTTAACATTTTATTATGCGTATTTGGTAGTAAGAAGTTGATCTTTTTCCAAACAAATGCTTTTATCAGTTCTGGTACTTAAAGTAAATAAACTTTCTCTTTCACACTACATCATTTGGACAAACTTTCATAATTTTTTGTGGTTAGTAGTTAATTATAACGCTGTAATTTTTAATTGAATATGCAGATATTGCATTTTTAAGTATAAAACTAATTATAACTACTGCACTGTATTTTTGCAGTGAGTGAGTGAATATTAAGGTCGCATTGTTCAGCTGCACGAGGGCTTTTAGAGACGGACCACGTAATTTTGAACAATGGTCAAAACGGAACGACACTTGAGCTGGCACCCCTTCTCCTAACTACCACACCACACCAACTTAGCAGGAATATTCTACCAATACTTAGCTTTAATATTCTTTGAAATCCACTCTTCCAAAATATATGGCAGCAAGGGTTCTATGATGAGTATTTTAGTGGAGAAGGCGAAAAGTTTTGTAGCAGATATTGCGTTTTCAGCGGATTGCAAAGATTATTATTTTTGTCGCAAAAAAATAGTTAATGTCAAAATTTAAGTGTCTTATGGTTTTGTCTGTTAATGAAGACTTTAGAAAATGTGATTTGACTACTTATTTTAAGTGAACGGTGTACATAATTAATTTTACAGTGGAATATCTTTAATTAATTTATTAGCTCTAACGGATTAAATTTTCCAAAGTAGAGTATTTTGTTTATGTATATCCCTTAATTTGTACATGTAGTGATCCAAAACAAAATTGTATGAAAAAAAACTGCAGTAAATCATAATGCGGTTGGATAAAGTATTAACGTGCATCACGCCCCTACACGGCAGGTCTTACAAAGCTCTAATAAAGCTTAAGCTACGAAAGTAGCTAGGCATTTGCCAACTTGACTCTAT
Organism: Trichonephila clavipes; assembly: GCA_019973935.1. Taxonomy (NCBI): domain Eukaryota; kingdom Metazoa; phylum Arthropoda; class Arachnida; order Araneae; family Nephilidae; genus Trichonephila; species Trichonephila clavipes. The sequence continues at coordinate 754,595 of BMAU01015816.1, read as the reverse complement.
CGTTAACATTTCGCTATGTTTTTCATTGAATCGCCATTATAATTTAAGAAACCGCGTAGATTTGGAATATTACAATTTTAAAATAAAATTAATACAACAGAAAGTAATATTAATGTATTACACTTTCAGATATAAATTATTTACACTACTTTAAGCGTTCATTACGCAAAACTTTTAAGAATGTGTTACTTTGGCTGAGCAGAGATCAGCTTAAGGTATTTTTTTCGACCCTCAAGAGTGTTACGAGGAATTATACATTTCAAAAATCCTTTTATCGGCTATTAGATCTACATAGTTAAAATTTAACAAAGGTGTTTTTATTCTTTCTTTTTTGTTTAGCTGAGATATGGAAAAACCTTTTTTGTTTAATTTTCAATTCACATAAAATTAACTCATTAAAACTTCTTTGTCCTTCAATCTGTGTTGTTTAATTTTTCATTTCACCCGTTCGAAGAACGGTATATACCAGCTATAAATAAAAATGATCAAATAATGTTTAAAATATTACAGTTGCCATTTTCCTGAAAATTAAGGTGTTCCTTTTGAATTGATCTTTCGTTACTCTTTGTTAAAATTTGATTGTGCTGCCATTTACAAACGATTAAGTATTACATTGTCCTTCAACTTAACCGTCCTGAATATTTTTTAAACTTTAAAAAACATCTCTGACTGCCTTTTTTTTTTTGAGCACTCCAAACAGAAAAGGAGGAGGAGAAATGAAAGTCGCACACACACAGAGAATCATGTACCATCTATAGTGAAGGATATGCATAATGCAATTCGGAATTTATTATAGTAAAATCAAAAGTAACTGTTTTATAAAATATAAATCTATTTTAATCGAAAAGACATTTCTACTATCAAAAAGAATTTATTTTAAAACAAGAGCAAGTAACAAGCAAATACATTTAGATTTATATACACTCAGGAACATTGAAAATAGCGACCCAAGAAGGAAGCAAAGTACAATCGCGAAACTATGCAAATAAGTACAGCGTAATGTGATATGCAAATGATCCAAGTTTTGTGCCAATACGCATGCTCATACACGCCGAGGTAGCGCTACAATCAGGAAGAGGGTGCTATAAGACAGCGCAAATTCGAAGATTCATAAACGTGACGATTACCCGCCGATTGTAAAGACTTTGGTAAGCGAAACATTCAAAGTGCTAAAGACATTTCTTTTTTTTGAGAGAGGCCTGATCATCGGGATGAAAACTGCGGGCTGGTCGACGCGCCGTGTTGCTGGCCAGGTGGATCGTTCGGGTGTCATTAGAAATTGTTGGGAGCAGTGGACACGAGAAGGTACCCAAGCGCGGAAAACCGGGTCTGGAGCGACCAAAGACCACGAGGAGAGAGGATTGAAGGATCGTGCGGCTAGCACTAACCCCACAGTAACTCGTTGAACGATACGAACGAACAGACGTAGGCGTAGCAATTGTTCCACAAACAATTTCCAGACACCTTGCAGAAGCAAATCTTAAATCCAAGCACCTTTTCCGTGCACTCCCTTTAACACCGGAACATCGGCAACTGCGTCTACAGTGGTACCAAGCCAGATCAATGTGGAATGTCACAGATAGGCAAAAGGTTGTGTTTCGAGATGTGTTAGAATGTTTGTTTTGGGGACAATGATACCCGTGTACGGGTGTGGAGGCATCCTGGTGAGCGGTACAATTTTGTTCTACGTCACACTGTCCGCACAGTTGGTGTAATGGTCTGGGGGTCATAGCCTAAGAAGAATGTCCACTTTAATTGTGATGCGTGGAACCTTAACGGGTCAACGTTACGTTCATGAATATTTTCGATCCCATGTAGAACCTTTCTTAAATGGTCTCCCAGGGGCAATTTTCCAGCAAGATAATGCTCGTCCACGTACAGTAAGAGTTGCTCAAGACTTTCTACGTCATTTTCAGACTTCCATAGCCGGCCCGCTCCCCGATTTGTCCCCTGTAGAGCACGTGTGGGATCAACTAAAACGGCAGATGCCATCGTGTCACTCTGTACATGATTTAGAGTTGGCTGTTCAAGATTTGTGGTCCCATCTGCCTCAGGACAACATAAGGTGTCTAATCAACTCAATGCCGGACCGTGTGGCGGCATGTACGCAGCTGGAGGTGGTCCAACGCGCTATTGAAGTTGCCCAAAATTTGTGTCGCTGCACACCCTGTATTCGTTTAATTGTCTTGTTTTTTAGATCAAGTTAATCTCTCATCTGTGTCATTATGTATATTAAATTTCATTTCAATCCGATGCTTTCTTCTTGGGTCACTATTTTCAATGTTCCTGAGTGTATATATACTAGCTGGATGGCCCGGCGTTGCATGGGCTTCTTCAAGTGTACAGCTTTATGCATCTCTCTTTGAAGATTACCCTACCCTTTCAGTGTCAGCACTTCCTAGTGTGTGTGTGTGTGATTTCTATATTAATGTCATTAGAATACTCTTTTTCGAAGTTTCCTCCTCATCTTCTCCTGTCGGGTGGGTCTGTTTTCTCGCCACTTAGCGCATTTTCCGTGAGTACAATTTTATCCCTATAGAAATTTTCCCTTTCTCTCTGGGCACCAGTACTTCTGTGTGTGTGTTACTGAGGGATGTGAGTGATTTCTATAATTATATCATTTAAATACCCTTTTCAAAAATTTCTTTCACTTCTTTCTGTCGGACAGGTTTCTTTTCCCTCCGTTCAGCCCAGCGTTGTATCGGTTTTTTCAAGTATAAAACCCCCTTTTTTCACTGAGGAATAAGATTTTTTTCCCTTCAAATTTCTATTTTCGATTAAAAATTTTCAAAGCTAATTCACTTTTGTTCTCAAGAAAACAGACAATTTACGAATTTATTATTAAATAAATAATTTAGTAATAAATAAAAAAACGCAATATAACTTTAATTCTTAAAAAAATATTAATTTACACCAATTTTTGTTAAATAATGAATCAAAAAATGTGTACCGTTATCTATGAAGCGACTGTTTTTCTCTGGATGCTTGATTTTTCGATTAAATATATGTAACTGTGATAAAAAGAACTATGGGGGGAAAGCCTAAAAATTTGCTTACATTCCTTGTATAAAAAAAGATTTAAAAGGAAATAGGACTATTTAATAAAAAAAGGCAGCATTTTCCTATATTTTTAGGTTTTTTTAGTAAATTATTTCTCTAAAAGAAAACTATCAGTCGCGATGTATTATTAAAAACTAAGATCGTATTAATTATTTTATACATGAAACAATGAATACTTTCTTAAAATTTAAATTGATAAATTGGATTTGGAAAATTTGGAAAATTTACTATTTACACTCATTATAAAAGAAAACATCTTTTTATCTGACAGAAAAATCTTTTATCTGCTTACATACTCTCCGTAAGTTATTTTTCCGTACATGCACTATAAGCGCACAAACTCGTGTGTTCTGAGGTAGCTTTCGCATAATTAACTGTTACTGGCATTTGGCGATTTTTCCAATTTTAAGTATTTTTTCGGCTCCTCGACGGAAAAAATACATCTTCTTTAAAAAAATTTTATTCATAAAAAGAAAGTAGATTTTTTTTTTAATTTCAAAATTTTTTTGAAGTTTTACAATATTTTGTTTCAAATTAAATTGGCAAGAACTAAGAAAATGTACCAATTTGCTTGAAAAATAGCTTTATATTTTTTTAGGAATTTAAATTAGAAAAATTTAAAATATTGTAGAAATTGAGATTTTAGTAATATATATATACTTCAAGTTAATCACATGTTAACAGCATTTATTTTTTAAACAAAGTTAATTAATACAGTCCATAGAGCAACGTCAGGAAATTCCATTTTGGCTGAAAACTGATTTTCGACGCCAACTTTTGTCTCTCTCTCATTTTTGTAAAAATAACAGTGTTGCAAAAATGCAGACAAATCACAGTTGGCGCCAAAAACTGGTTTTAATTAATATCTTTTTAACTAATTGCTATATTTGATCGAATTGTGAATCTAAATCATTCTCGAATCCACTTAAACCCCCATAAAAAATGTCATCAAAATCGCTCCAGCCGTTTAGGAGTTCAGTCACATACACACACACAGAAGAATTACATATATAAAAGATATATACAGTATCTCGTGGAGAAATGAATAATCTTTCCGATTCTGTATTTATTTTTTATCTGATTTTGATAGAAGAATGACACATGGGCAAAACAATCATGCCTTTTAAGGTTTTTAATATCTTTTTAACTAATTGGGATATTGGACCGAATAAAACCAAACCGAATAAACCATTCTTGAATCCACTTGAACCCTCACAAAAAATGACATCAAAATCGGTCAGCCGTTTAGGAGGAGTTCAGTCACATATATACGCACAGAAGAATTATATATATAACGATAATTTGAAAAGAGATATTAATTTAAAACGCTAAAAAGCATGATTCGTTCGCATTTTTGTAACAATGAAGAACCTGTTTGGTCAGTTTGGCGTGGCCGTGGTAACCGAGTGGTCAAGGAATCGGATCGTGGCTGGCCTTGACACGAGTTCGAGCCCAGTACCACTAAAGACCCGCCGTGTAGGGCAGCGATGCACGTTAAATCTGTCGAGAGCTGAAACGTCCTCCCGTTGGTGTGGTGAGGTAGTTAGGAGAGGGGGTGCCAGCTCAGGTGTCGTTCACGTCACTTGACCATGGTTCCGAAAAACGTGGTCCGTCGCCAAAAGCCCTCGTGTAGTTGAACAGTGCGACGTTAATATTCACTCACTTGGCCAGTTTGGCTGAAAATCGATTTTCGACGCCAACTTACGTCATTTTTATAACAATATCGTAGTTACAACAATGCAGGTGAATATTGAGTTGAATGTTTTTAATTAATAACTTTTTTAACTAATTTAGATATCAGACCGAATTGTGAATCTAAACCATTCTCGAATCCACTTAAACCCACACAAAAAATTTCATCAAAATCGGTCCAGCCGTTTAGGAGGAGTGTTAAGTCACATACACGCACAGAAGATTTTTATACAAAAGATAAATTTCTCTTCAAATAAATTTAAAAATGAAAACACTTTAAAAACCTGATGTTTAAAATTTTTTTTTAGAGAGTCGGCGGGCCGCAAATTACGTACTGGCGGGCCACGTGTTGGACACCCCTGGACAAGAATATAAAAAGTTCAGTGCCCAAAGTCATTGAATCAGAAATAACTTATCAATTTCAGTTCCGAAATTTTTAAAATATTTGCCAGTAAGATACATGTATATCCATAGATTTGAATTGAAAGGCCATTCAGTCTGTACTTAAAAAAATTTATATCTTCGTACCTATAGTATAATAAAGATAGTTTAATTTTGCCCTTATTCCATGGTGAATATTCAACGAATATCAAAGAACATAGAAATATAATAAACAGACTATTTCATAATTAATACATTATTTTGGAAAGAAATTTTAAATATTGAATAATTCTTGTTAAAAATGTTTTTGTTATACAAATAATTTTTTTCAGAACCAAAGTTGTGAAAAAGTTATGAAGAGAATAAATATTAAGGTATATATATATATATATATATATATATATATATATATATATATATATATATATATATTGTATTAATAAACATGTTCATCTTTTTTGCATCTGTATAATTAAAATTTTCTGGGGGAAATGTATAAGCATTAATTTCTAGTTTTGAAAATGGTAAGGGGGATATTATACTTTTATTTTATGGAATGAGATGACGTTTTTATTTTATTCTTTACTTTACTTTTTTCACTACATTAAAAGTTACAGCAACTTAAAGAACAGTAAAAAAATCTATCATTCGATCCAAATTAATGTTAAATGAAAACAAATGCATAAGAACTTATTTTTCGAAGTGGAATTTTAAACTAAACTGTTCAATACTAAAAAAAATTCAATTTTGAGAATTGTTGTGAAGGATTTCTCTCATAGAATTATTTCGTAAAATAAATAAATAAATAAAATACATTTTTTTCTTCCGTAATATTTTTTAACCATCTATCAAAGAAGTTTTTTTCAGTATAGTAAAAATATTAAGCATCTCTGCTCTAAAATGAGAAAAATTAAACTTAACATATTGTGCATATCATAATTCAATGTAATCTCCCCCTTTGAAAACAATATTTTACCATAATAAATAATATGGAACAATAAAACAAAAATGTTTATAACAATCTTGTTAATAAAATTATAACACTTAAAATTTATTTTCCAGTTGCATATTTCAGGGGGAAATTTTTTTTAAACACTCAAAAGGAAAAATCCGTTTATTTTATCCGAAATTTTATAAAAGAAAAATATATATTTAAAAAAAACAGCCAGGAACAAAACAACACAATTACATAATACACCACTGTCTCGATTTTAAAACGTTAATTCGCAGTTTCGAGTTCCATCAATATTGAATCGAAAATAAATTGTTTCGCAAGATGTAAACACACATCACGCCGGGGCATTTTTGTTTTGAAACATTAACCCCTTTCCCAACCGTACGCCATGATTTTATTTTATCTGCTTTTTGAATTAATAATTCCACAAGAAAACTCGTTCAGCGTGAAGCAGGTATGTGCATTTTTAATCATTCGTCTTCCAGAGCACACCTGCCGCGTTTTGAGAACCATAAAAATCGTCCCGACGGTGGAAGAAGATATATTATCTTCGCGATGCCAACGCCCCTTTATAAAAACTACGCAAGAAATGACCACGGCATTAATTTAACAAAAATGGCGGTCCCCGGCGCACGCCATATTGGTCTCACGCGACAGCGATATTTGTAACAACCGAATGTCTCCACCTTCTTTTATATGAAGACATAAAATAAGCCACAGCTCATAAACAACCAGAAAGCCGGTCTTTTACACGGGTCGTTAAGTTATTTTTCTCTCTCTTCTTTAATCTACTGTTGACGTTCGAAATCATGCAAGCGAAGAAGAATTCTGTAATAAGTCTGCAAATTCTTCAGGAATCTTAAAAAACAAACAAAAATTACAGGAACACGAACATCTATTTTTGAGAAAATGTAAAGAGGAAAAAAATGAAGACATTCACTTTTTGCCTCAACTCTTTTTGAACGGAGCAATTTTATGGTTTTTAATTTGTCTGAGGACAGAAAGAATGGATTAATGAAATTATATGGATGTCTGAAAAAGAAGTTCAGATATACAAACGAAAAAATTCAACATAAAAGCATAACATAAAAAGCAAATAAATTTTGAAATAAATGAATTACGTTTATATTACAAGAAAATATAAAAAAGAATTCAATTTTTTTTTTTTTTTTTTTTTTGTAATAAAAAAGTATTTTTTTCTTTTTGTACAATGATGAAATCGCATTACAAGATTCCTCGGCTCCGAACAATCCAAAAAAATTACAGAAAGTTGGAAAGTTTTAAGTTCACTCTTATTGTTCTGAAAGCACAACTGGTAGTAATGTTAATTTCACTAGGTTCTTTTTTTAAAATGGTAGGGCAAACACGTGATTTTTCTTTTTTTCTTAAAAAAAAATTCTTGTACTTTGTTATGCAAGGAGAGAGAGAGAGAGAGAGTTCTATAGTTTATTCCCCCATAAATTGATCAGCTAATCACTCTTTAATGTTGTTTATGTGCGCCTTTTTTAACCTATAATGAACTCAGTTTTAAAACTAAACAATTGAAAATTTCTTTTTAATGTTTACTTTGATTGAAATGTTCTTTAAAAAATAACATAGTTTTCTGATGGCTAAAACTTTTTTTCACAAAATTTTGTATAGATCAATTGAATATACTGTGATTCAGTCGTGAAGCTCAGGTTGGCGACCATGTTATCTAGACAGTGGCGCACACAAGGGGGATTATATTGATAAAGAAGTAAATAAACAGAAAAAAAGCAATACAATATTCTCACTGTGTGGTCTCCTGTAAATATAAAAACTGATGCGTGTTTGATTCAGATCAGTGACACAGGGGTGGTCCTAGGGGTCCGGACCCTCTCCCCCCTCCTAAAAAGCCCTTGATTTTTTTTCCGATTGATTATAATTCTAAGTATATAGTACGTAAAATTTAATTAAACATGTGTTATTAATGATTAATTTTATTAATTGATGCTAATTATGTATTCAATAATTAGTTTTTTTCTTCCAGAAAATCGACAAAATCAAAAGGAGCATGATACAAGAATGGTGGACTTTCGACCCTGGACCCCCCCCTTGAAAAATTCCTGCGTGCGCTACTGGATCTAGTCCTATATTTTTATTCTCTTGACTCATGAATATAGTTCTATATGTACGCTGTTAAAGTTCAAATATTAGAAAAAAATTATTTCATTTTTATACATAGGCATATATTCACAATACGCAGTATATTTCTAGATGAGTCTGAGTTTGTAGTGGAACAAATAAATTCTTACGCTGGTCCTTTCCTTTAAAATACGGTTTTCTATTTTTTTTTTTTAAGAACTGTTACGGCTTTATTGTAAAAATTGTAAACATTTTCTTCGAATTCATACAGACGGAAACACGCAATCTAAAACAACGTGAGTGCTATTGACAAAGGACCTCGTAATTTTAAATCACAGTCAAGTGACGAGGACGATACCCGAGTCAGCATCATTCTCCTAACTTCTATACCATACCAACGAGTTAACTTCGAACCTCGATAGTTTGAAAGTGTATCGACCCTCTACACGGCGGTTCCTTAGTGGCCATAGTAATCGAACATATGTCAGAAATAACGCCCAGCCACTTTGCGACCATGGCCACTTGGCTACTGAGCCATGTTATTTCGATCAAAGATACAGTTTATGCAAATAATTTGATAACATAACTTTCAAACAGATTTATTTTACAAAAAAAAAAAAAAAATTGACATTTTTTCACAAAACGAATATATTTTTAAATAAAATTTTATGATACTTTAATTCTACAGATAGGTGTGTTTTCCTTATCGATTAAACAGATGAATTTCGCATGTGTCTTGATCAATGTATTTAAAAAATTAAAAATTGTTCCCGTATTTTTTGCGTGTGTGTGTGGAAGTAAATTGAAAACCAATGGTTGCTATTAATTTTAATTACAGGATAAAATATTGGATGCATTTTCTTTTTCAATTCCTATTATTAACTCACACTTTCTAAATATTTATTTATTTATCATGGTGGAATTTTCAATCGTTAATAAAATACATTTTAAAGCGATCAATTGAGCTGAGATTTAATAAACATGATTCTTTTGGATGACAATACAGTAATTTAATTATAATTAATAAAAATTAATTGACTAAAACTAATTATTCAAAGAATTAGAAATACAGCCATATTGGCATCATTTTTGGCGACTTAGCAACCCTTTTGGCGACTGGTGTCAAAACGTAAAAAAGTTTTTTCTCACATTTTAAAGCGCTCATTTGAACTGAAATTTTCTATACACTATTGTTTTGGGTAAAAATACGATAATTTAATTATAATTAATTAAAATTAAAGCAGGAATTGACTTAAATTTTTTTTATATTACTTGTTAAAATTATAATGCATTGTAATTTTTAATAAAAAAATATATAGTGAAATATAAAAGCTACAATTCTGATAAAAAGTAAAATGAGAACCAGAAATTTCATTAAAAATATTTTCTTCGCTACTTTTCTACTGATATTAAAAGAGTTTTAGAGAACACACATATTTATTGTAGTTTAAAAAATCTTAAGCTTCATTTTGAAGTATGAAAAAGTGTTCAGTCATTTTTTTTGAGATTATTACATTGCTGTTCAAAAAAAGTTGGGCTAAAAGATGCTACTGTTTAAAAGTAGGTTAAGTAAGATCAAGTTGTATTTAAAAGGGATTCAAATACGAAGTGATCGGCTGTAGAATATTTCAATAATTAAATAACAATCAGGATGTGATTCAATATCTGTAGAATCGTTTTGTAATATTCTTTACAGATGCTTTCCTGCCACAAATAGGCTCAATTCATGAGTCACATGATACGGGGAGTCACGTGTTCGCGACTTAATTCAAAACTGACATTAACCCTTCATCTATCGCATTATGATTTATTGCAGTTTTTTTCATGCAATATTTTTTTTGGATCACTTCATTGAAAATTAAGAGATATACATAAAAAAAATACTCGACCTTGAGAAATTTAATCCGTTAGAGTTAATTAATTAATTAAAGATATTCATCTGTAAAATTAATTATATACACTGTTCACTTAAAATAAATAGTGAAATCGTTTTCTAAGGTCTTCATTAACATACAAAAAAAAAGACACTTAAATTTTGACATTAACTATTTTTTCGGGACAAAAATGATTATCTTTGCAATCCGCTGAAAACTGTCAGCTGAAAGCGCGCAATTCCTGCTATAAAACTATTCGCCTTCCCATTCATCATATAACCTGTGCTGCCATGTATCTTGGAACAGTGGATTTCAAAGAATATTCCTGCTAAGTATCGTCAGAATATTCGTAAAAATGGTTATTCTACGAAATTTTAAAGTGAGTGGTACTTATAAGTACTGTCGGTAGATAAAGGGTTAAACTAACTTGTACTTGCTCTATTTGTAAAAATCTAAACTTCATAATTGGGCAAAGATGTTCAAATATAATAAAAAAAGATTCATTTAAAATAATTTTAATTAATAAAAATTATTTTATTTGTGTACTTTTAAAATTAAGTGTATTTTGGTTACTTATATATGTTATTATTAACAAAAATATGTGCTTTTTAAAAAAAAGTGTTTCCGCAAAGAGCAACAACGAAGCCCATGAACTAATCACCTGGAAACACATGATTGTATTTATCATATGATTTTGACGTCACATGAATTTATGAATTAATTGGCTTGAAACACGTGTTTGTCATTATCATGTAAACATGACGTCCCTTGAATTAACCCATTAAGTAGAAATAATCAAGCTAGTTTTAACGCATTTTCTCTGATTACATTTTTAAACTCTCTTGTTTCAATCGGATTAATCTTTTCGTGCTGTTTTATAGAACTTCTGATAAAATTTTTAAAGTTGACTGATATTGTAGGAACAATTTTTAGATTGCATAATAATAGAAAGAAAGAATTCAAAAATATATCGTAAACATCCCTGAAAAAAAAGTAAATGTAAAATGTCTCTAAAAATTCAGCTTCTTCATTTTGATTTTGATTTCTTAAAGTCCAGCATAAAACAGTGAAATATTTGATAGGGATGTAATGAAAAATAAAGCTCTGGAACATTTAAAGGTTGCCACTATATTTTAAAAAAAAAAGCTTGCATGGATATTTTACTTAAAAAAATCTACAATTATAGGCTTTGGATGTAAAATTCAATTCAGCTGGGTTTCGAAACTTTTGGAGATTCAATACCAGACAAATTCAAAATTCTAATTTAAAAAAAATATTCTAAATTCGAAAAAATAGTAGAAATATTTTTAACATTAGGTTTGATAAAACAAACTGAAAATTTCAAAAATATTTCTCTTTGATAACCGTTCAATATCAGCGATAAAAAAAATAATAAAACTGCACAAATTAAATTTTCACCAAGACAACTTAAAAAAATCATTCATTAATGATTAACCTTTTTATAGTAAGCCTATTTTTTGTATTCATTTAGCACTTTCTACAGTAAGTCAGAGAAAGAAAGGAAGGAATAATAAGGAAACGAATCACCATCAAGAACAATAACTTCGTTTCGTCTGTAATCTGAGGGGAGAATCAAGATGCTAGAATATTGTCAGGAAATTAGAAACCAGAAAAAAAAACTTAACAATTTAATTTGCATTAACTCTCACCTTCAACAACAATTTTATTCTACGGAAGATTTTTAAAGACAGAATGAAAATGGAGAAATAAAAAGAACACACATCTTCAATTTTTTTAACATCGTTTGACACAATCTGTCTTCCATTAAATAATTTAAGGCGAATCTATCAGGAAACCGAAGGTAATAAAAAAAAAATACAATGACGGCAGTTCCAGATAAGAATAAAAAGTTCCAAAACGAACAGAACTATTAATTCCACGAACTGTTGACATTCGTCCGAGTCCCAGCGACTCAATTTATAATAGACTTAGCTGTGACTACCAATGAAGTACGTCTATCGCAAAGGATATTAATCCACCATGATGGGGCGGTCTGTCGTCTAAGAGGTCACTTTCAAAAGACAGCCGCTTTGGCGCCTGGCCAGTTATGACCATCCAGATGACATGCAACGATTGTTAGAGGGGAATTGGCTATAATTAAGGTTGCAGGCCTATCACTCAATTAGTGAGACAAACCTGGATGGCTGCCTTTGACTTAACGAAGCCTCCTACGCTCTTAATTTAATGATAGATCACCGTAAAACAAGGCTTGGTGCCACAGTGTTGGGGGTCGAATTAAGGTTCCAGTTTCTGAAGCTATTAATCTTGATAAATCATTATTGTAGGATATTAAAAAAAAGTTTTTTTTTTCTTTTTTGAATTATAGAGGGTATCCTGTATTTTCAAGGACAGATAATGTAGCTGAAATGAGAGTTTCGAAGAAGAGAGAGAGACTTTTTGGAAAGATTTCATTATAGAAATATTAAAATATAAATGTGTGCGATGTAATATCTACTTAGAGATTGAATTTGTAAAAGTGATGAGATTATTATTTAAAATATAATGAACACACCCACATAAAACAACATAAAAAAAGATTTTTATTCGCTTTGCAAGAACAACGGATATATTAATAACGGATTGCCCAGGATTTTTAGGTTTTTTTCCCCCACGAGCTAGTAAAATATGGCTTGGTGGGTGTCTTCTATAAAATAATGTTGATTCAGAATTATTTAAACATTGTCTTAATACACAAAAATACATAATACAATCAAAATTGAAAATTTTTTTTAAATAATGCAAATTATACAATTGTTTTTAATTCTCAAATTGAAAAAAAACAGCAATAATTGGACATATTAGTATTACTAAAATTCAAATTAAAAAGCGTCTATAAGAGCATGAGTTAGCTTCATATATAGTAAAGAAAATTAAAAAAATTTTTAAAACTCATTAAAGTAGCAATTCCTCCTTTTCCAGGCAGTAATAAATAGAAAAATTAAAGTAGCTCACTAAAAAGATTCTAATTTATTTCTGTCAGTAATCATAAATACGATTTCCCCTTTTATTGCTTAAACAGAATCTAAAAACTAAATAGTTACCACAGTTTTAATAGATTTTATAAACACATTCAAATTTACTTAGTACATAATTAAATAAGATTTTATGGGGGAAAAGAACTGTTATCAATTTAAAATTATAATAAAGACTAAGGAAATGGAATTCTTAGAATAGAGAAATTTTAAAAAAATTAATATTATCAGTTACTACTAGTGGTGGATATATTTTTAAAAGCTTTCAAATAAGTTCCAACGTATTCTTTCCATCGCACATTTCGTCTGACACCTTCTCAACAAGCAGTGACTTAATTGCGATTTTACTGAACAACAACAAAAATATTTTCAATGAAACTAATTTTTTAAATGAAGTTTTTGTGTCGGTAATAACAAATAAAAATGAATGTTAGAATGATTGGAACACATAAAATGGAATAATAATGATGCATCTACACCGCAGTAAGACAGGCCGGCCTTCTTATCTTTAGAGAAAGAGGCCCTCAGGATGGGATTTAAAATCATTGAGAAAAAGACCAAGTACATGCCTTGCACTAAATCAGGTTTTAACAATTCCTATTTTATAATTCAAAAGTATAGTTTTGAATTTGTTAACAGCTTCATTATTTAGGTTCGGAAATTATCAATAGAAACGATTGTACAACTGAAATCCAAAAGCGAATTACTATGGCTAATAGATGTCTTAATGGAATACGAAAATACATTAAATCACACAAATTTAATCAAGAGAAAAATATAAAGGTTCTATTGTATAAAAGTCTTTTAAAATCCGTATTAACTTATGCATGTGAAACTTGGTCCACGTCTCGAACAGATGAGAACATGATAAGTATCTACGAAAGGAAGATTTTAAGATTCATTTTTGGAGGAATTCAGGAAAATATAACATGGCGATGAAGATCAAATTTAGAGCTCTATCAATCTTATAAAGAGTCTGATATTGTTAACTTCATCAAATTACAACGAATTAAATGGGCAGGTCACGTTGTCAGAATGAACGAAGACCGCACAACTGAAAAAAGTCTTCAATGCTCAACCAACTTTCACACGAAGAAGGGGCAGGCCAAATCTTAGATGAATTGATGGCCTAGAAAAAGATCTCCTAGTTTTGAAAACTAAGAATTGGAGAACACTAGCAGGAAGAAAGCTGGCCTGGAAAAGGCTTCTTGAGAAGGCCAATGCCCACCCTGGGCTGTTGTGCCACTGAGGAAGGAAGGAATTCTGCATCTACAATGTTCTAATTTTTTTTAAAAAAATGCAGATAAGGAGTAGTTATATTTGATTCGTAGTGCTCTTTTGGTAAGATGTCAAATTTGAATACAATTGATTAATTTTGCAGCTTTCTTCTGCAAAAGCTCTGTTATGGTTACTAATGAAATTACCCCAAAAAATTAAAATAATGCAGGATCAGTACTTTATTTATTAAAATACACATGGCAACAATTAAAATTTAATTATTATTCTAAGTTACTCTCACAGAAGTGGATATAAGTGCAAGTGCCTTTAAATAAATTGAAACGTTCCATTATATGCAAAAGTTAGTTTAACTATTCATAATCCTGTACGGTTTGGAAATCAGGAACAGTAAAGGTTGGCGATGTTATTAACTTCAAATACTATATAACATTAAACCATTAACTGCCCTTTTAAATTTTTTTTTTGATGGATAAGTTAAATATATGTGCAAAAATCTGTATAACAGTATAATTATATTTCGATTATGGTTATTTTTATTTTTTTGAAAATATTGGATATTTTTTTGTGAAAAAATTGTATTAAATTATATTATACTAGCTGCACATGACCCGGCGTTGCACGGGTTTTCTCTGCTTTTATAAATTTCCCCTTCCCTTCACAAAATCCGCACTTACATTATTCTTTTTCGAAATTACTTTGACTTTTTTGTTTCTTTTCCCTCCACTTAGCCCGACCTTGCACGGGCTTCTACCGAGTGTATAACTTAATTTCTATGTTAAATTTGTATTAAATTATATTAAATTATAAAGAATAGTGAACGCGAAAACTTTCCAAATACTCAAGTGGGGATCACGGCAGGCTAATGGATTTTAAATAATATTTTAGAAACACTACACGTGAATATCCAGAGATCATTAACAAAATGATACCATGTAGGTTGTTTTTTTTATATTGACGTTGAAATGCATACAGGAAAATGAACGTCGTCTTTTGTTTTGAGCTCTTACATTTGCTAATAAATGGCAGCACCTCCCGTTGAGATGCACGTAAGAGGTGACATGAAGCGATCTCGTAATTGGCAGGCATTCATTGCATAATATTTAACTTGTCAGCTGCCGTAAAAGGAAAATGTAGCTGTTCGGTAATGGTTCTGAACGTCCCATTACAAGTTTTCTCGTATCTCGGCGTAAGGCTTGCAGTCATTTCTTGTCATAGTATAAAGAACGGAATAGAATATTACAAAAGGAAAAAAGAAAAGGGAATGTATGTTACATTAAGAGATCTGGAAAAGCACGATTTTTTTATCTGTATTTTGTAAAGAGGAAGAAAGAAAAGTATATGCATTTAGAAATAAGATATAGAAAAAAAAAGAAAATACCCCCAAATATATGATACACATTAACTGACAAAAATTAGATAAAAGAGTATTGCACTATATAATTATAAAACTGTTCTTCGCTTTTTTTACACTAACAGTGTAAAATTACTTGAAAACAAGCAATATAAAAAACAACTTTAAGTCAATTACTACTTAGATTAACAAAAAAAAAATTATTTTAGCTACTTTTTATTAAATAGTTACAATTAATATAAATATGTAGAAACATATGACAGAATCACAACGTTAAGTGGTAATTAATTTTTATTAATTATCATTAAAGTATCGTATTGTCATCCAAAACAAACGTATATATAAAATTTCAGTTCAACAAAATGCATTAAGACGTGAGAAAATTTTTTTTTTTAAAGTTTTGACCCAAGTCGCTAAAAATGAAACCAACGTGGCTCTGTATTTGTAATTCTTTATATAATTAGTTTCAGTCAATTAATTTTAATTAATTATAATTAAATTATCGTATTGTCAATCAAAACAATAGCATAGAGGAAATTTCAACTCAAATGAGCGCTTTAAAATGTGAGGAAAAAAAACCGTTTCAAGTTTTGACACAAATCGCCAAAATGGTCGCTAAGTCGTCAAAAATTATGCCAACGTGGATGTATTAGTAATTCTTTGAATAATTAGTTTTAATCAATTAATCTTTATTAATTATAATTAAATTTCTATATTGTCATCAAAAATAATCACGTATATAAAATTTCAGCTCGATTGAGCTTTAAAATGTATTTTATTAACGATTGAAAATTCCACCAAGATAAATATACAGAAAGTGTGAGCTAATAGTAGAAATTGAAAAAGCAACAATGCCACAGAATAAAGTTTTAAACAACAATCCATGAATCGAGAGGTTTTTTCACGTTTACATTCTATTAATTGAACGGAGACAAAGAGAAAAGGGAGAGTGTGGGGAAGAATAATCGAAGGTACCAAATTAAGAATGCTAAATGTTTCATATAACGTAAAATAATGTAACAGATGACCACAAAATATGATCAACTGTTAAAAAAGCGAGGCACTTTCCAATTTTAAAATAAGATAACGAAACGAGAAAGAAGAGAGCAACATACGCTTTTTCAAACAAAGTCATTTTTTTAATAAGTCGCTTTCGAATTTTGAAAAATGAATTATTTTCTTTTGCGATACGAATCAAAGACTAGCAAAATAAATGCAAGGGAGGAAAAAAAGCGTTTTCCTCAAAAAAAATTACTTCAAAGGAAATAAATCTATTGAAAAAAATTTCATGGACTCCCTTAGAGATATACAAACGAGTTTATGTGCAACATTCTACAAGTAGTAACAAAGTTTTTTTTAAACAATACATGATTATAGTTTCCCTTCTAAATTTTACCCAATCGCTTGACCAATTCCCAAACTAAACAAAACATAACAAAAATTCAACCCAACTCATGTATAGTTTATGATAAAACCAAATAGTTCGAAAATAAGCGAGCAAAAATAAAACGCAATTACTTTTCCATCTTGAAATTGAAGTTTATTCATTCGAAACAAAATATAAAAAATATAGAAGTTTACAAGGTATATAGTTACACACATAAAAACATCACTGACCTTCTAAACAGCCAACTTCGTTGTTCTCGAATCTCAATGTAATCCATATTGATTCCCTACTTGCAAAACTGACCACAATTGTCTGCTCGAATAGTAGAAGTCCGTTTTTCCAGAAGATCTTGAAAATGAAAAGCAAGGCTAAAGTTTTCCAACAAGTCTTGTGGATACCACAATACCCAAACACAAAAGTGGGAAATGGGTGAAACAGCCTGCGTACAGATTGGCCAAAACGATAAACCTTGGAGACGGCCTGCGCAGAGGAAGGATTGCACGATAGGTTACACTTCCACCTGTTGGAGGTCAGTCCTAACAGCTTCCGTGACTCTGGCCACTTCCGCGAGAGTCACGCTCTCGTGAATCCACGCATTTCGAACGGTTTCCAATTAACAGGTTCAAAAGCAGATTCGAGAAGACCACTGCTGAGGAGTATTGCCATTCAGAATGATATTCATCTGAGTGATTCAATTGCATTTGTGTTAGTTATTCTGTCATACAAAGGTATGATGACCCGAGGAAAGATGGCTTCAAGCATCGGCAATTCGGATTTCCTTTTCAGTTTTTAATCAGCAAGAATTATATTTAAGAAAGCTTCTAAAGGCTAGCAGATAATTTTCTGGAATATATGATCATAATAATAATCTCTGTTACAAGAAATTAGACGACTAAAAACGTTTTAGAATTTATTAAACAGGAGTGTATATATATAGCAGGGGTGGGCAGACTTTTCCAGGGTACGAGTTACTTCTAATTTTTTCAAGATGTTGTGGTCCATTCAGAGGTGTAGGTGTAGTGAGGGGAAAAAATGGTCTACAATATTTATTATAATAATAAATGCGGAATATGTACTTACCTACACAACTAAAATAAAAAAAACTCTCACTTTTAAAAACGCGTTTAAAGCAAAAAATAATAACCACAAGTGTAATAATATCAAATAATGCATTTATTATCAAGCTACTTAAAATTTTTAAAAATTGAAACAATTTTATTTCAAGTTAGTTCTTACAGTTATAGTCAGTAGAAAACTTTGCATACCTGTCAGCCAATCTTGAATACTTCTGTATATAATTACTAACTGCTAATCTTTAGGCGGTGACCCCAAATATCTCGACGGTCTACCGGTCAATCGCGATCGACTTAAAGCCCATCTCTGATGTATAGCATTTCTTAAACTTGACTTAATTTTTTTTTTTGTACTGCTTGATTTTTTCTACATTACACTGACAGAGACATTTTAAGGCTTGGGTCAACAGGGTACGGATCTTACCCCGGTAGAGAGGCTCGTCTTGTTCTCGGCCTGGCCTCTATAAGATCATGATCAAAATAATTTTAATCATCAAATGTTATCCCGGACATATTCTCCGGAAAACTAGAAATTTTGAACTTTTTGGCAACAGTAGCAAGATTGCATTTTTATGTCAGGTCCGTAACGGATTTGAGCTTTGTACTACTCCATTACATTACCATTTAGTCGAAAGGTAGCAATCGGTTGGGTCAGTTTGTGAGATGTGTTTCACATTTATTTATTTTATGTTACCGTTTGACAACGTTATATACTGTCTAGATAAAAGTATCGTAGGTTGGGCCTATTGACAACAGCGTAGCTAGTTCTCAGTGAGCAGTGTATCAAAATTCCTATGGAGCCTTTTTTTTAAGGAAAAAAGTAAAAAAGAATCGCATTTATAAAATTCATTTGAATTTGTCCAAATATTACACGTGTTGGGGTTCCTGTTACGTGGAGGCTCAATATCATTGATACGCGCCTGGGCCTCACGAAATCTTAAGACGTCACTGTACACCGAAAGTGGTATTCAGAGTATCATCTACAAACATGGTAAGATTTCAACTCATTGTAAGTTATTGTCCCTAATGACATTATTTTTGACCGTAAATCAAACAATTCTAACTAACAGACTTTAAAACCACAATCCCCAGCCTGAAATGATTTTGAATCTTTTTTTTCTTACACTATACACGTATTTATTTATTCGAATTCATTGTGTTAAGAAAAACTTTAAAAATAATACATATGTATAATTAATGCATTGTTCTTTTAAAATACCGTGACAAAATATGTATACCAAAAAAGTCAGTGTCCACGTAACAAATGTGAGATTCGGTTTTATTGTCCATTTTGTCAAATCTTTTAGTGAGTGAGTGTTTATTAACGTCTCTTTTTATAAAACAGCCCGAGAACTATTGGCGGGTGATATCTTGTAGATAAAAGAATAAAAAAACTAATAATTTCAGTTCTGTGTGTTTTGCTTTTATCCTATATATATTTTGATTCTCGCAAAAGATATCAGATAATAGGACTCTTTAATTGAACGACAGTCAAAAGACACTTTTGCTAGACATGGCTAAAGAAATAACATCTGATACAGAATGTCATAATAAAATGTACAGAAGGTCGTTCACACTTTATGGAAACGATTTTGATAGTCAATTTTTATCAATAAATATCGTATTTTTAGGGGAAATTTGCTTCCATCTGATAGCCATGATTCTTGACAATAGCTCTCTAGCTCGAATATTTCATAAAAGTAAACTTTTCTTGGTACTATCATGCAAATTTCACTCCATTCCTTTTGAACCGTTTTCCAAAGCCCGTTCGGTGTACTTGGATTCCGTTTACCTAAGGCTCTGTTTAATAAACCGAAAGCAAAAAAGTCCATTGGATAAGTGTAGGGTGATTTTACACGTATTTCATCAAATGGGATACACTTTAGTCCTGTTTCTGATTCTTTCTTTGTTAAATAAGCGGCGGTTGACTTAGACGTGTGACTGGGAACTTTGTCTACATGAAACCCAACTTTATAAATGTCCTTTCCATACAAAGTTTGAATTTCTTCTTCAAAAATTGGTTCTAAAATTTTCTTTTGATAGTAAAGTGAATTAATTTTGGCTTTACTTGAGACTTTTTTGATTTTTAATTTGCCGTTGTTAGACGTCTTGCAACTTATCCTGAATTCCTTTAGGAACTTTACTGTACACAGACGTAGCCATTTCGTACCTTCATTCCCGTCAGTTGAGCAATAGAAATTTGATCTTCTTTTACTAGATTTACTTAAATATACCCATACACGCCATCGAGTGTTACCACAATTTTCCATTTTTCAGCAAGTAGTGGGTTTTAAATAATTTTCTACAATTTGTTCTTATTTCAGCAATATGTTTTAAAAAAGGAGACGAACTTAAGGTTTAAACATCTGTTTTAAATTTAAATCCTTCTGAATGATTTTAATTACAGTTCCGGAAGACATTCCTAGTTTCGATGCAATGAATCTTTCAGTCGGCGTATTTCTTCTATGATCCGAGACTTCACTTTCTTGATAGTCGTCTGCGTTCGAACAATCTTAGGATGCAGTTTCGTAGTCATGTTTACATTTTTACTTTCTGTTAGACGCTTTTTCCCTTTCTAGTTTGATACATTATAAATACCTTTGATTGAAATGCAATAACCGAGATTTTTACACCGTTTTTTAATTTGTTGATACGAATATTTCTCCTTGCAAAGTGTAGTGGACTAAATTCCTGTGACGTCATAGTCACATGATAACTGAGCCACGTGTTTTCGGCCAATCAGTTCATAAATTAATACGACGTCATAATTATATCACAAGTATAATCACGCGTTTCCAGCCAATTAGTTCATGTGCTTCACTGTTGCCAACTTTTGCTTTTTGGAGAAACTTTCTTTTTAGAAAGTACATATTTGGCAACAATATAATAAAGCACATGGTTAAACAAAATGCACTTATTTAAAAGTGTTCATATAATGTAAATATTTTTTTTTTAATTTTGGAAACTGTTTGAAGAATTTTAAAACGTGAACTCTTTAACCAATCATAAAATTTTAAATGTTATCTAAACTTTACAAGTTGAAAAACTAGTATGTCAATTTTTAATCAATGGGAAACACGTGATTGCCGTTATCATGTGACCATCATGAAATTTAGTCCATTATGCAACCTTCGAGCCATATATCATTTTTAGGAGCCGTATTTAAAATAAATCTATTATCTTACATTTTAATCAAAAGAAAACCTTAGCAGACGATTATTCTGAAGTTGCCAAAGTTTTATTTCAAAATTCAAACAAGAAAATGAATTAGAAAATCGTTTCCATAAAGTGTGACCGACCTTCTGTATATACTATTTGAATGACTTGGACAATTATTATGATACAGAAAAGTTTTAAAATTCAAAATAATGTGAATAAATGAAGGTACCAGCCATTCAGTGAAAGTGTTCGAATGGTCGGCCATTGTGGCTCAAGCGGTAATAGATACCACTGGCCGATGGAATGCAAAATGTTCCTAAGAATTTCTAATGGGTACCATTTACAAAATTCAATTCTTCAGTCATGTTTATTTTCATTGCGTGCATACAATAATCTAGGAATTTAACTATCCATTGGGCACACTTCAAAATACGATGAACGCTCGATTTCAGAATTCTTGTCTCACAAGCCATTTGCCGAACACATTTTCTAAAGGATTGATGAAATTTTTCAATGACTTCTGTATCTCTTGTAGGGCTGGTGGGTTATCGTGGTCTTCCAAAATGGTTATTTTGGACATTCTTAACAGTTCCTCCTTTCTTTAACTTATCTCGCAAACGAGTAATTGTAAATCTGGTTGGTGCATCTCGTTGAAACTCCTTTCTAAACCGCTTAAGAATGAATTTTCTTTGTTCAAAATTTAGTCTGACCTTCAGCCATTATTTTAAGCCGCAGGAAGGACGAAGAGTGTGGTCGTCATAAACATTGAAAGAGTGTACACATTTTATTAGGATACCATGTATGAAATAAAATCCAATAATCTGCCATAAAGAAAATTCATAGTTCATAAATATTCTAAAAAAGAAGAGAGGAAGCACTTTTCCAGAAACCTCAAACAAAAGTCAATACATTTCCAGACATGGCCTCGTAAGAGTTTGACTGACACAAATCAAGATATGCACGCACACATTTCAGTGAATAACACGTATCGCTTCAAAGCTACACTGAAAAGATATCAGAAATGTAATCTAATAATAAATAAAAGAATATCGGCCAAAACACGACTTTGAAAAAGGAAATTCTGTACATGACCAAAGAAGGGCTGTTATTTCCTACTTGTATCTCGTACCATAGCGAGTTTCTTATAAAATTGAAACGATATCACTTTGAATCCCGACAGCGTGCTTGACCAAGCCCTCTCCTCACACACAGATTTCAGTCATTATCAAAAGTTGGGCACACCATGATAAGGATAAAATTGAACACCATCTATAGAATCTGTGATGTTTGATATAAATAAAGGTAGCACGATATTGATTAATTTAAATATTTAGTTTATTACGTCACAGCTATTATTTACAGATTATACATTGGAGTTATTAAGCCTTTATCTACCGACAGTACTTATAAGTACCACTCACTTTAAAATTACATGGAATACCCATTTTTACGAATATTCTGACGATACTTAGAGGGAATATTCCTTGAAATCCACTCTTCCGAGATATATTGCAGCTCGGGTTCTATGATGAGTATTTAAGCGGGTAAGGAGAATAGTTTTATAGCAGAAATTGCGTTTTCATCTTACGGCTTTTTCAGTGGATTGCGAAGATTGTCACTTTTGTCCAGAAAAAATAGTTAATGTCAAAATTCAAGTGTCCTATTTTGTTTGTATGTTAATGAAGACTTTGAAAAATGATTTGACTATATGTTTTAAGTGAACAGTGTATATAATTAATTTTACAGTTGAATATCTTTAACTAATTAATCAGTTCTAACGGATTAAATTTCCCAAAGTTGAGTATTTTCTTTACGTATATACTAATTTATTTTCAATGTAGTGATAAAAAAAAATATCGCATGAAAAAAAATGCAGTAAATCATAATGTGGTAGATAAAGGGTTAAACTTATTCATTAGATTATTACAGTTCAAGTTCTGTTTGTGAGGGAGGAGTTTTTTGGGGTCCGCTCTTAACGAAGTTTACAGACCATCTCTTGTTCTCTTTGACCTCGCTAGGGTCTCGGGGATGATCGCGGACGGCCTTCTTTATCCTGGGGTTGCATCCAATTCGTGGACGGAATAGGAGGGGATTCCTTGCGGTGTCAAAGGTTTCCGGGGTAATCGAAGACAAGACCGCGTAATGATTTAAGGTTGCAAGTGTTCCTTGAAAGTGTGGTTCATATCCACAAAGAAGCCGATTCACAGCTGTGTGGAGGGGAATCGTTACAAATCCTACAAAATATCGAATTATCGAGAATGCTGACATATAACGCAATATTTATACCTGGTTTAATTTACAACACAAATATTTTAAACAAAAAGTAATATTTTATTATAAACATATTAACAGAGCTTGTTGTACTTATAATTTTAAATGAAAATAGATATCACGAAGTTTCTTTGTCAGTCGCCCCCATTAATTAAAAATCCATTGACAGTTGTAGCCATGCTCATGATCTGAACATGACTGTTCTTAAGAGCGTCTCCTATATGTCTCGTCTTTTCACTCTGAAAGTTTCTGTGCGGAATGGATTTGGTTCAATAATCCCGTGGCACAATATTCTTCATCGATTGGTTATAGCTGAAATCATAACTTCAGCTAATGCTTTCAAGTTACCTTGGTTGAAACCACAAGCAACAGCTGTAATCACATAGAGATCTGGTGCAGGCCTGATTTATTTACGACCTCAGATCGGTCAAGTTTGGACCTTACTCAAAAAATGTATGAGCGGGGAATGTCTCTCATCCAGTATTTCTCTTACAGACCAGCTACATGTTAGTGAGCCTTCTGTGAGAATCTGAAAGATGCCACTCAAAAAATACATTCTTATGCAGTTCAATATGCTCGAACTGCTTTCTACTCAATGATTGGTCGAGCTTCTTTTCCCAACTTAAGCAAAATAGATGACTGTTCTAGTCAGCCAATCACAGATGCTTCTCTCGGCACCAATACATTATATCTCTTTTCCACTCTTAATTTTTCTCACCAACACACGCGAACTACTTTGCAGCAACCGGATTGGTTAAAACTCGCACTGCCCACTCCACAATGCAAAAGTTTTTCAAAAGGTCTGACTGTTTTAATCCATCTTTAACTATAATTAACACATGCATTTTTATTAACTCCAGAGTAAATCTATTCTATTCTATTTTGAAAACTACAGTTATAATTCTATCATATTTAAGTATCTTACTATAAAATAGACAACTTGAAAGCATTTAAAGGACACTCAAATTTTCAGTGACAGGAGAAAGGTGCTTGAAAGAACCGAGTCCTCACCCCTACAGTGTAAGTACTACAGGAGATACGTTCTTAAAGAACGGTTCGTCGTACTTTAACAGCTCAAACGAAAATTGGCGCAAGCGTAAAACATTTCTAAATTTGTAAGATATGCAGTGTAACGACAGAAATAGATATGATGCTTGATTGATTGTTTGTTTATTAACGTCACACTTTGAAGCTGTATTAAAACAACTAGCGACGGACTTCGTAATTTTGAACCACGGTCAAATAATAACTCCAAACACCTAAACTGAAACTCCCCCTCTTCAAATTTCTACGCCACGTGCCAACGTGAGGACTTCGAGCCTCGAAAGACTTCACGTGCTTCAGTCTCTAAAACGGTTCTTCAATAGCAACAGGATGCGAACTTGCGACTTGATAACGCTGGTCACAAGTTCGCAACCATGCCGAATATATATGTTATAGCTACACAGTGACGTCTTAAGACTTTTTAAAGCCCTTTAAGCACTATGAAAGAGAAAGTCCTTTTAAGTACAGTACATAGGTTAAATTCCTTCAATGGCCCAACAGCCCAGGGTGGATTTTGGACTTCCTAAGAATTCGATTCCAGGCTGTCCTGTTCTTGACTTGATTTTGATATTAATAGTTTTTAGATCTTTCTCTAGGCAATCGCGATCCCCCTGTGTCTTGATCTTCCTCTTTTTCGAGTACCATATGTTCAGGTCACAAAGATCTTTTTTTGTGATTCGATTGTCATATATAGGTCAAATACATTGTCCAATACTCGTGCCAAAGGTAACCCGTAACAAATATATGTCCATGACTCACCACAATCTCACAAACCTAAGCACAAACCAACTCGACCTACTTTCACCTTTTTGTAACGACGGCTCCTTAGCAGAACTAACCCCATATATATATCAAGATTGACATATGGAGGGTCAGTTGTCCAGATGGGCCGTCGTGTCTCCATAAAAAGGCACCGGTGGTTCGCCCCTTACGCCGGGGGCATAATGCACGCGAGTTGTCTCGGAGAGTGCTTTTGAAGTATCCCCTCCCTGTCCTACTTCCTGATTTACAGACACCTGTTTGTCCGAACACTCAATATACGAGATATAGCCCCTTTGTGGTGGATTACTCTACCCTATTGACGTATACAATTTGAATAGTGTACTGGCGCTAAAGATAGTCACAGATGCACACTCGGCGAAAGTAAAACAGGACAAATTATGGCCTCCAGATGTTGGACACAAGCCCTAGTCGCAGGAGAATTCAGAGGAGCCGTTCATTATTCGCCCGCACCAGTGTAGTGCGAATGAATTCAGGCAGCCACGGGCAAAATTTATTGGCCTCAATTGGCCCACCAATGATAGGTGGCGAGGGGCGTTAAGGTGACCCATCCCTGGAGTGTAAAAGGATCGATTCGGAATCGGAGAGCGCTCTTCTCTTGCTTTCCTGGTCTCGATGGACAAAACAATTTTTTTGGTATTGTGGTGATTGCGGTGGCGAGAGGCCTCAGGGTCGAAAGACTGCTTTACTCGACTTTTGGATCTCAATGACCGACGAATGAAAGCGGATAACATAACGAACTGTGGTACGGTTATTGATGAGGTTGGGAGGCAGCGGCGCAACGGCTTGGCAAACCCGGACTGACTTCTGAAAATGACTATTTTTTTCTTTGCCCTCTTCTCTTTCCCCCCTACAATAGTTGCCCAGCGAACTATATTGTAGGTTTAAAATTATAACCTTACATTATCGTGAAAGAATATTTAATCCAGAAGTAAAGTATCTTTTAACAATTAGAATGTGACTGTTAACGCTACCCGATCGCGATGCTACAACTCAATGAGTAATGGTGGTGTTTGGTAGCAGGCTTAGGCCTAAACACAGTAAGAATATAATAATGACGTCCTGTCCCTATTGCCAAAAGGCATAGAGTTCGAAAATTCCAGTTTTTCAGAGAATGCATCCAAGAGTTACACTTTGACAGTTTAAATTATTTTGATCATGATCTTATTGAGGTTGGGTGGAAATGAGACGAGGCCCTGGGCTCGGTCCTACACAGCCATGCCTTAAAACGTCGCCTTTTTTTAATGTTAAGGTTTCTACTACCTAAAAAAGGTGTTTCAGATTGTGACCTGCAGCATGATAATAAACAAAGGCAGTCTTAAAAATTGGAGCTTTTTAACATTTGGAAAAAATATATGTTTCGAATTTTGTTCTTACTCTACATCATTGAGTGAAAACAGCCTCCTCGAACATTTAATTAAAAAAAGGAACTTTTAAAAGGAAAAAAAATACTGAAGTGTTAAAAGCTGTACTTTTTTTAATAAATTTTCATGACACATCGACGAAAACAATTAAACATTTTCTATATTCCGATCTATTGCGAAAGAAAGGAAATGGTGTTACCCCCGCAGAGCAAAAATCGGTGTTAAAAAAAAAAAAGAAAGTGAAAATTTCCAATTCGACGTGCTGCATAAATCATGTCTACACGGAGAACGAAACCGATTGTGAATGAGTGCACACATGAACGCACTGGTGCCCCATGAATCTAATTACGCGGTCGATGCGCCGAGGGAAAGTTAGGAAGAAATAAAGTTTGAGAATTTTTTATACATATATACTGGACAAGTGGGTTAGTGGTGTAAAAAGGATTTCGAAACGCACAGAAATTCCGTTTCTGATTTTCAGCACACACAGATTTTTCATAGCCTTCCTTTCTTTGAGTGACACTAAAATCACTCAGAAAGATTTATAGCGTTATCTAGAAGATAGAGATGCCAAAATGGACTATAAAATATTAAGATTTGATCGGAAGTTTAACACGCAAACTTGTGACGTGGTCTGATCCAGAGAGATGTTGGTTCAGTAAAATCACCCAATGAATATAGACTGTATGAATGTAGAGGTATAAAATCGACCGCTGGTAAAAACGAATTTTGATTAAGATTGAAAGAACTGGGCCACAAATAATAGCGTTTCAGTAATAGAAATATTTTTTTTTTGGAGGGGAAGAGGAGACGGGATGAAAAGAGAATCTAAGAAAAAGATAATTTTAAATTCTGTAATTAGATCAAAATTGTATCAATTAATTCAAAATGAGTGGTGCTCGTAATTAGGGATTGCAATATCAAACCAAAAGTTCAATACCGGTATTCGGTACTTTTTAGATCTCAATACCGGTAGTAGAAATTTTAGAAAAATAAAGAAAACACAGGTTTTTCTTTGTTTTATTACAAAGTGTACACATTACAAAAAATAATTATAACAGTGGTCCGCTTGTACTTCCTCCGTTCTGTTTAATAACTCTTGAACACTTTTTACACTGTGCGACCATATGTTTTTCATCTTATAAGTAATGAAACCAAACCGAAGTATTATCAACTGATTTTTTATGATCTTTAAAGTTATTCTTATTTATTATTGTGGGCAGTAGCGTACACAGGAATTTTTCAGGGGGGTCGAAAATTCACCATTCTTGTATCATGCTCCTTTCGATTTTGTCGATTTTCGGGAACAAAACACAGTAAAAAACTAATTTTTGAATAAATAATTAGCATTAATTAATAAAATTAATCATTAATAACAAGTAATTAATTAAATTTTACGTACTATATACTTAGAATTATAATCAATCGGAAAATCAAGGGCTTTGGAGGGGGTGGGGTCGGACCCCCCCTTGTGTGCGTCACAATTTGTGGGTTATTATTTATGAGTATATATATATATATGAAAAATATTTTGAGCCTTAAAGTATGATATGTATATACAATGTGAATAACAAACTCACCAATTTTAAAATTATCGAAATATTACGAAACGTTCCTCACAACTAAAACCTTGTTTTCACAGATATGAATATCAGACTACGAATCCTGCGCGTGTGCAGTATCACTCTAAGCTGTAATAGGATAGTTTTGCCCTGCCTCCTTGGATGATTCACATATTTTATCACTTCTCTTGATTGTACTATGCAATATTATATTCACAGTCTAATTAATTTCGCACGTTAGGGAGACATAAAAACAAAAACGTACACTATTTTGCTATGTTGGCAATCCCTGAATATATAGTGGAGACAATTTAAAAAATTTCCAGTAAATACCGAAAAAACGGGATTTAAACTTGTGAATACCGGTATTACAAAATTGTACAAATGGCTCAAAATACCAGTATTCGGTATCCTGGTATTGCAATCCCTACTCGTAACGTATAAAAATTATACATTAGAAATTAAAACGATTTATTTTTTGGAAATAATTTTCTCGACAACGTAATTTTTCTAATGGACGGCCCATACCATCCATCAGTGTGAGAGGGTCAGAAGGAAGATTAGTCATAATCAATGCAAACTCTACTTATTAATAACTCGTAACAAAGACACAAACTCAACAACCCAAGTTACGAAATGCACCAATTGTTAAATATGGGAAGCAATAGCGAGGTACACGAAATACTCGGAGATTTAATAAATAATCGGATCACTTACATCCTGGCAATACACCTTCTAATTCAAATCGACCTAATCCAATTTAACACTTAATTGACCATATCGTCGATCTTAACATTACTCAAATAAGCTACGAAGTAATAAGCTTTACGTTAATCAATCACTGCTATCCTTCAGCAGTCTCACCTCTCTCTCTCCGTCGAGCTTAAAAGTTTATCGTTATATACAAGCCTTGATTTGCATAATCATATCTTCTTCGGAGGAAAGTTTTCAAAAGAATAATTTTTAAAGACCCATTATTCCCCAAGAGGACTATTAGTAGGAAGAACGCGAATCTACAAAATATGAAACAAAGTCATACCGATATAACGTCGTGAGTAGATAACAAACAAAAATTTGTCACAGACTAATTTTAAGATAAAATAATTATTTATTTGCTTCTCAGGTTACTATAAAAGAAGCAATAAAGTCCAATTTATACGCCAAGCCGGTGTATTCTGTCAATATCACAGGAGATCCTTTGTCCGAAAGGACAAATCTCTCTAAGCCAGTGTTTCCCAACGTGGGGCCCCCGCCCCACAAGGGGGGGGCGTTCCGCAGAGGGGGCAATTCGAAAATGGATACGACACAACACTAACCATTCCGCTCCGGGCCATTTAAATGCAATGTTAGATATCGGTGCCAAATTTATCAAAAAAAGAAAATTCTTAAATAATTATTAGGCATAATTTCGTTTGACGAGACCAAAATATCAACTGGGTCATTGGCTTCGTCCGGAGTTCACCGCGGAGTGTGCCGTCTGCCGGGAAGGGGACATAGCCCCGGCCAGTCAAGAAATTTGCTAAACAGCGCAGTTGTTTGCACCTAATTGGCCTATCGCAACACCTGTAGTGTTTTACATCATTCTGTTGGTCTTAATCTGAAATAAGTGTTCGTCAAAACTGTAGAAGCTCGTTGTTTTTATAAATATACGTATTTATTGTATAGATATAATTGGTAAGTATTTGTATTTATTTTAATTTTAGAAGTGTAACTTTCCAGAGAATTTTTTTAAATAGAAAAAGTATAGGTACCTTTTGATTTGCGGTGACAGTGTAGTAAATGTGTTATATACATTTAAATAAATATGCATTTTTAGTATACTTTTGCTCTATGTCACAGTGAATTAAATTTAACACATATTTTAATATTATTTTTTATTGATTTTATTTTTATTTCTAATAGCCCATCGTAAAATGAGTAGTGCAATCAAGAAAAAAACTCGTCAATATTCGGAGGAATATTTAAAATTTGGGTTCATACCTGCTGTTCAAGATGAGCGGATTCTTTTGGTCTTTTATGCCAGCAATTCTTGACTAACGAATCAATGAAACGAAGTCGTCTTGAGGCACATTTGAAGGCGAAACATAATGCTCATATTAATTCAGATTTTAGTTACTTTAAAACATTGAAGGAAAACTTTGAAAAAAGAACAATAAAGTCGCTATTTACTGCCCATACTTCAACTAATAATCGTGTTCTAGAAGCTAGTTATCAAATTTCTTTATTCATCGCTAAAACTGGAAAAAATCACACTATAGGAGAGAATTTAATAAAACCGCCAATATCAGCATTCCTCAAAACGGTTCTTGAAAAAGATGACAAAAGATGTAAAAGCTATGCCACTCAGTAAAAATACTGTTAGCAGAAGAATAGATGAAATGGGCGAAGATATTGAAAAACAACTTGTTGAAAAGCTGAAAACAAGAAAATTCTCAGTGCAAATGGATGAATCAACTTTGAGAGATAGTGAGGCTGTATTGATAACTTACGTAAGATATTATTGATTAAGAGCATTTTGCAGAAGAAATGTTGTTATGTAAAAGATTAGAAAGCACCACTACCTCCAAAGATATATTTAATAAGCTAAAAAACTACTTAGATGTAAATGATATACCAATGAAAAATATAACATCTTGTGCTGCAGATGGTGCTCCTAATATGATGGGCAAGAAAAATGGCTGCTTAAAATTGATGAAAGATGCTAATCCAGAAATGATTCTTGTGCATTGTGTTTTTCATAGGCAAAACTTGGTAGCTAAAAACATCTCGCCTGTTCTAAAAGAAGTACTACATGCTGTAATAAAATGTGTTAATGTTATTAAAGCTAGTGCCAAATGTGAGCGTCTTTTCAAGCTATTTTGTGAAGAACAAAATGAAGACCATGTGAGACTTTTTTTTACTTCATACTGAAGTAAGGTGGCTATCTAAAGGAAACTGCTTGAAAAGATTTATGGAACTGTTTGATACTCTTAGTGATTTTTTGAACGACAAACCAGAAATGAAGCACCTATTAACAATCGATGGTAAAGCATTTGTGAGTTATTTAGCCGATATCTTTGAAAAACTAAACATATTAAATAAGCAACTTCAAGGAACAAATAAAACTCTTGTCGATGCAAAAGCGAAGATATTTGGTTTTATTACCAATATCGAGTTATGTCAGAAACATATCAACAACAAAAACTTTGAACAGTTCCACTGGCTCCAAAAATGTGAAGTAACTGATACCGCTTTACTTGTAAATCATTTGAATAATTTATCGGCCAATTTTAAAGAAAGATTTTAAGATTTAAAACAAATTGATTTCCCAACATGGATGATGCAGCCAATGTTAGTGGATTTGTCTGATATATCAAATATGCAGTATCAAGCAG
Organism: Trichonephila clavipes; assembly: GCA_019973935.1. Taxonomy (NCBI): domain Eukaryota; kingdom Metazoa; phylum Arthropoda; class Arachnida; order Araneae; family Nephilidae; genus Trichonephila; species Trichonephila clavipes. Next base: position 722,930 of record BMAU01015816.1, on the reverse strand, counting down.
AACTCACTGAATCGCAAAATGATGACTCAGTTAAAACTTTATTTAGTATAAAAGGTGCGATGGCATGGCTTTGTGAGGAAACGGAAATCAAATACCCAAACTCAATCAAATGCGCAAGAAAGCTATTACTACAGTTTCCATCTTCATTTTTGGCTGAATGTGGATGTAGTGCTGTAAATGATTTACTGATTAAAAAAAGAAATCAGCTGAATGTAACAAAACGTGGGGATTTGAGACTTCAGCTAATCAAATTGGAACTCAATATAAAATCTCTCTGCAGCAAGCATCAAGCGCAAGGATCTCACTAAATTAAAATGACAAATTAATATGGGAAAAATCCTTATTAAAATTATTTTGGATTTTAATTTCTGTTTTTCATTACATAGTTTGAAATTTTACTTACTGTATTTTGTTAACAATTTGATAGTGATTTATTCCTAGAATCCATCATTTATATTTCTTAAGTGAAGAAATCAATTTTTTAATATTAAATATTATGTATGTTACATGAGGGGGGGGGGCATAAAAACTTTAGAAAGGTTAAAGTGGGGCAAGGCACAAAAAGGTTGGGAAACACTGCTCTAAGCCATGGATTCCAGTCCTCCAACGCCCCCGGCGTTCATGGTTTTGCCTCTCTTTCGGCTCCAACTATCCTCCACCATCCAAGTCTTTCTTTTAGGGCTCTCCCCCTGTCTCTTAAAAACAAACCCCTTTTAAACACCAGGGCGGGTTCACACCACGCCTCTCGTCCCTTCTCATTGGCAGGCCACAAAAGTCTGCTCTCGGCCTCTCTAGTCCTATTCGTGCGGAACACACCAATACACTCCCGGGCCGTCTGGAATCTAAGAGCGCCAGGATTCTCGTCCAACATCTGGACACACTTGTCCATCACACCCCTTTGTTTCTTAAAGCCATTCTCTTGAGGTCTGCTAAGGCGACAGTGTGCTTCTTGTACAGGCTTCGCCTATTGTCAATGGGTGCCGGCTCTCCTTTGACCATTATGACTGCCAGTCTGGGGGTCGGCGCTTCTTCGAGGTCAAACAATAGACAATGACTTCACGGCCACGTGCACTGGTCACTTAAACATCTGGTCAGAGTCATAAGACTTGGCGTGAGTAGAAGGGTGGGGTTCGCACCAAGTGAGGTCGTTACACCGCTTTTCTTTTTCCTCAGAAAGCCTGGAATGTATCGTTACGTGATTGGTCGACTTTCAAATGCAGGAAGATACACGTGAGTAACAAACAGACTCTTTTGGAGTAAATGCTAATTCCTTCTGGAACACTGTAATAAATTACAGATTTACTTTCAACAGAAAGAAATCAGAAATGATAAACACTCGTAAAATCGGCAATAGTAATACAAATACGAAGCCACAATATTGCACGAAGACAATGAAACGTACAGTCACCGTCAAACTTTGACTCCCATGTTGCTTCCCTCCTTCGACTGAGAACCATCCAATGACTTTTAAAGGTTTCTCGTAAAATAATCATTTCAGATACATTTGAAGTTTTATAGAAAACATCCATTTTTGTCGTTGAATTTGGCGACCAAATTTTTCGTCGAGGCCACTTACACACTTCGCCACTCACATAACCTTTTCGACAAAGAAGCGAACAAGTCTAAATCAGAGATTCCCAGCCCTTTTTGTCTCATAGACCCCTTACCCTGTTCTTTGGTTTGCGTTAGACCCCTGCTTACCTAATATTGAACTTTTAGAAATTTATCCACTTAAATGTCTTTTTGACAGCTAGTATGGAGCAACATAATTTAAAAGAATTAAATTTTTAACTGTAGTGAAGTATAGTGTTTAAAACTTAAAAAGTACGTGTTAATTAATTAGATTAAAGTTTAATTAGTACATAAAATAACTGAACATCAAACAAATGCTTCTAATGGGAACGATGTGAATCTGATGTTTCAATAACTTCAACTTTTGTACCAAGCTTGGCAGGTTTAACCCTAAATCTCCTCTGTTAGTAGTGACCAGTTCCCCCCCCCTTCCTTTCTTCTTTCTATTTTTATTTTGGAGATTGGCAACCGAACTGAAACTCTTTACTGGGAAAAGCACAATTAAAAACTTTCTCGCTATATTCCCTAATTCGGGACAAATCACAGTATGTCTTCTTAAAGCCAAAATTTCTAGAATCCTTTTCTAAACTTTACTTTAAAATCTTCGTTAGTGCCTATTCCGATCAGTTCGTAATGTAATATGAATTTTTTTTTCAATGTAACCGTATGAATTAATTGTCCACTGTGGTATTACCATAGATAAAGCATTCTCAAACCTCGTTTAAAATCTGAAAAAGCATTTAAATACTGAAAGTAGATTAAAACGTCCTGACAGATTGTTTGTGACAAATTGAGAAAATGTATGACCTCCAATGTTATAATACTTTAGCTTAATTCTAGAAACAAACGCTGAAATAGTCCTTGTTTTAATAAAATTTATGCTGTCACCTTATAATTGAAAATTAACCCCATTAAATTTAGTAAATAGATCTGTTAAATAGGTAAAATCCGGTTTCCATTTGATTAAATTTTCTTTTAAAATTAAAGCCACGGTCTGGTTATAAAAGAGCCACTATCATAGATCCCCATTTATACCTCATGGACCCCCAAATTATTTTTTATCTGACGTAGACCCCTTTCAAGTCGTCATAGACCCCTGGGGATCGATATAGACCACTTTGGGAATCACTGGTCTAAATTCACAAAGTCTGAATGTTCACAATTCCTTTCGGCAGACATTAAAAGATGTACAACGAATACACACAGATAAGGAGTAATTTTACAGGGAACGCAAATGGATGAATCAACATGAACGCATGCAAGGCACAATTATTAAGAATTTTAATATGAATCTCGGGACAATAATCAATGAATCCATTAAAAAAAATGTGTGGCATGGAAGAGAAATAAATTGTGTTTCAGGAAGAAATGCTTTAGTAAAGCTTTCCAATATATATGTCTTATATTCTTTCATTTTTATATATAAAATTCTAATTCGTTACTTTTTTACAGCAATCTCACTTTCTTTTTCCCTTTACTTCAGTTACAGACACAATCAGTAATTTTTCAGTCACTTAATGCCAAAAGGGTGGAGATGTTTGTGGACTAACAGTGTAATTTAAAAGTGAGAAATCACGCATAAACCTCAAGAGTGCTTTAAAATCACACAAGAAAAGGGCGGGGCTTGATTTAGGAACCACATTTTCGTAATCTGATGAAATCTTTGAAATAACCCCAGAAGTTTCTAAATGCCGAACGGCAATGCGATTAAAAAAAGAATTTCAGTCGTAAAATATTAGAAAATTTATTAGGCCAGTATTTCCATAGAGAAATAAATACTGTTAGAATATTTCAGTTCCCTTTTAAAATTGCTTGACCAAATTATCTTACAAATAATTTGATTCACAAAGGAAGTAAAAGATTTAATAAAAAGTTATTCACATAACACAATTAAATAAAAGTTATTAAATTAATCAGTTTTACCTAATCTTCATTAATTTTATCAAATAAAGGTTTAATAAAAAACTAGAAGATCTAATATCTTATCAAAGGGGGAAAAATTTTAAAAATAATACAAGTTTTCATCGGGTAAAAAAATGGCGATTGTTTTAACATAAGCGATGTTGTGAACACATATAAATATGAATATGAATAACCTTACACACACACACAAGCAAACAAATGCTATTCCAGGTGAAATAGTTTGTCTTGTTTGTTCATTAGAACTTAGTATTTCTCAGTGCCTTCATACATTTATGTCTCATTAACCTTTAAGAGTTACTTTTGCTTTTATGTGTGTGTGTGTGTTGAGATTTTACAAACAAAATACTCTTAAAAGCATCAGATAGAACAAACATATCTTTTTACCGGGAAAGAAACAGCTTTTACAACCTTTTTAGTACCCAATTGAAAACTGGAACAGTTTCAGATCTAAAAAAATTGTCTTTGATTCTTAAAATCTTTCGTATTCATCCGCTAACTCTACAAACAATTAGCGTTATATATAAAATTATACGTATAAGTTACGAAAACTGTATTTAAACTTATCTAAGTAAAGAAACATTTAAAAAAATAACTGTCGGAAATTTAAAAGAACAACGTGTTATTACCTTTAAAACGCAGCTCATTCCATTTCATTGCTGTCCATTATTCGAATGTGAACCAAAGAAAATATGACGTTACATAAAACGCTCCTCATAAAGTTTACAGACGACGCATAAAGTAGCATTTATGCTTCTCAAAATTGTTCTCGACGTCCAAGAACAATAAAAACTCGAAGTCAGATAATCTGAGTTCTTCAACACATGTGGGAAAGATTTTTCATTGTTCTTGGAACAAAAAATCTGAAAATTTTTCCAAAATATCCATCCGATCCACCCGTAAAGGAAATCAGACAAGAAAAAGGTAAGAATTTTTACGGTTCGTTGAACCTAATCTATATCTACTTCATCTAGAAAATACCACACAGAAAAAGTAAATAATGTTTAAAACAATCTTTAAAATTCCATAGAAACGCAGCGTAAAAATATTACGTTTAGCAGTATATATAGTGTTTGCACAATCCCGTGTTATATATATATTTTCAATCCCTGGATTACATTATCCAAATCCCGGGAATAGGATTGGACTATTTATTAAAAATACTTACATATTAGCATAGTTGAAATTGCGTAATAAAACTGCAAATTTTATTAAAAATTGGTTTAATATTAATTTTATCGAAGCAAATAAAAAAAAACTTAATTCATCATAAAAAAAATTAAAATACCTTATAATGAAATTAAAAAAAAACATTTCTTCATTTCTAGTGTTTCTATGAAAAAAGTTTTTTAAAAACAAAGTGCTTCCAGCGTTTCATTGTTCAAACGGCTTCTTATTCAATTCCTACTATTAGCTCACACTCTCTACATATTTATCTTGGGTGGAATTTTCAATCTATATTAATAAAACACAATTTAAGCGTGTGTTTCACCTCTACAGCCCCAACTAAGCAACCCAGAAGTATGAAACTTGGCACATATAATTATTCTAAGTCCTGATGATGTGCACTACGAAGAGAGTTTTTTTTTTTTTAAATTCGCTTTAGATTTTTTAAAATTAAATTTTTAAGTGATTTTTCCATTTTTTTTTCAACAACTGGGTTTTTAGTTAGTTGTTTTGGCAACAGTCTCGTTTGTTTTGCTTATCCATTTGATTATTCCGAACCATTTTTACATTCAACGTATTTTATCCTTTTACGTAATTTCTAAAAAAAAAGATGTAATTTAATTAATGTTATAATTTCTACTATATTCTAGGTTACTTCATATTTATTTGTTTATTTTATTCATGTTTAAATTTTTTATTTTTAAAAATTTCCTTCAAAATTAGGGCTTAATTTTTCTTTTTTAGATAACCCTTTGATTTAAATTATTTTTTTCAACATCAGTCTGTTTTATATAGTTTTTTTATTTTGGTTCTTACTAATTTAATTTTTTCACTATTGTATTACATCTAAATTTTATATTAAATGCAATATAGATGTTAGACAGAATATCATCCTTTCGTCGTATAATATTAATTTAATGCTTTATTACAATGTAGGCTTATTTTATCTATTTTTTAAAATTTTAGTTTACTAGATTTTATTTTTTTCCAGTTGAAGGCTTCCTAATATATGTTATTTATGATAATATTTTAGGGAAATGGTTTATGACATGTTTTTCTTTTAATTTATCTATTTCAGATTATTTCACTCATAGTTCCCATAGCAGAAACATACTATTGTTATTACTTTTTTCTGTTATAATTTTTATTTATATTTTCATTCTTTCATTTCTATTTACCTTTTTAGCATGTTAATTTTCTCTTTTGCATTCATATATATGTTTTTGTGAAATCATTATTTTCTGTAAAGCGAAATTGCAATATGAACACTCATTAAAAAATTATTTTTAAATTTTGGGTACACTGCTCTGCAATGGCTCTACCCTCTTTAAAATATATTATGTTTGCAAAAAAAGCTCAATTTTATTCATTGCGCTACAGGGACACAATGAACGATTTTTCTTTTTATATATGCTGTTGGACTATTTTTATTTGTTTCTCTTATTTGATTCTCTTTTGACCAGCAGCTGCTACACCTAGGGCCTTTCCCTGGAAGTTAGTTTTCACTGTGTAATCAATAGAAAACAACCCCGTACATACATTAATTTATCATGTAACTATTTAAATTGCGAGACACCAAATTATTAATGAATTACACGTATTTTTATTCAACATCGTCTATATATGTATACTAATAAAACAAACAGTTTGTGTGTTCAGCTGTACCGGCATAATTAAGAAACCCAGAAGTCTGAAACTTGGCATGTAGAAGCTGTAGGTCATTATCATGAACACCTCTAAAAAAAAAATTTTTCCGAGATTCGCTTTAGATATTTTTTAAAATTCAATTTTTAAGCGATATTTTAGCTAAATGGAGATATGATGTCATCAGACGTGTCAAGTCAACTTTGCAAAAATTAATGTTAAGAGCTTTTGGGGGTATTTTAGCACATTTTATTGTTAATATATTTATTTATAGTTTTTTTTAACTCTTTGTGGTGGAATTACATTCGTTTTTCGAAAAAGTTGTCGAACAAAAAAATGTTCTTTCTAAATTTCATTTTTTTGGATTTGCAACACAAATATGATAACATTAGATTTCCCATGTCTTAGGATATGAATTGTTTTGTATTAAATTAATACTATAATTTCTATTTTAGTGTCACACAGTTTTGTGTTTGTTTATTTTCTAAACTGTAATTTTTTCTTGCTTATTGTAGTTTAAATTATATGATACCGTGACTCAAGTTTTTAAGTCAAAAAATGATTTGTGAAGCCTTTTGTAAACAGAAGCTTAGATAATGTGGTACTTATGTATTAGCGTCACCACAGGAAAATTGGTGCCATGCGAATCACACCTTCATACCATTTGGCTGCGGTGATGATTATACCTAAGTACTGATAATAATTACTTATTTTTTAACACAAATATCAGTGGATTATTTTAGACAATGAAATTCACTTCTTACCTGCTTTTATTCTAATGTTCAAAAATAATAATAATCTGTTCCAAAAAAATTTATTGATTGAATGCAACAGTTCAAAACAGGTCTAAGTAGCAGTAGGGTGAAACGAATCTTCAAGAAGGGGGGAGTGTCGCGTGACCTTTGACACGGTCGATGGGGTGAGGACTGGGTAGGGTGAAACGAACACAAACGAAGCCGCAAGCAAGGAGAGATCCCTATTGAAATAAATAATCCCTATTTGAAACGGACATTGTTCACCATTTCATTCGTTTTAATTTTATTTTCACGGAAACCAATTTTTTTTTTTAACAATTTAAATAGCCTAAGTTATTTCTTATAACATTAGCTATCTGCCAGTTAAAGTTTCGTCAAAATTGGTCCAGCCGTTTCAGAGATTCGCCGGAACAAACAGACAGGCAGACAAAAATTTTAAAAATTGATTTTTTCATTAAGTATCGTATATACTTCTAAATGCATTTTGTAAAAAGCTGTAAATTTCAAATTACAAACAGACACTTCATTTTTATTTTTATTTATTTTATTAATAAATGTCATAATTTTTCGAATATTAACAATAAGGATCTTTCAAAAGAGTAGTAAGCAAGTAATATAAAAAAAATAAGTCAATTCCTCCTTGGGATAACAAAGAAAAATTTTATTTTAATTACTTTTTATTAAATAATTACGATTAATATAAATATTCTATACATATGACAGAATCACAATATTAAGAGGCAAAACAAGTTTTAAATTAACATTAAAAGCCTTTTAACCACATTAAATTTGTAGTTACATTTTTTCATAAAGTTGAAAAAATAGGTAAGAATTTATCTTAAAACCAGTGTTAAATAAATGCTGAAGTCTAACAAGTATATAATTATTCAGGTTAATTTAAATCTTCCTCACAAATTTAACAAAAGCTGTTTTATCCAATGATGCTGCCATCTGGTGGAACAATGTTGACTGGAATATATATTTCTTAAACTATAGTTAATTAATTAAATTAATATTTGAAAAAAAAACTGTATTAACATCAAGTGTCATTCACTACAAGTTTTAAAAAATATACGTGAACTTGAGTGGATGAATAAAAAGTATTTTATTAACGATTGATAATTTTAACAAGATATACAGATAAATATATATATGGAGAGTGTGAAATATTGTAGGAATTGAAAAAAAGGCTTTTGATGGGTTATAAACATTCACATGAAATAAAAACAAATAGTTTTCGTCTGCAGGAAACTTCACCCCCTCTCTATCATACTGAAACTGCTTTTGTGGTTTATGAGTGAGTGATTTGCTTAGTCCATTTTATCTCTATAGATTTATAGAATTCCAGGTTAGGTGGCGTCTTCGTCACTTGATCAAGGTTCAAAATTGTGATATCCGTTTTATAGCTAGCTCCAAATTGCAGCACTGGTTTATCTACTAGGGGCCCATGGGCCCGGATAAGCTGGATTTAATCAGGTTTTCCGGTAATAAATTTTGATCCGCCAGTGCCAAGGGGGCCTGTAGATTTCCTGCGCCCAGGACCCGAAATTAGCTTAAATCGGCGCTGCCAAAGTGTGACTTTAATATAAGCAATAAAATCTTTATGAATCCATGATACATCGTAAAAGCTTTTCGACGCCGAATCTTCTTACAAAAACACGCATGCGCAAAGAAAAAGAAAAAAAACAAGCCATGCGATCCGACACTTGACACAAAAGAACCACAAAATAACAAGAGGGAGGGGGGGGGACTAACGTCCAATTGGATCTTCACGCAAAACAGAATGTGGACAACAAAGAGTGACAGAGCAATCGATAGCACACCCTTTCTTCATCTTCCGCGGCAAAAACAATCGGGCCCCAAATGCCTCATCTCATTAGCGGGGGTCGGCGATTGACAAACAGTCCTAATGGGGAGCAAGTGACTCACGAATCGTGTCATTTCTCGGGGAGGATGACTCGTTCCCGATCTAAATGATCCCCACGATTATTGATTCTTTTGCGTGGATTACAGGACGCTCATGCATCTCGGACCTATAAGACGGATGCGTTTAAGCGGAGAGCTTAATGGAAAATTGCCTCGTGTGATAGAAGTAGGCCAGGGCACTTTACTGGAAAGGGCGCGGCTTCCGCCCCAATCCTTTCCTCGATTTTTCGGCTTTGAAGAAAAAAACGCTATCATTTCCCCAGGAGAGGCAACAAAGACATGTATCCTATTGATTTACAACTCTAAGAATGTGGACTCTCAAAAAGAACAAATGGAGCGCACAAAAGAAGCAGATATCATTGAAACTGTACTACAAAAGCAATAAAAAGCGTTAATTATTGGATATTCTTTATGTAACCACAATGCCTCCCCCCTTTCAGATATAAAAATATATTTCCACACAAGCCTGAGTTAAGTGAGGGTTACTTTATGACAGCTCTACCCTTCACTTTTAATTGCCGTTCAAACGTTTCATAATTTTACCACGGCCCTCTGAGGGGAAGAGGGGGCCTTGATTGTTTATATTTTTAATTATTTTGATTCAATGCTTTTAATTTAATTGTATTTAAATAAGCTTTCAGAATAAAATACTACACTAAAAAAAGGAATATGAAGTGATTTAACATGGGATATAAAGTGATTTCCTTAGTAAGTCACACAAACCCTTGAGAAATACACCAGTAAATAAAATGGAAATAATTTAATGCTCCTTAATTTTGAACCATTTGACCCATGGACCGGTCCGCGGCCCAGGGGTAGGGGTACTGGCGTAGCTAGCCCAGAGTGGGCCCTGTATCAAAATTCCTTGGGGATCCTTTTCTGAGACTCCTTAACATTTTACAAATTTTTACTCGCTCGTTTTGGGGCCCCTGAAGAGTGGGGCCCCCGTATCATTGTTCCGGCTGATACGGCGGTAGAGAGGCTCTGGGTTGGGGACCACTGCTCTTTATGATACTAATTTAACATACACAAGTAACATAAAAAATTTTTTTTAAGTCAATTCCTACTTAGACCAACAAAGAAAAATTTTATTTTAGCTACTCTTTATTAAATAGTTACAATTAATACAAATATTCATATACATATGACAGAATCACAACATTAAGTAGTAATTAATTTTTATTAATTATCATTAAAGTATCGTATTGTCATCCAAAATAATCGTGTATATAAAATTTCAGTTCAGCTGAATGCTTTAAAACGTGAGAAGAAAAAAAAAACTTTTCAAGTTTTGACACAAGTCGCCAAAAATGATGCCAACGTGGCTGTATTTGTAGTTCTTTAAATAATTAGTTTTAATCAATTAATTTTTATAAATTATAATTAAATTATTGTATTGTCATCCAAAATAATCATGTATATTAAATTTCAGCTCAATTGAGTACAGTTTAAAATGTATTTTATTAACGATTGAAAATTCCCCCAAGATAAATAAATAAATATATAGAGAGTGTGAGTTAATAGTAGGAATTGAAAAATGATAGGGACAGGTCTGTAACTCTAAACCTTCTTCCGTGAGCTCAAGGTGCCCCTTGGGTATTCCTCCTATACCCCTAATGTTGCTTCACAGTGCAAAGTGTTGTATCGTCTCATTAGATGAGCGTTTATGACCCCTATTGTCCTTTTTGAAGCCCAGGGTCACCCCTGTCCAGATGGGTCGCTATATTCTTCAAAGAGAACCACGTATTCTTCTCTCACGCCCGAGGGCTAAACAGATGTTGAGCCGACTCTGAAAACTGCTTTGATGTTAACACTCCTTTTTCTTCCCGGACACCCAGATGACTCTTTCTTCACAACGATTTATGGAAGGGACACGCCTTTTGACGGTCGTCCATTCTTTTGTTCCTTCACACATATTGACTGCGATGAACTTAAATGGAAGAGAAGTGCCGTCCTTTTGTGAGGAAGAGATATCCTTGAGTGTATTCCCAGTGTCAAAGTGACAGGTTGAATGATAGACTCTCCAAAGGGTTTATGAGGTACAGCGTGAATTTTATCATTTGCGACAGCCTTTTGTCTCAAAGAACAAATTGAGTTGAGACCAAGACAGGGGATGCCGGGTGCAGACCCACGACCTTCGCCAATCTGAAATTATTGGGGGCATGAAAGGGGTCCACCCAGGGGGTTTAAAGAGTCTGTTCGGAAGATGATGGGAGGAGGATGGAGAGATCAACGAACTGTAAGGACTTCTAGAAGATGGGGAGACCTTGGCGGCAGCCGCACCAGCGATTAATCTTCAGCTATACAAGCGGAAGAAATTGCGGGGGCAGCCGCACCGAGGAGACGATCATCGGAAGATCAAAAAACGGCGATCTGAACTTGAACTTTTTTTCAGTGAAAGGCTGCAAAGCAGTGAAACTAGATATCTTAATAATTGAGTTAATTTTTCTTGTTTAATTAATTTGTAAATAAAATGATATTTGGCCAAAGGTGTGTGATCTCTGTCGCTACCCAGGAATGAAGCAAGTTCTGGGGTTCACGACAATACAAAAGTCAATAAAAACAATCAATCAAGAGTCAAGCAAAGAGACCCTCCTTATTAACCGTTTGGATTTTAACTGGCATTGCAACGAATCACGCAAAAAAATCCAATAACACGTGGCACTTTAAAAACTGTTGTTATCATTAATGTATTATCGTTACCAAAAACATAAAAATTGTCAAGACTTAAGGTCTATAATATTATGCACAATTTCATAAAATGCTCAAAGTTACTTTTAAAAAACAAGCACTAGTAACCTAACCAATTACCACGGACGTAGCTACCGCCGTATCAATGATACGGGGCCCCCAAGCTACATGGGCCCCAACATGTGTCACTACAGTCTCGTTAACAGGGCTTTCATATCTATAATAGGGCCCCGAAGGAATTTTGATACAGGGCCCTTTCAAAACTAGCTAGGCCAGTGCCAATTACACTGGTTATTCAGAACTTATTCGATAATTTAAGTGAAAACAAGATCGAAATTAATTTAGAGATGTTGAAAATTCGTAGATGAAGATGAATCAAACATTACGCTGAATTCACAACACTACCAGAAATCACTTCTTACACCAAACTGTTAATTATCCAGGCTGTTGAAAATCCATCATGGATAGAATAAAATCTAAATTGATTTGAAAGCCTCTTGAGGGCCTCCCCCCTTCAATAAAATAAAACGATTCACTCGATACACTTCGCATCCTGAAGCGATCGATAAATACGCAGGCCCAGACAACAAAAGACGCGTATAAAATGGGATCTTTTTTCCCAGAAGCGAGCGTACTGCATGGACACTCAAGATACACACCCCACATGTAAAGCCCTAAGTGGAGAAACCAGTTTGAGAAGTTCACTAAACCACACGACACAAAAATCGACAAGTAAAAAAAAAAAAAAAAAAAATTAAAAAGAAAAAGAGCCTCTCCACTCACGCAAGGTTGGAATGCTCTTCTCAAGGAGATTTTTCGACGGGCGTCAATTGACAGAGCAGCGATGCGTTTTCCATTTGTATCTTTTGGGTTCGCTTCCTTCGAAATTGAAAATGACTCCAGTGGCGATCGCAACATTTGTAGACAAAGAATGGATTTAAAAGTTGGGTTTTTTTCCCCTGGTGCCGGGTGAAAAATAGCGTGCGGTATTAGTTGGATACTTAACGGATTGGAGTTTTTACAAAGTCTGATTCCGAAGTTAGCGATCGTTTGAGGATTTCGCACATAGGGACGTCTCAAGCAGGACCAGCTCTAGTAGTTTTGCCGCCCCGGACAAAAATGGAAAATGACGCCCCTCTCTCTCAAGCAAAAAATTATTATTAAAAAAAAAAGACGAATAGTTCACACACACACATAGATACACACCTATAGAACTAGAATAATTTTTGTGAACAAAAAGGCAACATAGCGATTATATAAACTATTTTCAGTCTTAAAAAGTACAAAATAATTCAAAATTAAGAACATAATTACCTGTTGTTATTTGAAACGAGCAAATTGTAAGAGAAGGAATCGTCCACTTCGGCATGCCAATTTCTTCGAAAAAGTCTACTAATGGTGGGGATCACAAGCTTTTAATTTAACTTATAGTAACTACACTCGAGACTAAAGTAAAACATCACACACATGTGGTTCTCTTTCTACCAAAAATTCTAATTACCCTTTTGGATAGTTGAAACCGGACATCGTATGGATGAAAGGAATGTTTGTTGTAACCTCACTCAGGGCTGGGATGAAAGTTACTAGTGAACTATCCCCTCGATCCCTTCAAGTTTCAACAGAAAACTTTAACAAAGAAAACTTAACAACAGAGAAAACTAGCTTTAAACATACAGAGAACAAAATAAGGAAATAAGATATATATATATGTTAAACAATATACCAGATTCCTACCCAAAAATATTTCAAAGCCACCCATCGGGTATTGTGGTTAGTGACGCTGACTGCGGTGGCGTAGGTTCTGGGTTCGAATCCCGGGTAGGACATGGATGTTTGTGTTGTAATCCTTCTCTTTTTTGTGATGTATGCTTTACGCTTATTTCTATGTAAGCTCCCATGTGATACTTTGAGGTGCACTGGGGTATAAATGTTCTCAATAAAATAAAACATAATATTTCAGAAAATATATAAAAATTTTTTAATATAATATATATATATATATATATATATATATATATATATATATATATATATATACAGTAGCGCACACAGGAATTTTTCAAGGGGGAGGGGGAGTCCGGGGTCGAAAGTTCACCATTCTTATATCATGCTTCTTTTAAATTTGATTTTCGGGTACAAAACACAGTAAAAAACTAATTTTTGAATAAATAATTAGCATTAATTAATAAAATTAATCATTAATAACAAATACTTAATTAAATTTTACGTACTATATACTTAGAATTAAAATCAATCGGAAAAAAATCAAGGGCTTTTGGGGGGTCTGGACCCCAGGACCTCCCCCTTGTGTGCACCACTGTATATATATATATATATATATATATATATAAATTCGATCCAAATGCCACCCAGGGCAAGGGTCCGGTTTGTCCGGCTCTGGAGCCGCCCATGTCAAGGTATGGGCCAACTGGTCCCAGGCCCAGGGCCTCTCCCTCGATGGGAGCCTCATTTCGTTTTCGACCTTGTCTTAATAAGATCATGTAATCCGGATAATTTTAAAAAAAAAAATGGTCAAATATTATTCTTTTTTTCATGGAATTAAATTATTCCGCGCCATAAATCAATCGACTACACTAGGGTGGGCAAACTTTATAGTAACAATCTTGCATCTTGTAACTTCTTTGGCATATTAATTATTGTGATTTCATTTTTCTTCCACTAACCACCTTTGGAACTTTCACCAGCACCAAGCATCCGCGCCGCGATTTCCATTTTCTTTCGCAAATTGAATGATTTTGTTTTTCAGACCTGCACTAAGTTTATTTCGTTCTCTCTCTCTCTCTCTCTCTCTCGGCAGGATTTTTTATTTACTACTAAAATCAACACGAGATCAATTGAATTTCACCTAAAGCAAATAAGAACTTTAGATGTTCACTTCGAGTGAGTGAGTGTTTGTTACCTTGACCACTCGGCAAAGATGCTTAGTTAAAAAACACGGCTTTCAATGATTGGAGAAAGAGAAAACATCCGATCCAAATTACGCGAACTTAATCCAGTAGGAAGTGCGTGAAATTATTCCTTTTTCTCGAAAGACTACAATAATATTCTTTTTTTTTCTCTAATGGGGCTGCGGATTGGTATTTTCTACCTTTGCAGACCTAGGACATTCCCTAGGAAATGATATTACTTTTTAGTGCGGCACCCCATAGGCAGATACCAATTAACGCAAATAATTTTGACACCGAGTTTCCTCACCAGAGGGAGGCACCTGCGCTCTGATGATGCAAAATTGTATTTAAGAATTTAATTTTGCCAAGAGCACCCACGCCAAATGGCCACTCAAGGGATTTTTTACATGCCGCATAATCATATGACATGGCCGCTGTTAATTTTCCGCATCATGAAAATCCACCGATTTGGGTCGAGGTCGAACCCGCAACCTTGGGTGCAGAAGGTGAGCAACAAACCAACTACGCTACCCAGGAGGCCATTAACATTCTTATACACATCTGCATTGAATACGATCCATCCGTTTGCAGAATTAGTTACTAATTTTTCAAGCATTTCCTGCCCCACTCTCAACACACAGATTATTTATTTTCTTTATCACAACCCGCGGCACGCGAGCCACAGTGTGGCAAGATGGAATTGTAGTAGTGGCACGTGGGGACTAACAGAATTTTTTTAAAAAATTTGGAAATGTAAACAACCTCAAAAATTGGATCAAAATATGTTTGTGAATAAATGTTTTCCGCTATGAACATCTAATATATATTATAAATGCGAAAGTTTGTGAAAATCTTTGTTGGTCTTTCACGCAAAAACTACAGAATGGATTTTAATGAAACTTTACAGTAATATAGCTTATACATCAGAATAGCACATAGGCTATAATTTATAGCATAAACTATAATTTATAAAGATATTGTATGAAGTGTCCAAAATATAACGATATTTGTCAAGTAAGTAGGAAAAAATTCTGTCTTCTGCTAGCAATTCTGGCATGCGCTGCAAAAAAAAAAACCCACGTCTGCATATATCTATCTTTAGTTTGTGAGAAACCTTTTTTGTTTTTTTTGGCTACGCAAGGTGCTCGCTTCTAATTAATTCCTCTGATATATGCCTATTTTTTTATTTCAGAATCAAACTAAGTTTTGAAGGGAGAGGTTGTTATAAATCTCTCTTTATTTAAATGTTTTTTAAACATTTTATTATGCACATTTGGTAGTAAGAAATTGATCTTTTTTCCAAATAAATGCTTTTATCAGTTCTGATACTTAAAGTAAATAAACTTTCTCTTTCACACTGCATCATTTGGACAAATTTTCAAAATTTGTTTGTGGTTAGTAGTTAATTATAACACTATAATTTTAATTGAATAGGCAGATATTGCATTTTTAAGTATAAAAATAATTCAAACTACTGTACTGTATATTTTGGAACGAGTGAATATTAACGTCGCACTGTTCAGCTACATGAGGGCTTTTGGCAACGGACCACGTAATTTTGAACCATGGTCAAGTGACGTGGACGACAGCTGATCTTGCACCCTCTTCTCCTAACTACCACACCACACCAACTTAGATGGAATATTCTACCAATACTTTTAGCAGGAATATTCTTTGAAATCCACTCTTCCAAGATATATAGCAGCACGGGTTCCATGATGAGTATTTTAGCGGAAAAAATAGTTTGTCAAAATTTAAGTGTCTTATTTTTTGTATGTTAATGAAGACCTTAGAAAATTATTTGACTACTTATTTTAAGTGAACGGTATATATAATTAATTTTACAGTGGAATATCTTTAACTAATTTATTAGCTCTAACGGATTAAATTTTCCAAAGTGGAGTATTTTGTTTATGTATATCCCTTAATTTGTAAATGTAGTGATCCAGAAAAAATATTGTATGAAAAAAACTGCAGTAAATCATAATGCGGTTGGATAAAGTATTAAAGTGCACTTCGCCTCTACAAGCGGGTCTTACAAAGCTCTAATAAAGCTCAAGTTATGAAAGTAGCTAGGCATTTGCCAACTTTACTCTATCGTTAACATTTCACTATGTTTTTTATTGAATCGTCATTATAATTTAATAAACGGCGTTGCTTGCGAATATTACAATTTTAACATAAAATAAATACGACAGAAAGTAATATTAATGTATTATACTTTCAGATAAAAATTATTTACACTATTTTAAGCGTTCATTACACAAAACTTTTAACAATGTGTTTCTTTTGCTGAGCAGAGATCAGCTTAGGATGGTATTTTCAAAAATCGACCCTCAAGAGTGTTAGGGGAGTTATAAATAAAAAAAATATCCTTTTTATCAGCTATTAGATCTACATACTTAAAATTTAACAAAGGTGTTTTATTTCTCTCTTTTTTTTTTTTGTTTTTGTTTTGCTGAGCTACGCAAAAAGCTTTTTGTTTAATTTGCAATTCACGTAAAATTAACTCATTATAAACTTCTTTATCCTTCAATCTGTGTTGTTTAATTTTTCAGTTCACCCGTGCGAAGAACGGGTATACCCCAGCTAGTAATAAAATAAAAATCACTCATTACTAGCTGATGTGAACCTATAACCAAATTTCGTTAGCATCAGTAAGAGCTAATCCTAATGATTGATTGATTGAATATTAACGTCGCACTGTTCAGCTACACGAGGGCTTTCGGCGACGGACCACGTAATTTTGAACCATGGTCAAGTGACGTAGACGACACCTGAGCTGGCACCCCCCTCTCCTAACTACCATACCACACCAACGGGAGGACGTTTCAGCTCTTGACGGATTTAACGTGCATCGCTGCCCTACACGGCGGGTCTTCAGTGGTACTGGACTCGAACTCGTGACAAGGCAAGCCACGATCCGATACCTATACCACTCGGCTACCGCGACCGAGCTAAGCCTAATATAGATGACTAGGTAAAAAAAAAGTAGTAATTCAAAAGCCACATTAAGTAGGTACTGAGCGTTTAATAATTATTTTGAATTCAATGATTCAAGTTACTCATTATTATTTTATATCTAACCTAATTGATTGAACTTGTAAAAACTTTATCTATACATATAAATAAAAATTAAGTGTCTGTTTTTAATTTGAAATTAACAGATTTTTACTAAATGCATTTTAAAGTATATACGGTACTTACATGAAAAAATCAATTTTTAAAATTTTTGTCTGTGTCTGTCTATCTATCTGTCTTTCTGTCTGTGTGTTTGTTTGTTCCGGCTAATCTCTGAAACGGCTGGACCAATTTTGATGAAACTTTCACTGGCAGATAGCTAATGTTATAAGGAATAACTTAGGCTACTTTTATTTTAGAAAAAAAAAAAATTAGGATTCCGAGAAAATTACATTAAAACCAATGAAATAGTGATCAATATCCGATACAAATAGGGATTATTTATTTCAATAGGGACTATTTTTATTCAATAGGGATTATTTTTTATTTAATAGGGATTATTTTATTTCGCGAGCCTTCTGTCTCAACGATTGCTAGCAGTTATATCAAACTTTTTTCTTTGATTAGGTTGCTGCCATTCGCGACATTTCCCGTTCATGTCTTGATCCTAATGATTTTACAGTCCTTAACTGCATTGTCAAAGGTCATGCGTCCCTTTCACCCCCTTCCTTGCGGTTTCGTTTGTGTTCGCGTTTCACCCTACTTGCTACTTAGACCTATTTTGATCCTAAAGATTTTAGTTATCACCCCATCGATAGTGTCAAAGATCATACGTTCCTTTCACCCCGTGCTCAACAGAAAGCAAAGAAAAAAAATGAAACAAAAAAGAAACAGATTCACAAAGTAGAAGAAAAGTTTTCGTAAACTCTGCGAAGTGAATAAACACTTTTTTGTTAAATTCCACGTGGACGAAGTCGTGGGGGTAACAGCTATTTAACATAAAATAAATCCATCAGAAAGTAATATTAACGTATTACACAAAAATAAATGCATCAGAAAGTAATATTAACGTATTACACATCCAGATAAAAATTATTTACACTATTTTTAGCGTTTATTACATAAAATTTGTAACAATGTGTTACTTTTGCTGAGCAGGTAGGTGTTTTCAAAAATAGACCCACAAGAAAGTTACGAGGCGTCATAAATAATAACAATAATAAAAAAATCAGCAATTATACCTATAGACTTAAAATTTAGCAAACATGGTTTTTTTGTTCAGCTGGTTATGCAAAAAGCTTTTTTTTTTTTTTGTTTAATTTATACAATTCACGTAAAATTAACTCATTAAAAACTTTTTTATCCTTCAGTCTGTATTTTTTAATTTTTAAATTCACCCGTGCGAAGAACGGATATACCAGCTAGTTAACAATAAAACCTAAGTTTGTGTATTTTTGTCTTATATATTATATATATTATTTTTAAATTTCGACTAAATATAGACTTGCATTAAAAATGTGTTACTTGCGTAAAAATCCCATAATAAGCTTATAAGTAAAATTTTTTCACTTTTCTATGTTTGTTGGAAAAGTTGAAGTGGCACGTATAATTTTTTCTTTTTTATCAAACAGTGGCACTCTTCCCCAAATGGTTGGTCACCCCTGATTTATCATCTGTCAACTCAATATACCAGACATGGGGAACCTTTTTAACATTAGATACCACATTTTAATTAGGCAGTAATTTATGGGCTGAAAAGCACTAAACAACCCCTATTGATGGTGCTTTTCATTTTTTGAAGTACATCTTGTCGAGATTTGCCTTCCAAATTAAAGAATTTATGTTCGTTAGTACCCAATGGTGAGACTCACACACACTCACTTTTTTTTTAAGTTTTTAAAATCGTACAGTAGAACGAAAAAATTTCATTTTACTTTCACTTCCACTCTACATTAAATGTGTGTTCGATTTTCTTCGTATAATTTTCTTTTTCTTGCAATTTATTATTGTGTCAAAAAACATTAAATGATACCTTAATAAAGCGTATCTACATATAACTATAAGCGTAACGGAGAATATTTGGTCCCCCTGTAAAGTCAGATTTTGGGCCTTAACCCGTACCTGGAATTACGAAAAGCAACATTTACGAAGAAATCTGGAAAATAACAATAAATTGGCAACTATTTTAAATAGTTGAATGTCATTATTAGAGAGATTGAATTGTTAGAAGAAAATTGCATATACTCTGCTCTTAGCTTTTGCATATCTATGTGAACAAAAATACTTTCTAATAAAGAAGCTGTTCAACACCTGGATATTCAGAATTGGGTCAAATTGAAAGTCACTTATTATACCTCTGGTATTGAGATATGAAGCACATAAGCATTAAAGCATTAAAACAATTATTTTTTTTATTTAACTACAGAGTGTTTTTTTTCCAGGTATAGAAGTTTAAGTTGGCATTACTTTCCAAGATGGCAACCGATTTAACAGCTGTCAAGTGATTTATTCTCAGTTTGGTTTGGCAATTCATCATGAATAGAGTCACGCCTGAACAACGCTTTCAAATTGTGCAACTTTATTTCGAAAATAATGGTCGATTTTCATAAGCGAATTTTGTTTAGCGATGATGTTTACCTGTGGTTCTACTTCTGGTTGAATGGCTACGTCAACAAACAAAAATGCCGCATTTGGAGTGAAGCTAATCCACAAGTGTATGTCGAAACACCGTTACATCCAAAAAAACTGACTGTTTGGTGCGCTTTATGGGCTGGTGGAATCCTTCTTCAAAAACGATGAAGGCCACAACGTTACAGTCAATGGTGATCGGTATAGAGCCATGATTACGAACTTTTTCATTCCTGAATTGAACAATCGTGATGTCCAGGAGCTGTGGTTCCAACAAGACGGCGCAACATGTCACACAGCTCGTGCCACAATCGATTTATTGAAAGACACGTTGGGTGACCGCCTAATTTCACGTTTTGGACCTGTGAATTGGCCTCCAAGATCTTGGGATTTAACACCGCTAGACTATTTTCTGTGGGGCTATGTAAAGTCATTGGTCTATGCGGATAAGCCACAAACGCTTGACCATTTGGAAGACAACATTCGCCGTGTTATTGCCGATATACGGCCACAAATGTTGGAAAAAGTCATCGAAAATTGGACGTCCAGATTGGACTACATCCGAGCCAGCCGTGGCAGTCCTATGCCAGAAATCATATTTAAAATGTAATGCCACAAGATTATCTTTCGAATAAAAAAAATTCATGTCAATCGAATAATACATCGTTGTTTTATTGCAATTTAAAGTTCTATACCTTCCAAAAAAAACACCCTTTACATATTTGATATTTCTTTCGTAAGAAGTTGTATCTCTACCACGTATAATTTTAATCACAAATAAACAAGGTTTTACATAGCATGTTTTTCATTACCTCGATATATAGACCAGCTCTAGAGTGAGTGCATACTAACGTCGTACTGTTAAGCTACGATGAAGGCTTTTGGTGACGAACCTCGGAATTTTGAGCCATGGTCAAGTGACGAGGATGACACCTGAGCTTGCACCCCCTCTCCTAACTACCACACCAACGGAAGGACGTTTGAGCTCTCGACAGATTTAACAAGCATCGCTCCCCTACACGGAGGGTTTTCAGTGGTGTATTGGGCTCGAAATCATGACACGCCAGCCACGAGTCCGTTCCCTTGACCACTAGGCTACCGCGGCCACAGACCATCACTAAAATTAACCGATTTTGGCGGTAGGAATATAATAAAAAATTAGGTGAAGAATTTCGAAAGACGAGATGTAAAATTACAACATCCGACTCTCACACACCGACTTTCTTTGATGTAATGGTTATATTTTTATATATTTCCATCTTATATTCATTCTGCAGCAAACTTACAGTTGATCCAAACATTAAATGCAAATGAGTTTTTCGTTTTTTTAAAAAAATTGGAAAAATAACACGATCTTATAGATTTGTATCGATGTTTCGATAATGCAAAATTAGTATAAGAAAAAAGTCATCATAGAAACTATTACTTAATCAACTTTGAACCAATGACCGAGTGTAAAAATAACAAAATGTTTATACAATTTCCGATTTTGAATAATAGAAATTATTCTAAAAATGAAATATTGAATTACTCCTAACTGAAAGGTTGGTGAAAATTTAAATTTTTCACACGTGCAATGATTTTCAAACATGGATGAATTAACGTTTTTAATCATTTTTTTCTGTCTTAAATTAGAATATGACAATTAGTAAAAATCAGATAATATTTCGATAATTATAGTTCCCCCCACACACACAAATAAATTCATTTTGAAAAACAGATTTAAATAAGAAGTCAAAAAGATTTAACATTTAAAATACAAAACATGTGCATGAAATTTTATGCATTAAATGAAAATTATCAGATTTTTAAAAAATAAATCCATGTTTTTCTTATTTTGCCTTATCAAATTAATAAAACAGGACAAAAAAAAAAAAACTTAAGTGTATAAAAATATTTTCATTAAATAAAAAAATATTAGTTATTTACTAAAAACTTCTACTTTTTCTCCCTCTTAAGAAGATTACTTAATTTAATCTACATTTCAGAAAATTATATTATTTCAAACAAAAACAAGTAAGTGAAAAGAAAAAGTAGGGAATAAAAAAAATTTAAATTACAATGATAAGTCTGAAAAAAGGTAATTATTAAATATGATTCAGTAAATACATCTCCAGCATAGTAATGTAAAACAGTTTTAATATAATAAAATAATTTAATCTAGATAATTTTCTTTCTTTCAAAAAACAAGTTTTAATCCTAAAATATTTTTAAAGTGTATTTAAAACTTCATTCACTTTAAGTAAAATATATAAATACAAGTATTAAAAAAAAAGGAGGATGAGAGGGTAGGGGATACATATTTCTTTCTTTTTTTTTTACCTTTTGAAATTTTATTTATTAAAATACAGACATATTTTCAAAATTTCATTGTAAGAACCAGTCTTATAAATATTTATGAGAGAATTATATTCTAGCAATATGATCACACTGCAATCATTCTTTATATATATAAAAAAATAAACTGTATCGGGTTTAATTTTCAATTTAAAAAAAATGAAATAAATTTATACTTAATATACAATGGTCTAAAATTTAATATTTTCAATGGATAATAATCCCAAATTAATTAAATGAGTTTATTTTGTTGCCATGAAACAAATATATATTCAGCTTCTTTTACATAACCCCATAAAATTTCTCTTAATCTTGTATTACTTAACTCAAAACTTACTAAAAGTAAATTACTTAAGCATAGTAAAAGTTATTTGATATAAGTTCAATATAAGGTCTTTTTTCATACATTGCAATAAAGTTATTTTTAAATATCTTGCATCAATGCTTTTATTTATTTTTTTGGAATTCTCTCTTTTTGAATGTTTTATAAAATAATAAAAACTCTGTTTATATTTTATAATAAAAATTAACAGATAAATATGAATATTTTTCTATTTTACCCTACTTTATTTATCTTATATGAAAAAATATAACTTACACACATTTAGAACAATAATTGTACTGATCCCTAAAAAATAGGTGTTCTTTTTAACACTTCATATGTAATAACCTAACAGTAAGACAAGTTCTTTAGCAAAAATTTTATTTTCTATCACAATCTACTAAATAAATTTGCTCATTAAATTTTAGTACTTATTTATAAATAGGTTCTGAATCAAATTCCACTACATCATTTGTGTTAATTAAAACATGTATAAACAAACTGCTTATAAAAGTCAATAATAACTAAACACATTAAGATTCGCCATAAATAATGATAATTTTATTTCTGCGTCATTGAAATTTCAAGACTGAAATAAGTGTGCTCATCCTAAAAAAAAGAAACTAATTTATAAAACTGAGTTAAATTTTTTTCTTACTTTTATTTCTATCTAAAATAGCAAGATAATAGCAATAGCAAAAATAATTCAAATAAATATTGATCAGTTTTTCAGGAAATATTTAAAACTTACGATAATCACATATTATATCCTTGAATAAATATTTAAAATAGTATAGTACATTTGTTCTCGCATGGTTTTCTAATGTAAACATATTTCACTAACAGGCATTAGGATAATGAAATATATATATAAGATGCTTGTATAAATAGTCCCATCAAACTCAGCTGACAAAATTTTTAGCAAACAGTTTTTTTTTTACGTTTTAGTAAATAATTAAAACTGATTTTCTTTGAGAATGTACAAAATGCATTATATAAATGATGGTGTACATACATATAAGTCGGAACTAAAACTTAAAACAGACAACAATGATCTGACATTTACCTGCACAAGAACAGAAAAACTGCAACAAAAGATAATCCGTAGTTGTTCAAAAGTTCGTAAAACAGATCTAAGATTTCTCTAACTGGTCTGAGTACATAGTGGGATAAATAAACAACCGGAACCGGCGTCACTGCCACAATCAGTAAACACAAAATGACAAGTCGCCGATCATGGTTGGGAAGATTTCAGCCATTGCACAATTTCCGTTAAAAATTAAGAAAGGTTCTGTGCTGCCATCTACTAGAGAAATTTATAACTATCTATAAAAGATTAAGTCGGAAGTACTTGTAAGGTTGTTACGTTTAGATACGAAAGGTTATTATAACTATATATATTTTTGTTCATAGTGATCATTAAACAAGAAGTCTGAATATTTTAATTTTACTTTCATCATTAATAAAACTGAAAAAAACTAGTTTTCAAAAAGGAATGATAAAAGCAGCATAAATTAAAATTTTATATAATCAGTAAATTCATTACTGCGGTATCAAAAATTATTTTTGAAGTAGAACAATGATTTTCTGGAGTGCTGGAGTTTATTTGCTTTTTATAATAACCTAATTAAGATATTTATTTGTTTTTATTTTACAAAATGTTTATCCTTTATGCTGCTATGTTTGCGTTACTGTCAGGGGCGTAGCAACCGCCGTATCAGCCGAATCATTGATACGGGGCCCCCAAGCTACAGGGACCCAACATGTGTAACTACAGTCCATTAACGCGGGGCTTTCATACCTCAAAAAGGGCCCCGAAGGAATTTTGATACATGCCCCTCACTATGATATTATAACTGTCTCTATGATATTATAACTAAAAAACCAGACATTTTTTTATATAAAAATACTCTTAACGTTTTTTGTAATCAATTTTAAAAAAAGGCCACATTCTACGTTTTGTTATTTGAAATAAGTTATTTAAAGAACGCGGTTATCTAATATACTTTTGGTTGCAATCTGTACACATAAAAAGCGACTCACTCACTCTTTCATTCCCTTATAACGATATCTCCGGAACTATTAGACCTACGAACTTGAAATTTGATAGGCATGTTTCTTTTGTTGAATATAGATCCGCTATGAATGAATTTTACAGAAATTGACTCCTGTGTGAAGAACAGGAAGTAATTGGGACGTATCGACATAAGATATTCCTGTTTCTGAACTACTAGACCTACCATAACGAAATTTGGCATGCATGTTCCTTTTGTTGAATTGAAATACACTAAGAAAGAAATTTACGGAAATTTACTCCTTTTAAGAGAACGGGGAGTTACTGAGGCGTATAGATAAAATAAAAATTTCCGTTTTCGAACTACTAGACCTACAGTAATTAAATTTGGTATGCAAGTTTCTTTTGTTGAATTAAAATCTTACTGAAATCGACTCTCAAAGATGGTTACTGGAGATTATTGAATAAAAGAATTCTGTTTTTGTGAATGTTTAAATTTAGACT
This sequence comes from Trichonephila clavipes, assembly GCA_019973935.1. Lineage (NCBI taxonomy): Eukaryota > Metazoa > Arthropoda > Arachnida > Araneae > Nephilidae > Trichonephila > Trichonephila clavipes. The sequence continues at coordinate 697,580 of BMAU01015816.1, read as the reverse complement.
TGAAATTAGGCAAGCATGTTTATTTCATTGAGTTGAGATCCACTAAAAATGGTTTTTTGCTGAAATCTACTTCTGGAAGGAATTAAGAGAGCGTAAAAGACAATTCTACTTTAATTTTAAAAATTGTTCGAAATTATTATTTATAAGTTCTGTCCTTTTGAAATCGAGAAGCGAGAGTTATAAGAAAATTTTTTTATACAATCGAATTCTTAATGCTAGGACTTAGACATCAATGATTTATATATACATAAACTGTATATATTCATACATCACCCAGCGAAGAGGGCGGATAACGGCTTGTTACTTTATAATTTTATAATATGAAATAATCATATTACTTTTGTTTTTAAAATATAGTCAGATAGTTGAATGTTCCAATAAAGCTTTTTAAATATCATATCGTGTCACCGATACGGTATAGCGGTTAGTGACGCTAACTGCTTTGCCTTAGGGCCTGGGTTCGAATCCCGGAGAAGACATGGATGTTTATGTATAGTGAAGTGGCGCACACAGGAATTTTTCAAGGGGGGTGTCCGGGGTCGAAAGTTCACCATTCTTGTATCATGCTCCGTTTGATTTTGTCGATTTTCGGCAACAAAACACAATAAAAAACTAGTTTTTGAATAAATAATTAGCATTAATTAATAAAATTAATCATTAATAGCAAGTAATTAGTTAAATTTTACGTACTATATACTTAAAAAATCTCGAGTTTGGGGGGTGTCCGGACCCCAGGACCCCCCACCTCCTTGTGTGCGCCACTGGCATAGTGCCTTCGCGGCATGGGGGTACTCTAAGCAGCCGCAAGTCCTCTCGTGGGGTTGTTGACAGGGGATGAGAGGTGGCAGGCCCCTGACCCTCCCCCAGGGTGTTCTTCCTCAAAATTGTGGTGGAACCGAGCTAAATCGTACTGAAACCTGCATGGTGCTCAAGTCTACGATCAATGACAGGCGGCATACATCTAGCCCCTTGCCATGATGAATTTCGTGGGTCTCGATCTGATTACGTCAGACAGGTGGCGTTAGCAACAACAAATATACTAAAAAATTCTGGAAAAACTAATGCATTTTATTACTTGATTTTTTTACATTTCGGATGATTTTGGAAAAATGCAGTAGCTTACGCTGAGAGATAATTCCCCCCTTTGAAAAGCATGACGAGAATTATTGGATTCAGTCAAAAGAGGATACTTTAGAAATGTTTTACTTGGAGATAAAAGTGCAAAAGAATTTTAACCTGTGCGATAAGTTTCTGACTCTAGGCCTTAATTCAAGATGCCTTTTCTGCTGCTTGATTGATTGATTGAATATTAACGTCGCACTGTTCAGCTACACGAGGGCTTTTGGCGACGGACCACGTAATTTTGAACCATGGTCAAGTGGCGTGGACGACACCTGAGCTGGCATCCCCTCTCCTAACTACCACACCACACCAACGGGAGGATGTTTCAGCTCTCGACAGATTTAACGCGCATCGCTGCCCTACACGGCGGGTCTTCAGTGGTACTGGGCTCGAACTCGTTTTTAAGGCCAGCCACGATCCGATTCCTTGACCACTCGGCTACCGCGGCCACCCGAATTCTGCTGCAAAGAACGAGTAAAATTCACGTTTATAAATAATTCTTTCAGCAATTACGGAATAGTCAGATAAAGAAAAGGAATTCACATAATCCTTCATTTCTTCTTGTTTGGTAGTATAGGTACAAAGTTCGAATAGAATTGTGATGTTTCCAAAAATAATTTCTTCGACATTAAAAATATTCATAAAAACGCTTTTCATAACATACTTCAGATACAACTTCTCAAGAATAACTATATTACCAAAAACATAATCCCCGTCTAATACTTTTTAATTTGATATACATGTGTAAGTGTACGAATACGAAATTTATGTAAAGGATTTAGGTATTATTTTCCTCTGTTAAATTTGCACTTCAGTTCTTTAACTATTATAATAAAGCCCTTAAATAAAGTATATATAAGTTTTCGCACGCACACATTTTTTTCAAAAACATATCAAATAAATATCATCGCAAAATAATAGGTGAGTGAAAAATGGCGCGAAGGTGAGCACTATGAGCGAAAAATTTTAAATGTGTTATAACAATAACGTGTGGTTTATAAAAAAAAATTATTAATAAAAATTTTCACAACAAACGGATGAACGATTTGTGTGTGCGGTTGTTGTCTTATACGACTAAAAATACTTACATATTTATTTCCCTTTCCTTGATCGTTATTCTTAATTTCTAAAGGTTTATTCTTATTCTTTCAATTCCTACTATAAGTTCACACTCTCACTACATATATTTATTTATATATCTTGTTCAAATTTTCAGTCGTTAATAAATTACTTTTTATTTATTCACTCAAGTTCAAATACATTTTTTAAAACTTGTTGTGGATGACACTTGATGATAATACAGCTTTTTCAAATATTAATTCATCAATTCTATTTAATTAATGATAAACAGCAAAAAACAAAAATAATAGTACAACACTATATATAAAAAGGAAAATCGCTCATTGTGTCCCTGTAACGCGATGGATAACGAGTTGGACTTATAATCCAAAGGTCGCGGGTTCGAATCCAATCTGGGTTGGCCTAATTTCTAAAAATGTGATTTCTTTTAACCTTTTTTTTTTTTGGAAAAAATTAAATTTTATTAAAAAATAAATAGTAACAAACAAAAATAATAGTGCAATACTCTATATCGAAAGGAAAATGGAAAATTGCAAGGAAAATAGCCTTCTATTTTGCCACTTAATATTGTGATTCTGTCATATTCATATACATATTTATATGACCTGTAATTATTTAATAAAAAGTAACCAAAACAAAATTTTTCTTTGTTTACCTAAATAGGAATTGACTTAAAATTTATATTTATATATATATATATATATATATATATATATATATATATATATATATATATATATATATATATATATATATGTCATGATTTTTAAGACAGAATCAGATTAAAGTTAGAAAAGTGAAAAGACGACCTTTATTCTTTCATTTGTACATCTGTTCTGGCACCGAGAGCAGGGAGGAAAAAGCACGCCATGGTGGGGGTTTCAAGTGGATAACACTTGAAAAACATATGGTAAGTATCGCTGCTTTGAAGAGGGTGCTTGCAAGTTAATGCTGACATATGTTGACTATTAAATCTAACGATCTGGAATTAGACATGTTTATTGGCTAGGCCATATGTTCGGAAGAAATAAATGGGTGATTAGTTTGATACTTGAAGATGGGACTGAGAAAGATGAGTCAAGTGCTAGATAGGGAATTTAATTTTTAATCTAATTTAATTATCCTTACATATATATATATATATATATATATATATTGTTTTCTTGTGGTGTTACAACATAATACATTGATCTCACACACACAGAATAATTTTTATACTCCTCTTTACATAGTTCTTGGAAATATATATATTTTTGCACATAGTACAGTGTGGAAAAACAGTTTACCATATTAATCCCGAATTGTGAAAAATAATGCTGTAGATTCAAAATGCATTCTAAAAATATGTAAATATTTTACTGAAATAGAATACTCCACAATACCAATATAATTTTTTTTCTCTGAAAAAATTTGCAATATACTATACGATTCTTGTAAAGACTGTTGTGTGTGTGTGTGTGAGGGAAAAAAAACACGTTCAAAATCTAAAAAAACTATCAAAACATTGAATTCATTTCACTTTTGAAATGACATAGAAGGGAGAAGTAAAAATTCCACGAAACATGAGCTCGCATTCACTACTCAAACGAATTCAAAACAGTAAGGTATGATAGAAATAGGTTACTGTCCTCGTGTAGCTTCACAGTGTCAGGTTGATCAAAAATCAATCAAGCAAGCCAGAAAATAGTTGTAGAAAAAGAACCTTCTTGTGTATGCTGAACAGAAAAGAATTTGCTTTAAAAATAAATAAATAAATACTGGTTGGAAAGTTTCTATTCAATTTTCATACATAGAGCACATACAGAAATAAAATACATTTCTTTTTTAAAATCTCCACACATACATAGCGAGATATTTCTTTTTTCTTTAAAAAAAATCACCAAATGTATGTATCTTCAGATTTTAAATTTAGTTTGAATTTTTGGACACAAAAGAAACAGTTCCAACAGATATTGTATATCGCAGAAAGTAGTTTGAATATCTGGCTGTATTATTTTTATTTCCTTGTTTATTTATTTCGTTGAACAACAAGCAATAATATATATATATATATATATATATATATATACATATACAAAGCAGATTTATTTTCAGGCTGCTGCTCTTTTATTTGGCTACTTTAAAGCTATTTTGCAGTTTTACAAGAAATAGCAAACAACACAGATAGGTGAAACTGTAAAGAAAAACGTTGCTTCCGTTCTTCTGCTTGTATTTTCTGGTACTTTTGCCTTTTTGTTCTATTTTGTTTCTTAGTAATTTATATCATATTTTTATTTTCTAAGCAAATAAGTCAAGAATCAATTCGTTTCTTCTGTTTCTTTCTTTTTATCTCAGGGAGTAAGAATAGGCAAGAAAACCCATAACAAATATGCAGGATGAAGAAACGTTTCTGCATTTTCAGAATATGCATTCAAATAGACAGAAAATGCGAATTCCTTTTTATTTACGATGTGTACAAGATCGCTTGAAACTTTTTTTCGTGTAATGTTCAGAAAATTCATCGTATTGTAAAATCTGTTCTGCAGTTGAAATGCCGGAACTGGGGGGAAGAGAGAGGATTTAAAATTCCTATAAACATTTAAATTTGTGTGAAGGTATATACGAGTATTTCTTGAACTACCAGCTACGACAATTTTATTCCAGATAATTTACATTGATGCTTAGCTTATGCAAATATGTTTACATTGTGAGCAGGCCTCGGCAACCAAATGGCACATGACACAATTCTCTCAGTGGCACTCTATACTACTCAACAAATTTGTCAATTTTGAGTGGATGGAAGTCGATTAATTTGTAATGGACCTTATTTGAAAAACATCTTCAGAATTATGGACATTTACGGAATTTCGAAAAAATCTTAAAAGTAGCTCTAAAGATAAATTTACAGCTATTTTGTAAATTATTGAATGTCATTGCTGGAGAGATTTAACTGTTTGAAGAAAGAAAATTGAAAACTCCTTCATATGAAATACATTTCAAGACAGCAAAGAAATTGTTTAACAACCAAATCGAAAACCAATCCGAATCGTATGAAATTAAAAGTCCCAAATTCTCCTAAAGTCTCCTGATGTTGCAATATGAAAGAAAAGCGGCGCAAGCATTAAGTTCGCATTGTTGTTGTGTGTTTTTTACCCTGGGAACATAGGGAATACAAGTGAAGAGGAACAGAAAGCATACAATACAACAGAAGAATATACACATTTATTACAGATTATGATTCCAGCATATAACGAGAAGGGCTGTGCTGCTTTCCTTTCGAGACGGGAATCCATTGCAGGTAAAAGACCGACTTCTTTCTCGAAGAAGATACAACCATGTCTTACTCTGGATTCGAACCCACTCGATTACAAGCCGAGGGTCATAGCCACCATACTGGCAGGGCGACTACTAGGTTCGCATTAAAAATTTTATTTAACTTTAATGAAGGAAAATGCTTATATTTTATGTGTGTGTTGTCTATTTTTTTATTTTAATAAATATGTTTAAAAATATAGGGTGTTTTTTTAGAGGTATAGAACTTTAAATTGTAATAAAACAACGATGTTATTCGATTGACATGAATTTTTTTTTATTCGAAAGATAATCTTGTGGCATTACATTTTAAATATGATCAAGCAAGGCGTAGATTCGTCGAATGGGCCCAAAACGAGATTGCCGTTGTTCACGATTTTCATAAGCGAATTTTGTTTAGCGATGAAGCGCACTTCTGGTTAAATGGCTACGTCAACAAACAAAACTGCCGCATTTGGAGTGAAGCTAATCCACAAGTGTATTTCGAAACACAGTTACGTCCAGAAAAACTGACTGTTTGGTGCGCTTTATGGGCTGGTGGAATCCTTCTTCAAAAACGATGAAGGCCACAACGTTACAGTCAATGGTGATGGGTATAGAGCCATGATTACTAACTTTTTCATTCCTGAATTGAACAATCGTGATGTCCAGGAGCTGTGGTTCCAACAAGACGGCGCAACATGTCACACAGCTCGTGCCACAATCGATTTATTGAAAGACACGTTGGGTGACCGCCTAATTTCACGTTTTGGACCTGTGAATTGGCCTCCAAGATCTTGTGATTTAACACCGCTAGACTATTTTCTGTGGGGCTATGTAAAGACATTGGTCTATGCGGATAAGACACAAACGCTTGACCATTTGGAAGACAACATTCGCCGTGTTATTGCCGATATACGGCCACAAATATTGGAAAAAGTCATCGAAAATAGGACGTCCAGATTGGACTACATCCGAACCAGCCGTGGCAGTCGTATGCCAGAAATCATATTTAAAATGTAATGCCACAAGATTATCTTTCGAATAAAAAAAATTCATGTCAATCGAATAATACATCGTTGTTTTATTGCAATTTAAAGTTCTATACCTCTAAAAAAAACACCCTTTACATGGTATATGTACAATTCTCATTTTTTTTTTATTTTTGTTGAAGAAATAGCTATATTTCATGTTATTTAATTATGTGTCAAGAAATATCTTTAGATGATGCAAAACTAATATACAATAAAATTTCATAAAACTCTATATTATTAACCTCTGTCCTCTAACTCTGCATGCATTATTGAGGGGATCGAATTGCTTAAAAAATGTCCTACTGTATGGCACGCTGAATCCTATTGGTAGATTGGCTTGGCGCACCAGAGCTAAAAGTTTGCGGCACATGTAGAGATTCATCACCTTTGGGATGCAATCAGCACCATCATAAATCACTTTTATGATTACTGATTATAAGTAAACGTTTTGAATTATAAGTTGACTCAAGGATTTCCTTTTTTTTACATAAGCCCAGAGCTTACGATCCCAAGAAGCCTACTCTTTCTCCCATGGGAATGAATAAATATCGGTCAACGAATATGTCCGAGGTCAGCGGTCGCCAACCGGTGGTCCCTATCAAATTTAAGATGGTCCGCTGAAAAATTGATGCATTATTTATATTTTTTATAAAGGTTTAGCTTCTCACAAAAACGACGAATAATAAAACTCATCATGGAATATGATTCTACATTAATTTTAGCTACGACTTTTAGCGAAGTTCCTTCTGAGTTTAGAACTTTCTAGCTACCTCTAGCAAGTGTATTTAGCGATATTATAAAGCTGGAGTTAGCAACCATGGTTAATTTGTGGCAAAACACTTCAATTCAAGGACGTCTTAAGGCATGCATGGGCCAACTAGTCGCGGGCCCAGAGCCTTGGCCACAATGGGGGCCTCATCTCGTTCTCGATTCAACCTTAATATTTCGAATAATTTCAATGGTCAAATATTATTTCCGGTTATATTCTTCGAAAAACCGGGAATTGCGGACGATATGTTAACTGACTGCATGTAATGACCGTCGTCCACGCACATGGCTAGGTCTACCCCCGTACACCATCATTACTCATTCAGTAAAAAGGTGGAAGTCGGTCGAACCGGCTGTACGACTGTGTCATGTGCATTTATTTATTTCAGGCTATTGTTTGTACAAGTATTTGATAACGTATGTTATGTACTGTCTACTTTTAAGGGTTATAGGAGAGACGTATACTTGTGTAGGGGCCCAGGCAGTGGCGTAACGGAGAGCATTAGGTCCCCCCTGCAAAATCAGGTTTGGGGTCTCAAGCCGGATCTTACAAAGGGTATTGTGGCGTCATGGACGGGTAGCGTGAAAATGAGCTCACAGCAAATTGTAGAAATAAAACCACATTTTATTTACTCAAATAAATAATTATTAATAATGCGACATGGAAATGTCTCTTTACACCAAGCCGGTATGATCAGTCTCTTTCAGACGTCTGATTTCATTCTCCCACACATCTCTGCATTGTCCAAAGGACACTTCCCCATAGTTCTCTGCAGTTCCGCTCGTTAGGTTAGACAACGCCGTCGGCGTTCATCCACTTTTCTTTTCTCTTACTCCAGGAAAATCCACTTTCGTCTCGAATCCGATCTCCATCTCGCTAGAAAATGCCCCTTTTAAACTCCAGGGGAGGATCCACTACACGCCCCTCGCCATTTCTCATTAGCAGACCCACAAAAGTTTGCACATGGCCCTCGGACTCATTAGCGCCCTATTGGTGTGGACGTAGCAATCGCTCTCTCTGGTCCTTTTTGAATACACCTGCTCCAGGTGGCTCGTCCGTACATCTGGACCCTTTTCCACCACGTCACCATTCTTTTTTTGAAGCAATTATCCCGCCATCTTCCGAGGCGTCAGTCTCCTCAGTCAGATAGGTCCTGTCAATTGTCACACAACGGAGCACTGTTATGTCTATTATGGCTTACAGACATAGTGGCGTTTCCGACCCGAGGCCAAACAATGGACAATGACCCCAAAGCCACGTGCACTGTCTCCAACCCACAAGCAAGCCACCTGCTCTATCAAACAAGACATGTATAGAAGGGTGTGGAACGTATCAATGCGCCGTCGTTACAGTATATACTTGGCACCAGTCAGGGTTTGGGCCCCCTAGAATCCTGTGCCCCCTCCACAATGCTGAGGTGTACGTTATCCCACTGGGCCCAGGGCATCGAGAAAGTCTTAAGATGTCCCTGTTTTAGTTTGTTGATATTGCTTTGTATAAACGGTTTGTTTCTGCTATTCGAGAGATTCCTTTTTAGTGATATGGAAATATAAGTAGAGACGTAAACGATATAGTTATAGGGGGTCCTCATATAAAGATTAATCATATGAGGGGTCCACCAAATATAAAATTACGCATTTAAGGGTCCATTCTCCCTTCCCCCATCTTTTTCTTATATATATATATATATATATATATATATATATATATATATATATATAGCTCATGTTTATATCAAATATGGTAGACGCAAGGGCCGAGTTGCCATTTTCGTAAGCGCGCGACCAGTGAAAAATGTTTGAAAAATGAGGGGAAATAAATTCGTATACAGAATGTGATCCTCGACCGTTTTTTCATGCCCGAGAGGAAAAACTTGCTGCATGAGGATCATATACATTCAGACACCCCAAAGAGGGAAGGTAAATTTTACGAACTATTTGGAAACTTCTTCTTTTCAATAAGAGTTCAACTGAAAACATCCAAAACGGCAATACACTAAAGCATGGCTATAGCTGAAAATGTTAAATATACCATGTTCCCTACACTGCTTTTTTTTCCCGAGGTAACGGATCCTTATGGAAGCCGACCCCTTTATTTTTACTTCAAAAACGTTTCAAAAATTCTCGGCTAATGCTTGAAAATATATGGTATTATCCGGAGTTTCTTAACAAACTTTTGAATAATTACTATACATATACTTGCAGTGGGATGACACGCTATTAAAATACAAGCACATAATTTAAAATCGCAAGAGGAAAAAATCGCGTGACAAGCCTAATCTTCTATATTACTGCTTGATAACAGAGGATTGCTTCTTGTTTTTCATTCTTTTGTGGTTTAAAATTGATCGCAATGTTTGGAACTTTTAAAACTAGTTTTAAGCTTTTTATTTTCTGCTCTGTTTTATCAAAGTGTTATCATTATTAACCCTCCATTATCGTCTATCCAATGAAATGATTTAAGGTTCCATAGCTTGATTCGCTGTCTACCACTGATACGAATGCACACACACAAAAAAACCTATCAAAAAGATTTAGAGAAAGAAAAAAAATCTGTGCTTTTTAAAGCGTCTTTAAAAATAAATAAATGATTTGCATATTAATATCTCTAATCTAAAATATTTATTTTTTATCACCGTTATTTTTCGATCAGAATTTTGTTGCTGTTACTGATGCCACCTCTCCGACAGTTGTGACGAATCTATACGGAACTTTATCACTAACCTTCTGAACCGACCTTTTTAGGGAAATTTAATTCCCTACCTATTTCCAATCAACTCCAAAAAGCGGACAGGATTCCTTGTTATGCAGATTAGATTCAGTATTTAAGTCAAACGAAATAGTAAAGTTAGAGCAGTAGGAGATAGATATTGAAACATAAAGTTATAGTGAATTTGAATTGAAGTTTTATAGTTGGATAAAATTAAATTATATCCAACTAATCCGATCGAAGCCCACGAAATTCATCGTGGCAAAGGGTTAGATGTACTACTGTTGCTAGCAGTTGCTTTGAGCAGCCTGCAGGTAACAGTACGATTTGACTCGGTTCCATCCCAATTTTGAAGGAGAACACCTTACGGGTGTATACCACCCTACCACCTCTCTTTCCCTTCCACCAACCACATGAGAGGACTTGTGGTAAGACTGCTATTTAAAGTACGCCCATGCTGAAAATGCACTATATACATTTTCAAACATTCATGCCTTCTCGAGGTTTTGAATCCAGGCCACATACGGCACAGCAGCCAACGTCATTAGACACTTTGCTTGATGTGCGGGCAGAGTATTGTTAGTTTCACCCTTATAAAGTTTTCAGTTTATGCAGCAGATGCTGATTATCTATGTCCTGTAACGATTATCACGAAATGCACATGATGTATATAACTGAAATCATGTCACTGAAAAGGAAGAAGAAAAAGAAAAGGGGTTCAGTGATAAAAAATTGCAAAAGATCGAAGCATTTTATAAAGCAAAATTGTGCTTTATAAAATGATGCAGTTTAAAAAATCAACTGTGAAATGTTCTTGTACTAGGGATTTATTTTATATATACATGACTTTGAAAATTCTATGAAAATTATCAAATATATGATGTTTATATAGTCTCTACTATTTTATTTGTACATTGAAAACGGAAAGATCAATTTTAATAAAAAATATACTATAAAGTGAGGGAAAAAAACACGTTAGCTATAACATATCAGGAGCATATGCGTCACGGTTGTATCCCCATTTATCTCTATTTGAATTGCATAATTGTCTTCAAAGGATGTCAATATTTTGAAAAATCCTTGTCAATATTTTGAATTCATATATGTATGTAATTTTTATAGATTTCTCATTTGTTTTATTTTCTTCTAACTGTTGTTGCAACCAGACATAAGATTTCGAATGAAAACAAAGTAATAATTTTAAGTCCTTATTTTGAATTTATACTATTTATATATATATATATATATTTAAAATTCCATTGAATGGTTCCTGTGTTTCTCTTCCTAGTTTCTATAGTTTACTAACAACTATAAAAGAAAGTTATGGATGAAAATATCTATGTATGTGCTCAGTATTTAATGAAAAATACGTAAAATATATTCGACAAGCAATTTTCCATTAAATTACTGTTATATGTATATTCCAGTTAATATATAAATTGTATATATATATATATATATATATATATATATATATAATATATATATTATAAATGTGAAAGTTTGTGAGGATGTTTGTGGGTCTTTCACGCAAAAACAACTCAATGGATTTTAATGAAACTTTACAGTAATATAGCTTATACATCAGAATAACACATAGGCTATAATTTATAGCATAGGCTATAATTTATAAAAATTTGTAAAAAGTGTCCAAAATATAAAGATATTTGTCAAGTAAGTAGGAAAAAATTCTAGCATTCCGCTACAAAAAAGCCCACCACAGCATATATCTATCTTTTGTTTGTGAAAAACTCTTTTTGTTTTGGCTACGCAAGGAGCTCGCTTCTAATTAATTCAAAACTAAGTTTTGAAGGGAAAGGTTGTTATAAATCTCTCTTTATTTTAATGTTTTTTTTTATGATTGTATTATGCACATTTGGTAGTAAGAAATTGATCTTTTTTCAAAATAAATGCTTTTATCGGTTCTGGTACTTAAAGTAAATACATTTTCTCTTTCACACTGTATCATTTGGACAAAATTTGTCAAATTAGTAGTTAATTATAACGCTATAATTTTAATTGAATAGGCAGATATTGCGTTTTTAAGTATAAAAATAATTATAACTACTGTACTGTATTTTTTGGAGTGTGTGAGTGAGTGAATATTAACATCGCACTGTTCAGCTACACGAGGGCTTTTGGCAACGTATCACGTAATTTTGAACCATGGTCAAGTGACGTGGACGACACCTGAGCTGGCACCTCCTTCTCCTAACTACCACACCACACCAACTTAGAAGGAATATTCTACCAATACTTAGCAGGAATATTCTTTGAAATCCCCTCTTCCATGATATATGGCAGCACGGGTTCTATGAGGAGTATTTTAGTGGGGAAGCCGAATAGTTTTGTAGCAGATATTGCGTTTTCAGCGGATTGCAAAGATTATTATTTTTGTCCCGAAAAGATAGTTTATGTCAAAATTTAAGTGTCTTATGTTTTTGTATGTTAGTGAAGACCTTGGAAAATGATTTGATTACGTATTTTAAGTGAATGGTGTATATAATTAATTTTACAGTGAAATATCTTTAATTAATTTATTAGCTCTAACGGATTAAATTTCCCAAAGTGGAATATTTTGTGTTTATGTGTATCCCTTAATTTGTAAATGTAGTGATCCCCAAAAAAATATTGTATGAAAAAAACTGCAGTAAATCATAATGCGGTTGGATAAAGTATTAAAGTGCATCACGCCCCTACACGGCGGGTCTTACAAAGCTCTAATAAAGCTCGAGCTACGAAAGTAGCTAGGCATTTGCCAACTTGACTCTATCGTTAACATTTCGCTATGTTTTTCATTGAATCGCCATTATAATTTAAGAAACGGCGTTGCTTGCGAATATTACAATTTTAAAATAAAATAAATACAACAGAAAGTAATATTAATGTATTACACTTTCAGATATAAATTATTTACACTACTTTAAGCGTTCATTATGCAAAACTTTTAACAATGTGTTACTTTTGCTTAGCAGAGGTCAGCTTAGGGAGGTATTTTGAAAAATCGACCCTCAAGAGTGTTACGAGAAATTATAAATAAAAAAAATCTTTTTTATCAGCTATTAGATCTACATACTTAAAATTTAACAAAAATGTTTTTTTTTCTTTCTTTTTTTTTTTTTGTTTAGCTGAAATATGCAAAAAGCTTTTTTTTTGTTTAATTTGCAATTCACATAAAATTAACTCATTAAAAACTTCTTTTTCCTTCAATCTGTGTTCTTTAATTTTTCAGTTCACCCGTGCGAAGAACGGGTATACTAGCTAGTATATATTTATATCTATATCTATATCTATATCTATATATATAATCCAATATAAAAATTCAATACATAATTATATACATATACATACACATATATATATATATATATAAATTTATACATATATATATGTGGGAGACAACAAGGGGTCCAAGACGTTGGTCTTTCTTCTGGTTTATTTAAACATTAAACAAAAATTAATTAAAAAGGTAGAAAAGTTTTTACAGATAAGTTTGACGATTGTATTCAGAAGGTAACGCCTGCTCGCGCACCTCTCGCGTTCTCCTTCGCTGCTTCTCTCTTTCTCTCTAATGTCCAAGAGTTTTCTCAAGAGTCTCTGCTTTTTCAGTTTCGGTTCTGCTTTTACTTTGATGCGCCTGCGCGCGAAGACTGCGTTGCTTTTGGCTGCATGTCACAACGGCCATTCTGACCGTACGCTGTCCGCAGCGGTATTACCATGGAGACCAGAGGAGAATCTGAAACATACAAAAAAAAAACGGAACAGACAAGGACTATACGACAAATATATAGAGATTAAACATATCATTTTTCTGAACTAGACAGTTTCTCCATCATGTGAAGGCACCTCTTCGACATCCGGAAGGTTCCACAGGAAAACATTGTGTTTCACAGGCATGAGAATGTCTTTTTTAACAAGTTGATCTTTAGTTGAACGCATCGATATTTTCCTCTGTAGAGTTCTGGACATCTGTTTAAAACGATTTCTCTTTTTCCTTCGTTTCCACTGCCAGGGCTGGAAGATTCGTCGGAGCAACACAAACCGTCTATATTTACGTTCCATAGGTGAAGGGGTAGGTGAGCGGGAGATGAATTCCACGGAACTCGTTTTCATGGCACCACCGGCTTTCTTACACAATACTATATCAGAACATTTTTCTCTTACAATACTCAATTTTAACTTAGTACTCTTAATGTTATTGCATTTATAATCCTTAATTAGAGAACTCGAATCATTTCTAGTATTAAAGTTTATAACATGTGGCAAACCATAACTAGAGTTTTCTATCACACTTGAAACAGAAACATTTGGAAAAGAAACACCACTAGAATAAGCATAAGCATGAGCACCTAAAGAGGATTCATTTTCACTCAATAAAACATCGCTCTTTGCGTGGCCTAGTTTCTCTATTTCAGAATATACACTGGGATGTATAATAAATTCTTCGGTCAAGGTCGGTGATATCGCCGTTCGCACACTTAGGCTAGAAGACTGTTGATTAAGAGAAAGATTTATCGGTTTAACTTCTACCATTCGCTGTTCGCCAAAACATGAACTTAAAGTTATGATCTCTTCGGAAGGTGTTTGCACTCTAATTAGTGAGGAATTTAAAACTGGGATCTGGCAACCTGAATCAATTAATGCTGTTACGGGCTGATTTTCCACAAAAATGCTTACGTATTGAAGATTTGCGCATTCTTCGCTATTTTGTTTTTCGCTCTCGACTTTCAAAGTATTCACGTTTATTTTATTATGGATGTGGCTGTTAGCTTCTTTAGATTTAAAACACTTCTCACAGTCTCTTGCGCAATGAGATGAATCACCGCATATAAAGCAATTTTTATTTTCTCTTTCAAGATATTGGGGATAGTTCTCTTTAATCTTTGTTTTAAAGTTTTGTGATTTATTTTTAAAGGGGTCTTGGGTATATCCATAAGTAATAGGAGTTTCTTTATGTGATCCGCTTCTAGATGAAATATAAATATCGCACTCTTTAGCTAAATCAATAGGCCTAAACCAATCTTCTGCTTCTCGAATGCCAATATGAGTTGCGGTTTCCTTATTTAAAGTTTTGAACTGTTTCTCTTCGACTTTAGCTGCAGGATTTAAACTTAATGCTTTATTTTTAACCCTTTGAAGTTCGACTTCTTTTTCTAACTGTGCTAACTGTAGTTTCGCGAGCTCAATTTTCTGTTTTCCTGAAGTTACCTCTCTTTCGTTTCGCGATACTCTCTCATCTATACAGTTTTTAATTAAAGTTTTAACGAAATCTGGATCACTTTCAAATGTACTACTGTTCTCAATTTTAGTCTTTAGTTTAACTATAGTGTCAGTACTTTCGACAGTACCGTCTAGCTTCTCAACAACTCTTATGAAATCCTCTTTAAGAGCGTTTTTATACATTTTAGAAATGGAAAGATCCTACCTTTTTTTTCTGGCTCCCTTGTTGCTCGCACGTACGATGTATCCAATAAAAACGTTGATTCCACTGATGTCACCTCTTCGCAGGTTATATCGTTGAAATTGTAGTTCCGGCCTCTACACAGGCGGATTATTCACACTGAATTAGTTCCAACCTCTACACAGGCGGGATTTTCGTCGATGGGTTTTCCAACCTCTACACAGGCGGAATTTTCGTCGATGGGTTTTCCAACCTCTACACAGGCGGAATGAAATTGAAAAATTCAACCTCTACACAGGTTGAACGAAGTTTCCGAAAAATGGCGGCGCGTCTCCTTCACGGACGCTGTTGTTCATTGTCCAGACTTTGGTTCAAAATCGAAATTTTCTCGATCCCGGCCGAGCCCCCTTAATTTGTGGGAGACAACAAGGGGTCCAAGACGTTGGTCTTTCTTCTGGTTTATTTAAACATTAAACAAAAATTAATTAAAAAGGTAGAAAAGTTTTTACAGATAAGTTTGACGATTGTATTCAGAAGGTAACGCCTGCTCGCGCACCTCTCGCGTTCTCCTTCGCTGCTTCTCTCTTTCTCTCTAATGTCCAAGAGTTTTCTCAAGAGTCTCTGCTTTTTCAGTTTCGGTTCTGCTTTTACTTTGATGCGCCTGCGCGCGAAGACTGCGTTGCTTTTGGCTGCATGTCACATATATATACATATACACAAATATATAAACGAAAATATAAAAATAAACATATAGTTATATACCTAAGATAACTAAAATTAGGAAGAAGGCACAGTAGTATAATGACAAACTCCTGGCCTTAGGAACCAGTATTGCAGGTTTAAACAAGTTTTGCGGCCAGCCAACCTTCACCTGTAATTTGTCATACTATGTACCCAGAGGAAAGGAAAGAATTATATATGTAGAATTTAAATATTAAAAAATCATTAAACTAAATAACATATGAACAAAAACATAACCTACTAATTCGGAGTGTAAACGATGGCCAAGAGTGCATCAACAAGTAATGTGTTCCCGCCAAATACGAGGGGTGAGAGCAGAACCGCATAAAATTAATTGCGATACGATATTAAAAAAATTATATATATATATATATATATCTCCATATATATGTATTACATTTTAAACTGAATATAATACACTTTATTTTTGTAATCCTATCAACGTGTGTATTTGTTTTACTATACTTTAAACATAAAATATCTGTAATTTCTTGCAATAATCAATAATTTATTCATTTCATGTATTGTTATAACACATGCATTCTGCATGTATCCAAAACACCATTTTTCCTAATAGCTTTATTACGTTGCATAATTCTGAATCTCGAAAACATTTTAGTCATGACAAATAGAATTCAATGAGTGGTTGAGAAAACAGATTACTGAATAGATGGAAAAAAGTTTTAAAACTTATTTAATTATGATGAATGAAGGAAATTATCGTGGAATTATAACTACGAACAAGTAAACAATTCTCTAGATATTTCTGACTTTCAGAGACAACAAAAAACACTATTTTCCCCCAAATTTTTCTTTTAGAACATCAAAACTTCTCATTCAATTCATTATTATTTCAAAATATTTTTGGGATTATAATATATCGCTCTCTCATTTAATTGGAACTTTAATAAGAACTTGTTTGCTTTACACAATTTTATTTAAAAAATAATACATTTTGAGAAATGATTTTTAAAAAAAACCACACTGAACTACAGTCATGAACAATGAATTTTGTGTTTTGTCTTCATGGTTGCTTTAATACATATAGAGTGAATGACTCTGTAGCTGTAAAAAAAAGAAAAAAAAGAGAAAAAAATATTATTGGTCATACATGGTACAAAGGAAATCAACGCTACAAAAATAAATAAATAAAAAAGATGAAAGCAAGCCGATTCAGGTTTTGTGATATGAAAAAGAATGTTTTTTTTAATCCAGATTGAATTTTCGAATCGTTTTCATTTTCGAATTCAGCCAAGGTCATATGTTTTCCTTGTGTTGTATGAACAATCGATTTGAAACAATACATGAAGTCAGACTAAAATAAACTAAACGACGGAAATGTTAAATGTTTCTTTTTACGGGATATGTCGAAAAATTTCAAATTAAAATTGAAATAAATGTTTAATTCGTTTAAATAACTAATTTGAATACCAAAATGCAGTGTGTAATCTTCGCTATCTCAGACATTTTTGTAATGCGTTGAGTTTATAATGAGCAAAATTTGCATTTTTCGTAACGTGATTAATTCCTGCTTTTGATTAACTTCTAAAAAAAGTTGAATAAGCGACGAATATCACTTTTCCTTGATCATAATCTTTGACGCCTCCATGGCCGCGGTAGCCGAGTGGTATAGGTATCGGACCGTGGCTTGCTTTGTCACGGGTTCGAGCCCAGTACCACTAAAGACCCGCCGTGTAGGGCAGCAATGCCCGTTAAATCTGTCGAGAGCTGAAACGTCCTCCCGTTGGTGTGGTGTGGTAGTTAGGAGAGGGGGTGCCAGCTCAGGTGTCGTCCACGTCACTTGACCATGGTTCAAAATTACGTGGTCCGTCGCCAAAAGCCCTCGTGTAGCTGAACAGTGCGACGTTAATATTCTATCAATCAATCATTGACGCCTCCATTTTGTATCTCAGCAAAACTCTTCCTTTTCATTGGAATAATGACTAAGACCAGTGATGTAACGGAGAATATTAGGAACTTCCATCAGAGTCAGGTTTTGAACCCCAGGCTGGATCTCACAAAGGATAGCAAAAACATAAGACAACATAGGCTCTGGGTCCCCTAGAATCCTAGGTCCCCTCCCCCTCCTCGTTGGAGACGGCACTGACTCCGACCCAGTCACTAACTGAATCATAGGTTATCACTCATATAATTCACATAATTCAGGTGACTGTTATGAAAGAATAGATCAAACATGCTTCCTTTTAATAACGATGAGGGGTGGCCGCGGTAGCCTATTAGTCATGGTCACGAACTCGTGGCTGGCAGATCTCGGGTTCGAGTCCGCCGTCAAAGGGGCTGGTGCACATTAAATCTGTCGAGGCTCAAAGTCCTCCTTTTGGGGTGGGGTGGTAGTTTGGGGGGTTGCCAGGTCTGGTATCATCCTCGTCATTTGATGGAGGCTCAAAATTACGAGGTTCGTCGCCAATAATCTTCGTATTGCTTTATAGTATGAAGTTAATGAGGAGCTGCGGTAGCCCAGTGGTCAAGGTATCGCATCATGGCAGGCATGTCATGAGTTCGAGCCTAGTATCACTAAAGACCCGCAGCGTAGGGTAGCGATGCACGTTGAATCTGTCAAGAGCTGAAACGTCCTCCCGTTGGTGTGGTATGGTAGTTAGAAGAGTGGTGCCAGCTCAGGTGTCGTCCACGTCACTTGACCATGGTTCAAAATTACGTGGTCCGTCGCCAAAAGCCCTCGTGTATCGGAATAGTGCGACGTTAATATTCACTCATGAAGTTAATGAACTGCCACTGTTCAGTAACGCGGAATGAACTATAAAGATAAGGAAAAAAGACTGATTTTTTTTTTTTTTTTTTTTTTTTGCATTGAACTCGCTTCCGGCGATGTTTCAATGGAGTTGTGTGTTCGAGTTCTGATTCCATTAAAAACCCCGAACGGCAGATGCACGTAAAATCTGTCAGAATCAAAGTTCCTAACATTGACGTGGAGTGGATGTGAAGAGTGAGATGCCACCCTTGTCACCTGACCGTGGCTTAAAACTGCAAGCTGTAGCAGATGGATCTCAGTTTCTCCTCAGTTGTTATGTCATTGAGTGTAGTTTCAGCATGATGGCACTTTGCCGTAGTATACGCTGAAGTTTAGCAACTCCTAAGCACTATATTTGGACATCGTTGTGTTCCGGTTTATTAGCCGGCTTGATATTCTGATCTATCCTACATGGATTAGCATTGCGTACTTCCTATCTCGTAGAGTTCTATGCGACTTAGAATATTTCGTTTTTTGTACCCAGTGGCGTAACGTACACCCCGCATTGCAGGGGTCCTAGGGACTGTAGGGACCCCAAAACCTGACTAATGCCAAGAACGTTTTTGGGCTTGGGACCAAAAACCTGACTTTGCGGGTGGGGGGCATTCTCTGTTACGCCACTGCTTGTACCCCTTTCATAATTTTGTGGCATTGGTAGTGAATCATTTATACGTATATATATATCTTTTTCATTACAAAATTCTATAAAATTACAGTTTTTGGTAATTTATCCTTGGCAAGAGGCAATATTTTTCACAAATTTGTTGTGTGTTGTCAGCAGAATCACTTGTTTATAGTTTTTTTAGACTGTTTGCTTAGTTCCACAAGCATAACAGTGATCTAAGAAACAAAGATATTATTCAGTGTTCAAGGTCGTATTTAACTGTGTGGTTGTGGTTCAATTGAACGAAACATAGCAGTATAATTTTCCATTTATAATTCTATGTATTGTACCTTATTATTTTTTTAAAAATATGAATATACTGGTGTACATTTGAAATATGCTGGTATTTTTTTATTATGTCATATCAATAAAGTACAAAACAACTCAACGAAAATCTCTTTAGATCTTAAATTTCGAATACTTTTACAGTTATTTATTACATTGAATTCTTTTCAACACACTTAAAAAGTATCTCAGATTTATATGTTTAACATTCTAAATTTAAATATTTGCTCACTAAATCTGTTGGTGCCATAACCATGATTTTGCAATTTCGTGAATACATAAGAAATACAAAAGTATGTTCAAAGAACGTAGAATTTCGAGCAATTCTTTTGTGCAATTAATTAATTTCATCTCATTTTTAAATATAAAAAAGTGAAAAAAATTTTGTAGGTTTTTTGCTGACATAATAATTTTTTCATTAAGTTGAAAGATTAAACTTTAAATGCATATTTTGTTTTGTTTTTTGTCAAATAAATTACTTTATTTTTTTTAACAAAACTTTTAACAAGCAAAAAAAGTAGACAATGCTTATTTGGAAAATAAAATATTGCTTTCCTTCAATACATTCACATATTCTATAAAAACGAATTATGGCTTTTTCGTTTTTTTTTCTATTCGAATACTTCTCGGTTTCGTTTTGCATGGTAGCCCACGACCTTTTACATCACTTCCTTTCCTTTCATTCGGACCACTGAACAATTTCCATCATAAATCTTACTAGTGCAAAATAAACATGCAAATAAAATAATTCTTTTCCTGAATCAAGTCGAATTCTTTGAACTTCTGCGCTTATTCCTCCAACATACATGCTCGAAAAACGTTCCAGAGAAGAAATCTTAGAACAAAATGCGTATTCTTAAACAGACGATTTTCCCATGAACGAATATTTGTTTAAGAATAGGAAAAGAAAAAAAAAAGTTTTCTGAAAAAAAAATAAAGAACATTCACGTTTTTTTTTCTCGGAATGTCACCAGAACCCCGTCAAGCTAAATCAAAGAATTCATTCTGTCCAGCTGCGACACGATCGGAACTGAAAATGAAGCTGTTCGCTAATAAAATATCACGGATTTTTCTACTTTATTTTTTATTTTGTTGTTATCAATGCCGTCTGTCTATTTGGATCGTGAATAAAAGCTGATTGGACCGAAATTACGGAAACATATCATCCAAATAGGTCTCTATCACATGGTTGAAAGATAACATTATCATCTGAAAAAGGAACATGAACATTACGCTTGTGTTGTGCGAGCTAGATAGCGACTGATGGGCTACGTTCCCAGAGTGTGTATTACAGCTTTGCTTGTCCAAATTCCGGTGCTTCACTTAGAAGGAAAGGGCTTTCTTGACCGATAATCACCAAAGGAAATAAGAAAGGATGTGATATATGTTGAAATTTTGTCTTCCGGCGTATGTGAGAACGCCTTTTGCAACACAAAAATAGGATTGCGTGTGTCTGGTAGCTGTGCTGTGAATTGGGTGCTATTCTTCCCTGGATAACACTTATTTAGCCAACGAGCTTCGTACTGGTAAGTAAATTGATACTGTGTATATATTTTTGTTATTCGGATAAGTAAAAATATAGAAGACTGGTCTTGAAATAAGATTGCTGTTTAAGTTATTAAGGTTCTTCATTAAGTTTATCAAGATTTGAATAAGTTTACTAAAAAAAAACTTAAAAAAGAAACATGCAGATAGCTAGAAACTTTAGTTTAAAAATTGGTATCAAGGTATTGATCTATTTCATCAAATTGTGAATTTAATATTTTTCAAAATAATTTTTTAAAGAATTAAAAAAATAGCATATTTTTGATTATTTTTTAGATAATAATAAGTTATTTATTGTACTACAGTTTCCTTTAATGGAAACGGCAATTTTTCTGTCCATTTTATTTACTGGTCCAATTGTTTTAAAGGACTAAAAAATTCAAATGGTAGCAAAATTAAAGCTCAATTCGAAATTTTCCGGGAGTAAAAAGGAAGATCATTTTTAATGAAAACATTTTTAAATATTAATTTATATGTGTGACTTATTATTGCATATGTTAAAAATTTTCAATTTTAGAATAAATTATTAATCCCGATACGTTTTAAAAAGTAGTTGGATTATGAAAAAAAGGAAACGTTGCTTTTTTTTTTTAAAAAAAAAGAAAACATTAAAAAGCAGAATTGTTTTGTTTTTAACTAAATTTTTTTATTGATCGATACATGAAAATAAAGTTAAAAAGTTGTTTTAAATTAATCTTTTAAGAAAAACAAATAGATTAGAACTTTTATTCGGGTAGACTTCCTAGAATTGTAAAAATATTTGTGCAATTTTTGATTGCCTTTTACTTTTTATTGATGTCAGAAGATTTGATTCGATAGGATGTTTATTCCTCTCCATTACGTCAATGTTTTCAAACAGTGGTTCTTTCCTTATCTTATAAATAAGGTTTAATTTATATATAAACACAAAGTCTTCTGTACTTTTAAATGCTGATTAAATTTGTAGTTTTAAATAATAGGCTTGTCGATAGATTGATTATTGACATCACACTATTAAGCAATACAAATGCTATTGAAAACAGACTCCGTCGTTTTAAACCACGATCAAGTAACGAGGACGACAGTTGGCTCGCCATTTTCCTAGTTTCCACACTACGCCAACATAAGCCCTTAATACGCATGCCAAATCGAGCGGTGGAAATGTTTTAACAAATAGCTAAAAAAAAAAAAAAGGCTTATAAAGGGATATTATACTTGAAATAAAGGGTGTTTTTTTAGAGGTATAGAACTTTAAATTGCAATAAAACAACGATGTATTATTCGATTGACAAGAATTTTTTTTTATTCGAAAGATAATCTTGTGGCATTACATTTTAAATATGATTTCTGGCATAGGACTGCCACGGCTGGCTCGGATGTAGTCCAATCTGGACGTCCAATTTTCGATGACTTTTTCCAAGATTTGTGGCCGTATATCGGCAATAACACGGCAAGTGTTCAAAATGGTCAAGCGTTTGTGGCTTATCCGCATAGACCAATGACTTTACATAGCCCCACAGAAAATAGTCTAGCGGTGTTAAATCACAAGATCTTGGAGGCCAATTTACAGGTCACCAAACGTGTCTTTCAATACATCGATTGTGGCACGAGCTGTGTGACATGTTGCGCCGTCTTGTTGAAACCACAGCTCCTGGACATCATGATTGTTCAATTCAGGAATGAAAAAGTTAGTAATCATGGCTCTATACCGATCACCATTGACTGTAACGTTGTGGCCTTCATCGTTTTTGAAGAAGGATTCCACCAGCCCATAAAGCGCACCAAATAGTCAGTTTTTCTGGATGTAACGGTGTTTCGACATACACTTGTGGATTAGCTTCACTCCAAATGCGGCAGTTTTGTTTGTTGACGTAGCCATTCAACCAGAAGTGCGCTTCATCGCTAAACAAAATTCGCTTATGAAAATCGTGAACAACGGGAATCTCGTTTTGGGCCCATTCGACGAATCTACGCCTTGCTTGATCATATTTAAAATGTAATGCCACAAGATTATCTTTCGAATAAAAAAAAATTCATGTCAATCGAATAATACATCGTTGTTTTATTGCAATTTAAAGTTCTATACCTCTAAAAAACACCCTTTATTTGAAATGTTAACTGAATACATTACTTGAAAAAACCAAAAGCCTATCTTATGACATTTCATTTTGTGGTAATAAGATTTCGCGGAATATTCTGAAATTCCATGAAAACATACCTGAGGTTTCTCCATATACATTTCCACATATAATCTATCAGGGGTGGGCAGACTTTTCCAGGGTACGGGCTACTTCTAATTTTTTTCAAGTTGTTGTGGTCCATCCTGTGTTAGTAGCTCACAAAAGAGCGGGGGAGGGGTCCACGGGTCCGGACCCTCCCTCATAGCCCTCGATTTTCCCCCCAATTCATTATCCCATGTATATAGTACGTAAAATGTAATTATTTGTTATTAGTAATTTTTTTATTAATTAATGTCAATTATTTATTCAGTAATTTATGTTTTGCTGTTTTTTTGTTCCCGACAATCAACAAAATTAAAAAAAAAGTTTGACTGCGAATTGGGGTATGCTACGAGAATTGTAGACCCTCGACCCTATCCCCTTGAAAAATTCTTGTGTGCGCTATTGCCCAATGTCGTAGGTGTGATGAGGTAAGGAAAAGATAATTATTATAACTTAATAATAAATACGGAATTTGTACTCTACAGAACTGAAATAAAAAAAGAGCGCTTTTAAAACGACGTTTACAAAATTTTAAATAATAGTTACAAATATAATTATATCAAATGATGCATTTATTATAAAACAATTCAAAATACATTAAAAAAATAAAACATTTTTATCTCAAGTTAGCTTTTTTTGTTATAACCAGTAGAAGACTTATAGTTTGCATACTGCCAACCAATCTTGAATTTTCCGTTTATAATTATTAACTGGTAAAATTTACAGGCGGTCACCCCAAAATGTCTTGGCGGTCCACCGGTCAAGCACGATCGACGTATTGTCCACCCCAGATCTATATTATTTGTATCTCTATTTTCGACGTTTGATTGATGGCCTCGGTAGCCGAGTGGTCAAGGTATCGGATCGTGGCTGGCCTTGTCATGAGTTCGAGCCCAGTACCACTAAAGACCCTCCGTGTAAGGCAGCGATGCACGTTAAATCTGTCGAGAGCTGAAACGTCCTTCCGTTGATGTGGTATGGTATTTTGGAGAGGGTGGTGCCAGCTCAAGTGTCGTCCACGTCACTTGACAGTGGTTGAAAATTACGTTGTCCGTCGCCAAAAGCCCTCGTGTAGCTGAACAGTGCGACGTTAGTATTTACTCACTCACTCGACGTTTAATTGTGTTTTGCTATGTTAATAAACTATCAATCAACCATTCATATAAGCACAGTGAGGGTTACTTAAATTTAATTGATATCAATCTAGTTTCATTCAAAGGTATTTTTACCGATTCATATATTGAAACAGCATTTTGTATGTGTATTAAGTGGTAAATTAAATGCACATAACTATTCGTTAATTGCCCCTTATTTGTAATTTCATTCTTAAGGATTTCTTTGAAAAGGTGTTCTCAGTTTTTGTTCGCAACATATGAAGAAAGCAATTTTTGATTAAATTTATACGCTTGCATGACTCTACTTCTAAAATATTCTGAATTCGGAGAATTTTCTTTCATGTAAATCATTTGATGTATCGGTCAATTTAAAATTCGTCTTTCCTCCGTCAACCCGAATAAGGAACTGAGGGTTCAAGAGATTTTATTCTAAATAATGAGATTTTTCCGTTTGACGAACAATTCCTGGAACACAGTATTCCTAAATGTGAGTGGAAATATTTTTTCATTTTTTCGAAGCATGCAGTAAATAAGATATTTTTCTCCAGAAAAGAATAAGAACAAATAAAAAAAAAGGGAAGAATAATGTTTTTTAAACAAATGTTTGTGGAGTTAATCTAATGGCGTCAATCCGATGTTTATTCAGTCTTTAATAATTGACACCATTAGAATCGTATTTAACACTCTTATCAGTAAAAGGTTAACATAAGTAAAATTAAATGAAAATATTCTCTTCCTATGCATTTATTTTGCTAAAATGATAGTTTTTACTGACAAATGTTACTTCGACGCAGAATATAGAAGCTGAAAATACACAATTTTGCTTTTTTTTCTCTATTGTTCGTGTTTGTCAGTTCTTATTCTGTTTGAACTGATGTAAGCATGGTTTCCTATAAAACAGACACAAATTTAACCTTCTAATTATTTTAAGGTATTTTTCTCTAATTTATACTCTTATGTCGCTTATTTTTAATTTATTTAAGACATGAATAAAAGTATGGTTACTTCCAACATTTTAAAGATAATGAAATAAAATTTAATTACTCATTTTCTCATTAAAATTTTAATAAAAATATATAAACAAATATTTTTTTAAAAAAATATTATTAAAAATATTTATAAAAGCCTTTCAAGTTTACGCTTTACGTCATTGTTTCGTTGAAAACCCCCAATAGTTTTTAAAGTCCGGGCCCATCAGTTCGGTATTTTTACTAGACAAAACAATTTTAGAATTCACAAAGGCAAATGCGTCTACTCCAGATGCTGCCATTAGCATCCAAAACATTTGATATCCTTCATTACATTCTACCGTCTGTATTTTTTAGTTGTAGTTTGTAGTTCTTCAAATTGTATGTTCTTTTGTTAATGAAGATATCAATTTTTAATTCTTCACTAAGTAATACATTTCCCCAAGACAGAATTTGTGTAGCGCTTTGCAAACGACAGCCGTTTTTGACGAATAACCAAGAATGTTTTAAGCCAAGGCCCAACTGGGATCGGGCCTCGTAGTGGTCTCGTCTCGTCTCGTTCTCAACTCTGCCTTAATAAGATCCAGATGCGAATTATTTTAATTATTATACTTTATTCTTGGATATATTCTCCGAAAAGCTGGACATTTTCCTCTAAAGGCCAACTGGTAACAGCGGCAAAACTGCATTATTATATCATATCCGGCATCCGTGTCTAGGCCTAGAGTTACCACCATACACTAAACATCTGACACATAGGCACGTCTGAAAAACAGAAAATTGCTGGCGGGCACGGTTAAAAAGAAAAAAGTCAAATGATTCTTAATATTTCTTTATTTTATTACAATCATAGACAATATTCTACTCTTAAAAGGTAAGGAAAAAGATATTCAAAATAGTTACATTTAATGCGATTTCTGGCATTGCATATTATTATCCACAAATTTTTCAGAAAAACCAGGCGTATAAGATATTACCAATCTTATAGCATCTGATGATTGATTCAATTGTGTTCATTGTTGAAAACAACGATTCACATAAATACGTGGAAACCGAATTTTAATTTGTAAGCTTCTTTTTTTCAAAAAGGGATATTTTTTATCTTCGGCTAAATTCCAAATATTTTCATCAAGTCCGCACGATGACAAAACAGTGTTACTAGTACTAGTGGTAACAAAACAGTGTGTATTGGCAGTACAAAAATTTTTCCGCTTATATTTTATTTCTAAAAGTATGAGCAAATCTCATGGCCACACAAAATCGTGGTGGATCACGGGTTGGTATGGATATAGTATACTAGTGGACAGTCGCGAGAGCACAAAATTAGCTTCGCGGGTACATTGGCCCCGCGCGTATTGTGTGTTACAGTATCATAAGGCCATGGAAAAATTTGAATTCTCACTGCCTCTTAATTAGGGCTTCTTTCCCGGGTTCCCGGGAAATCATAAGATTTCTGTACTTTTTCTAATCCCGGGAATCGCACGGGGTTTAAAAATGTAGAAAAACTATTCAGAAAATCACATATCAAGAATATTTTACAAAAATATGTTAAAGAAGAGTTTGGCTGTGAAAAGATGGTTTGTTTGGATACTAAAATACGCTAGAATAGTTTGTTGATCATGCTTGAAAGTTTTTAAAAGCATTAATTGACATTAAAATAGAACAAATGATGGCCAATGTAGAGTTTGAAACTGTGACTTACATTGTAGCAGGCTTAAAGCCAGTAAAAATTGGCTTAGCAAAATTATGCAGTAAAAATGCAACTTTGCTAATTGCAGAAGGTGTATTTTCTTTCCTTTTTGGAGAATTAAACGAACAAAAAATTCAGAATTTGCGAAAAAATATGAAATACTCCCTAATCAAATGAATTAATGAGAGACGCAGCGTTAATTTAATAGGATTAATACAATACCTAAATTTTGGGAGAAAATACGAAGCAGCTGCAGTTACTGTCGACATTTCGCGATTGTCTGGAAAAAATTGTTTTGTTAGACAAGCCGAAATGATAGGGACAAGGTTTTTCCACGAAGAAGGGGAATTAATATCCAACACTTCGCACTCAGAAGAAAAGAGCATAGAGATTTTGAAAGAAAAACCTCTGACGTTGGACGAAAAATTAGAGAAAGAAATTTACCCTAAAATAGAAGTTTTATATTGTTCAACCAAAACAAGTACTAGTTTCAACAAAATCATGAAACAAGAGATGCAGTTGTTCGACTCGACTGAAAATCCATCACCAAATATAATAAAACTATGTGAGGCTTTAAAAACAATTTTTTTTATTTCAACGTCAGTTGAAGCCGAGAGAGCCTTTTCTGCTGCCGGATTGTTCGTCACGAAGCTTAGAACTAGGTTGAGTGATAAAAGTATAAATTGCTTATGGTTTCTGAAAACCTTTTTTTTAAAAATAAATCAATTTATTATATACATATTTATTGTATTCTTTAGCTTGTTATATATATAAATAAGTATTAAATTTGGAATTTATATGTATCCTTATTTTATATAATTATTATTGATTTTATTTAAAAATAACTTGGTTTTAAATTTTTTGAAATTATGATGTATTCCCGGGAATGGAAAACCCCGGGAAATCAGAAACCCTACTCTTAATTACGTGAAAAAAAAGTGCCGTTTCCCCCTTCCCCTCGTTACAAATTAGTTCGAAGGTAAAAAGCCCTATTTTACCCTTATAAATAAGAGATATTGTAAAATAAGATATTGTAAAGAGATATATTATTTATGTACTACCCAAAATACAATTAAAATTCTGTTACGCAAATTAGTTCTGTAACTGAACAAACTTTTTAAAAATTTATTTTAAAGATTCCAGCAATGGTGTAGCAACTTTTATATTTAAAGAAATATATATCGTGGTTTTTATGCAGAAAATCAATGATTATATCAGTTCGTATAAAGAACGCATTCACTAACACTTTTTCCCCTTCACCGCAAGTAGAAATGATGTGACTTCACTTCTGGAGCAATATTCGACGATTGAACATTTCTTTAGTTGGGGGATATGAGTTTGGGACCCTTCATTATTTTTCTTATCGTACCGATCATTACGTTGCCTAAGAAGAGGAAAGATCTTGGGGTTCCTCTAATTGCTAGGAGTGGCCACAAAATGCTTAAGAGGGAGGGGAAGGTGGATGGAAGAGAAGCTTGTGAGTCATTCCATTTTTTTTTCTGAGGGTACCCTGGGAAGACATCCTAAGCGGTCTCCCATTTGACGTTGGAATTTACGAAAGACAGAAGTTAATGCATTCCGTGATTCTTTAGAATGCATATAAATACTGTTGATATGATTTTTTATAAGAATTTCTTCGGTGATTTATTTTTAGTGGTTTAGTTTTGACTTGGACTGTTTAATACTGATGTAAGGGGAAAAGAGAGCTCCTTTGGAATTTTAATCCTGATGAAGGAGAGCTAGCATTTTCCCACTTTGAAAAAATGATAAAATATAAAAACATTTCTCATAATAGGGACTTTAAAATTACTAATGTTAATAAATCCTCGTAAATAATTATTGTCAAACGACTAATATATTCTTTTATCAAAATTAATTGATC
Organism: Trichonephila clavipes; assembly: GCA_019973935.1. Taxonomy (NCBI): domain Eukaryota; kingdom Metazoa; phylum Arthropoda; class Arachnida; order Araneae; family Nephilidae; genus Trichonephila; species Trichonephila clavipes. Next base: position 668,334 of record BMAU01015816.1, on the reverse strand, counting down.
TTCTCGATTTATGTAAAGGATCATGGGTGCTGCCCTTTAAAGAAGGAAGAACAACAAATCACAGGTAAGCAGCCTCTTTTTTTGCTTGAATTAATTAGCAGGAAAAAATACCTTTCCTATTTATTTTTACAATAGTGAACATTTTGATTGGTTTAAAGTATTTAATGCGTTATATCTCCAAATTCCATTCTTGAAAATATGGATTTGAACACATTTTGCATATGTAGGAGAGAACGGGCAGGATGACTGACTATGTTAACAGTTTTTGATAAAACAGTTTTGGATACAAAAAATTATTTTTACATGAAGTGTTAAGAGTTGTCCTTTGTAGTATTAAATACATTACCATTTAATTTTTCAAATTAAAAAAAAACGGATAATTTTATTTTTTCAGAACCTTAACAAATTGTCATCTTGCCCCAGAGAGAGAGAGAGTACTGGAAAAGATGATTTTTGAAAGATGAAAACAGATTTTGGTCTGAGGTTGAACAGATTCTATCTTTTGAATATGTTACATGGTTTAACAAATAATAACTGTGTTTTTACACCTTACAAAGTATCAAACTGAGCGTAATGCATTGTAATGTAATGTTGAAGTGTTAATTGCCAACAATAGTCACAAATAAAAATGCCATTTTCATAATTGGAACATTCCTCATGCCACCACTCTTGGCATTTACAGCACTGGATCCATTCTTCCGTTGGAGGGTCACAATATTCTTCTTCACAAGCAGGGCATCTTTTAACACCATCCTTTGAACTTGATGCAACTGGACTGTTTGGCCTGGATTTTATAGACTTAGGCCTACAAGAACTTAGTTTGAGCTTTTTTACTCCCTTTTTAGCTTCACGAGTTTCTCTACTCTGTTTTTTTAAAGTTTCCTGTTCTGCCTTCTGCTTTTCCCTTTGTTCTAACATTTCTTTGATGGATGTGCTTGTAAGAATGCTTGAGTTCACTTCTTTTGCTTTTTCTTTTTTTTCTCACATTGTGTTGCTTTAGGCCATGGTTTGAAATAAAAATCACTAACAGGCTTCTTTGGTGTTTCGTAATCAGCATTTGCCGTAACTTCTGATTCTTCTGGAGGATTTATAAGTTGGCTTTCTACTACCAATGTCTGAGGATTAGCACTATTATTCTCAGTTTCATCGCCAACAACATCATGGTCAGTAGCTTTTGAAGCAGCAAAGTCATGTTCGCTAAACACAAAAGGACTATAAGTCTCGATCTCATTTTTAAAACCCTGTAGCGGCATTTCCAACTGTAGCTGCTCTGAAGTAAGCGGTGCTCAAGCACTCACCAATATTTTTGTCTATTTTAGTTTGTCCTGGATGAGTGACCATAAAGTTGTTAGCGGATGGCAAAAATGTCTTCCTCTGGTCGCCCCCTTTCGAACGACACATTCCCCGATCCGATGCACCTCTTAGCTCCAGAAGAGATAGAAGCGCAAGGTCGAGCGGACAAAAACACAGACAAACAAGTGTTACAGGATGAAATGGAATAGACAACATAGTTTAATAAATTCCGAAACACTGGGCAAGATGACGAGCTCGTCATCTTGGCCCGGAATGCCTGTTTAAAAATATTCGTTTTTATTTCCATGAAGGCAGTCTTTTAATTGACATTTATTCGTGGTAATATGTAGTATTTAAACTAAGTTACTCATAAATATTGAAGAGAAATGATATATCTTGCCTGTATCTGTAGCAGAGCTTATTTACACATGCATAAAAGTTATATCGGGGCAGCGGTAAAGAATCAAAGCTTCACAACTAACACAAAAATGGCGATTTCAGCTTCTCTATACTATTGTTTAATGAACGGCTAATAGGAGAGCCAATAGTATTCGACTGATCCTGCTACCTAGTGGAAAACGGAAAAATTAAGACATTCGTTATCTTGCCCCGGTCTCCCCTGTCTAAAAAATATGCATTATAAATTTGTTGTATCTCCCCCATTACATTGCTGATGGCGCTGCGAATGGGCGCGGCTCTCTTTGTTTTTCACTGTAACCATATATTCTCTTGTTTTGTTGTCTTCTGTTGTGCGTTGACCGCTGCGCTGAATGAAAAACTACAAAAGCATTTTCGGGTTCTCAATGGACTAATCAAACTTATAACCCTACTCGTGTTCTAATATTTTGGCTCCCCTCTCAGCGCCATCTGCCATGTTGGGAGATACAACAAAGTTTCTTAAATTCATTTTAATACAATTTTAATTTTACTGTTTCAATTATATAATAATAATAATAGTAAAAAGTCACTGGTAAAAAAGATACTGAACCAGATAAATGTCTCCGGACAGCTAAATGGTTTGTTGATACAAATGTTAAGTTTTTCAATTATTTTGATTTTTAAGAAAATAAGTCGGGGATCCGCAACTGGCTGTTTGTGACCAGTTTTGTCCTTTTGAACCTCAAACAAGGGATGAGAGCGACACATGAGATATCACTTCACTCTCCAAACTCTTACATCACGCCAACGTGAGCCTTGACAGATTTAACATGCGTCGGCTCTTTTAAACAAAGTATTTTTAACCCACGATTCGACAGAAATAACGTCCATTACGAGTTCGCGACCATGACTATTCAGCTACTGTTGTCACAGAATATAGTTTAGGAATACGATAGTGAAGGCCTTATCACGTACACTTTGGGAGCAATTTTCCAACCAATTCCGAACAATTTCTACCTAGTTGCCATAGCAACGGCTCCGAACAACTTTTTCCCAGTGAGCTGAAAAAGTTGTTCCAAATAAAAATTGCTTGAAATTCCAGCCAATGGGGTGCTTCGGCACTCTACGTCATAAGCAAAATAACAGCTTCGGTTTCGTCAAACGCATCAGCTATGACGTATGTTTTTTTAACGACGCATAATATTTTAAACAGAATGGTGCTCCATTTCTATTTACGCCCATCAACAAAAGTGTGAGCGAAATAAAAGAGATAATATTGGATGTTCGTTTTCCGAAGCAAAAGAATCGGTGAGTAATTTTTTTATTTGGATATAGAGTGCGGCTGACGTCAGAGTATGTCGTTTTGCTTACGGCAACCCTTCAGTCTCAGCTGCGTAAAAATTGTCCTAAATGGTTGCTTCAAATATGCGTGTGTAATAGGGCTTAAAGACCAAAAAAAAAACTAAAATGGGTTTTACAAGAAATGGCATAAATATGCAGCGAGAAACAATATGAACTCCACTTAATTCGAACCATCTGTGTTTGGTAGCCGTTCTTAATATAAAAGTGCGATAAAATATTGAGGTCGCAGTAGCCTAGCGGTTAAGTTAACGGATTCGCTATGAATTCGAGCCCAGTGCCTCCGAAGACCCTCTGTGCAGACGTGGCTGTTGTACGTTAAATATGTCAATGCTTTAAAGTCCTCCCGTAGGTGAGATTAGATAGTGGAAGTTAGGAGAGGAAGTGCCAGCTCAGGTGTCCTCCTCGTCACTTTACCATGGTTCAAAATTACGAGATCCGTCACTAGTAGCCCTCGTGTAGCTGAATGGGGGGACGTTAATATTCACTCACTCTATATATCAATACAATATTTATATTTATATAATTCTTTACTAATAAATTAAATGAGATGCGTATTTTCGTGGTGATAAAATTCGTAATTTCGATATTTAAGAATAAAGTACCAAATTCATATCGGGAAATGAGCAGTCTCATTTTTTAAAATTTAAATTTATGTGAAAATGCTTTAAAAAAATCCAATGTGAATATGTTAAAATAACGTTTCATTTTTTTCGCCTGTTTTTCACTTACTACAGTCTATACCACCATTTTTGTAAATATTAAACTAAGGGTAGAATGTAATAATTCTTTTTTTACCCTTAAATTAGATTTGAATAAAATATTATCAATTCAGTTAACATTCTCCTCTGTCATTGCATAACATAGTAAGGAGCGTAAGTCGAAGAGATTTTAGACAGCTTGAAGATTATCAGTACTTTTATTTCTTTAATTTTTGATTGCCTTCTGTGCTATTCATGGCGAGCTAGAAAGCTTCTTCACGACTTATTGGCGGCAGTCCAGGGTCAGTTATGAAAAAAAGACCCGGGCAAGCATTCTTATCTGCACCGAACTCTCCTGGCACTTGAGAACCCATTGGGGCAGATTATCTTATCTTCTTTTATTTAAGGAATATGATAAGCTCAGTCTTGAAAACGAATTAATGAGTTTTGGATCATCAAATGTTAAAAAGTGTTTTGAATTTTATGTTGTAGCCATTATCCGATGAGAAGCTGTGCCGGGGGGACATGGGGAATGCAAAAAGTCAACTCACAAAATCCGAACTCCAGTATTATAAAGTAAGCATATATTATATGAAATTTCTTATGAATATTTTGCTTTTGTTATTCAATTCCTACTATTAGCTCACACTCTCTATATATTTATTTATTTATCTTGGTAGAATTTTCAATCGTTAATTAAATACATTTTAAAGCGCTCAATTGAGCTGAAATTTTGTATACATGATTTTATTTTGGATCACAATACAATACTTTAATTATAATTAATACAAATTAATTGATTTAAACTAATTATTTAAAGAATTACAAATACAACCACGTTGGCATCATTCTTAGCGACCCTTTTGGCGACTTGTGTCAAAACTTGAAAAGGGTTTTTTTTCTCACGTTTTAAAGCATTCAGTTGAACTGAATGCTTTTTTTTCAGTTGAACTGAACGATTGTTTTGCATGACAATACGATACTTTAATGATAATTAATAAAAATTACCACTTAATGTTGCGATTCTGTCCTATGTATATACTTATTTATATTAATTGTAACTATTTAATAAAAAGTAGCTAGAATAAAATTTTTCTTAGTTGATCTAAGTCAGAATTGACTTAAATTCTTTTTTATATTATTTGTTTTACATTTAATTCAATATACAGGGTTATCAGAAGTGAATGACCCTATTATAAAATTTAATAATTCCCAGATGAATAAACAGAAAATGATAATTAAGATGTCATTATAAAGATAAAGTATGAAATTTATTTTCGTACGTAATGTTTCTAGATGTAAGATAAATTTTGTTTTTAGAAATGTTGAAAGTAACTTCCTTTAGTCACCCGTATAATATCATTGCGAACCTGGTCACCCACAGGTATCCAATTTCCTGGAACTGTTTATACCATCTTTTTATACTCTTAGATGTCGGTGCATTTCTATGGTGGTTATTGACAGACTATTTGCAAACGAGAGCACACAAAATGCCTCCCCCCCCAGCTGCGATACCATTTCCACTTCTGTTCACAATTACAACATTGCTGCCACCTGTTTGACAAAAACAATGTTACAAACTCAAAATTTCATTTTTTACCTTTACAATGACATTTTAATGATTATTTTCTGATTATTCATCTGGGAATTATTAAATTTTGTAATCGGGTCATTTATTTCTGATAACCCTGCATTTTCCATCTTTTAACTCGTAATTTAAAGTGTTTGAATGAACACTTAATGAATAAGTCAGGGACTCTTTCATTGATATCAAGGATTATTTGGATTTCGAATTGAATTTTATTTTTATTAAGTTCGGAACCGGGGTTTCAAAAATAATGTACAAACGGTAATTTTTTAATATTTAGAGTTATTTGAATTGTGGAATATACATATAAAATTATTTTAAGAATACAATTACAAGAAAAAAATACATTACATTATATAATTTTTTTTTTTGGCAAAGAAAGAAGATTGAATAACATATTTTCAAAACATTTCCCTTTCACGAAAATTTTTTCTATAATACTTTGCTTATATTTGGGTAGGACTTCTATTCCGGGGTTGTGAACTAAAATTTTTGAAATATATAGTTTAGATTGGATATATTCATATTTTAATGTATCAGAATACGGCAGTTTTAACAAAAGAGACATCGGTTAATATTTTATTTGATCGTAACTCTGAAAATAATGCGATTTTTCAAAAGTTTCAGTTCAACTTTGGTATAGAAGTTCCAGCTACATACACTCGGGAACATTGAAAATAGCGACCCAAGAAGAAAGTATCGGATTGAAATTAAATTTAGTACACATAATGACACAGATGAGAGATTCACTTGATCTCAAAAACAAGACAATTAAACGAATACAGGGTGTGCAACGACACAAATACTGGGCAACTTCAATAGCGCGTTGGACCACCTCCAGCTGCAATACATGCCGCCACACGGTCCGACATTGAGTTGATTAGACTCCTTATGTTGTCCTGGGGCAGATGGGCCCACAAATCTTAAATAGCCAACTCTAAATCATGTACAGAGTGACACGATGGCATCTGCCGTTTTAGCTGATCCCACAGTTGCTCTACAGGGGACAAATCGGGGGAGCGGGCCGGCCATGGAAGAATCTGAAAATGACGTAGGAAGTCTTGAGTAACTCTTGCTGTATGCGGACGAGCATTATCTTGCTGGAAAATTGCCCCTGGGAGACCATTTAGGAAAGGTCCTACATGGGGTCGAAGAATATCATCAAAGTAACGTTGGCCCGTTAAGGTTCCACGCATCACAATTAAAGTGGACCGGCTATCATAGGCTATGGCCCCCAGACCATTACACCAGCTGTGCGGGCAGTGTGACGTAGAACAGTGTGGGGGGAATTGTACCGCTCACCAGGGCGCCTCCACACCCGTACACGGTTATCATCTGTCCCCAAAACAAACCGGGATTCATCACTAAACACAACCTTTTGCCAATCTGTGACATTCCACATTGATCTGGCTTGGCACCACTGTAGACGCAGTTGCCGATGTTCCGGTGTTAAAGGGAGTGCACGGAAAAGGCGCTTGGATTTAAGATTTGCTTCTGCAAGGTGTCTGGAAATTGTTTGTGGAACAATTGCTACGCCTACGTCTGTTCGTATCGTTGAATGAGTCACTGTGGGGTCCACAAGTGCTTGCTGCACGATCCTGTCTCCTTGTGGTCTTCCTGGTCGTTCCAGACCCGGTTTTCTGCGCTTGGGTACCTTCTCGTGTCCAATGCTCCCAACAATTTCAAACGGCACACTCCGAACGATCCACCTGGCCAGCAACATGGCGCGTCGACCAGCCTGCAGTTTTCATCCCGATGATCAGGCCTCTCTCAAACTCGCTTAACTGTGAGAAATGTCTTCTAGCACGTTTACCTGGCATGTTTCGCTTACCAAAGTCTTCCTACAATCGGCGGGTAATCGTCACGTTTACGAATCTTCGAATTTGCGTTGGCTTATATAGCACCCTCTTCCTGATTGTAGCGCCACCTCGGCGTGTATGAGCATGCTTATTGGCACAAAACTTAGATCATTTGCATATCACATTACGCTGTACTTATTTGCAAAGTTTCGCGATTGTACTTAGCTTCCTTCTTGGGTCACTATTTTCAATGTTCCTGAGTGTATATCTATATATATAAAGGAGAAAAGCGACTCACTCACTGAGACTGACTAATCACGATATCTCCGCAACTACATTAAACCTACAGACTTGAAATTTGGTAGGTAGGTTCCCTTCATGGAGTAGACGTTAGCTAAGAACGGATTTTGCAAAGTTCGAACCCCAAAGGGCGTTACGGGGGTTTAAGGGGCGTTATAGATAATTATTTCCGTTACTAAACTATTAGATGTACAGTCGTGAAACTTGGTACACAGATTTCTTTCATTAAGTAGAGATTCCCTACATAATGATTTTTACGAAAATCGACCTGCAAGGGGCATTGAGGGCGCTTAAGGGGCGTTATACATAATTAATTCCATTTTTAACCTATTAGACGTACAGTCTTGAAATTTGATAAGCGGATTCGTTTCATAGAGTACAGATTCCCTACAGAATGGGTTTTGTAAAATTCGACCCCAAGTGGCGTTGTAGAGAATTAAGTTGCGTTATAGGAAATTAACTCCTTTTTTAAACTATTAGACGTAAGATCTTGAAATTGAGTAAGCAGATTCCATTCACTGGATGCGTTTTGTGAAAATCGTTTCCTAAGTGGCGTTGCGGGGGCTTAAAGGGGCGTTATACATAATTATTTACATTTTTAACCTATTTTTTTGAAAAATTTGGTAAGCTATTAGACAGATAAGTCGTTGTGGAGAATTAAAGGCGTTATAGGCAACTAACTCCTTTTTTAAACTATTAGACGTAAAATCTTGAAATTGAGTAAGCATTCCATTCACTGAGTAGAGATCTGTCATAAAGATGCGTTTTGTGAAAATCGTTTCCTAAGTGGCGTTGCGGGGGCTTAAGGGCGTTATACCCATTTTTAAACTATTAGACGTACAGTCTTGAAAAAAAATTTGGTAAGCGGATTCCTTTCATAGAGTACATATCCCCTACAGAATGGTTTGTCAAATCGACTCCCAAGTGGCGTTGTGGAGAATTAAGGGGCGTTATAGGCAATTAACTCCTTTTTTAAACTATTAGTAAAATCTCGAAATTCAGTAAACAGATTCCATTCACTGAGAAGAGATCAGCTTAAGATGGGTTTTGTGAAAACGTTTCCTATGAAATAGATAATTATTTCCGTTTTTAAACTATTAGACAGTCTTGAAATTTGATCTTTCATAGAAAAATTGAAAATGGGTTTTTGTGAAAATCGACCCCAGTGGCGTTGTGGAGAATTCCAATTCTCCTTTTTTAAACTATTAGACGTAAAATCTTGAAATTGAGTAAGCAGATTCCTTTCACTGATAGAGATCTGTCATAAGATTTTTGTGAAAATCGTTTCCTAAGTGGCGTTGCGGGGCTTAAGGTGCGTTATAGATAATTATTTTCATTTTTAAACTATTAGACCCACCGTCTTAAAATTTGGTAAGCGAATTCCTTTCATGGTGTAGAGATCCGCTACAAAATAGTTTTGGGGGAAATTGATCCCCAAGGGTCACTGAGGAGGATTAAGGGGCGTAATAGATAAATATTTCCACTTTTCAACTAATAGAACCACCTGCTTGAAAAATAGAAGGTATGTTCCGTTCATGGAATAAAGTTCCCTTTACAAAGATTTATGTGAAAACGGACCCCCAAAGGAGTGGGTTTGTGAGGGATTAAGGCGTGTTATAGAAAAATTCCTGTTTTTGAATTTAACTCATTTACTTGAAATTTGTTGAGCACTTTTCTTTAGTTGAATAGAGTTCCACTAAGAATGGATTTTACGGAAATCAACTCCAGGGGGAAGCGGGGAGAGTTATTGGGGCGTATTGATAGACAAAATTCCTGTTTTTGAACTGCTAAGACTATAATAATACAATTTGGTTTGCATGCTTCTTTTGTTGAATTGGAATCCGCTAAGAATGTTGTCAACGAGGTATTTATGATAAAAATTCCGATTTTGCTCTGTTAGATTTAGACTTAAAATTTAGCACGCATGTTTATTTTATGGAGTAGAGTTCCACTGAAAGTTGCTTTGGCGGAAATCCACTTGATTTTTAGTTTAAGTGAGCGAAAAATATTTTTCTACTTCTATTTTAGATATAAATAGAAATATTAGATATTATAATTTATGTTTTTTTATATCAAGGGGTGAGAGTGTAAAAGCTATAAATATATTTTTCAATACAATCGAACTCTTAATGCTAGATATCAATAATTAATCTATATGTAAACAGTATACATATATACAACATCGTGAAATACCCAGTGAAGCGGGTGGGTAACGGCTAGTTATATATATAGGCAAAATATTACTATAGAAGCATTTTTCTTAAAAGGGGAATATTTTGAAAGTATTTTATTCTTTTTCCTTTTTTTGCCAAAAAATTGCATTTAAATAATTTTTTTTCTTGTAATAATATTCTTAAAACAATTTCATAAGTACATTCTGTATTCAACTGAAATTTTTAAAAATTTCTAATGGGGCTGCGGATTGGTGTTTTACCACAGCAGACCTAGTGCATTCCTCTTAAGCTGGTATCTCTTTTTAGTGCGGCACCATACAGGAAGAATACCAATCATCGCAAGTAATTTTGACGCCCAGTTTCCTCCATAGAGAGAGGCACCTGAGCTCTATCGATGTGAAACCATTCTTAGGAATTTAATTTTGCCAAGAGCATCCAAGCCAAACAGGCATTCAAGGGATTTTCGCATGCCTCATAATACTGAAAATGTAACTGAACTACATAAACTGAAACTAAATATCAAAAAATTATTCGGTGCTAGTTTAAAATAGGGGGTAATAGCGCCAAGTTGTTGTTTATGTTCGCCAAGATGGGCGATAACATTACAATTTGGTTACCTTAATATTTTTATGGTCTGTCAATGTGGTTGCAATGGGGATAACGTATATTAGAAATAACTTTTATTGGGTTTTTTTCCCTGCTGTAACCCTTTTAATTTCAGACGATTATCATAAAAATTTCTAATTTCTGTGGAAAATTTAACCATTTTCAATTTAATTTTTCTAGTGTTTGCACTTCTGTTTAATTCTGTGCTATTTTCGAATATGGGTATTTCTAAAATGAGTGAGTGATAGAATATTTTTTTCTTAAAAGAATAAGTGTTGTGCTATTAATTATCGCTATAAATCGTTTACTTTCGTTTTATTTTACGTTTAAAAAATGTTTTTTTTTACGTTCTTTGTTTGATGCAATTCGTTGAATGAACTTGCAGTGCAAGTTTCATATTGCGAGCTTTCACTACTTTGTAATTAGAATTCTTAATTAATTTTAACATACATTATGTAATTATTTTATTCATAATGTAATACAAAAAATGCAATTATTACTTTTTTAATAATCATCTAATATTCGTTATTTATAATTGTTTCTTTTAACATTTATTTATAAATATTACATATTTTCTTATTTATTTATAATTAATATTGTTATTTATTTATAATTAATATTGTTATTTATTTATAGTTATTATTGTAATTTATTTATAGTTATTGTAATTTATTTATAATTCTTGTTATTTATTTATAACTATTTTTGTTGTTTATTTATAGCTATTATGTTATTTATGTATAATTATGTAATACGAAGAATCTTATGCATTATTTTTATTTTTTTACAATTCGACGATTATTCTTTTTTAAAATTACTATTGAATTGTACTATATGATTATTATTTCTAATAACTGTTATTAAATCGTTCTATATGAATATTAGATATAATTACGGTAAAATAATATAAGATTATTATATGCTGCGCATAGTACTATTATTACTACATGTTACTTTTTATTACACATTATTGATATTCATTATTTATTGATTGATCTAGGTTATTCTCAATCTCTTCCTATATCCTTTATTTGAAATACATTTCAATGTATTTCAAAACAATTCTTTAAAATTACTGTGTATCATTAAATTACCGTTAGGCCGCCATATTGGATTCCATTCGAACTACAGCAAACGCTGCTAGGCGCGATCTTATCACGCCAAGCAGCGCTTGGCGCAATTACCCCCGTTATCAAATTAGTTCCAATTATTCATTTATACACACTTTTTCAAAATCACTGTTTCGAACGTAGTCGCCTTAAAGGAAGTTATTACTGATTTTTTAGATATCAATGGAATATTATGATTAAACATATTTCTTTCCAGGAGCTGACATATCTAACAGAAAGAGAAATACAGTAGTAAGTAAAAGAATTATTTATATAATATAAAGTGTAGTAAGTAAGAATAAGAAATATTTTCATTAGTTTTTTAAAAAAAAATTTTTCTCAGTGCTTTCAAAAGGTTTAAGAATTTGCATCCACGGCTTTTGAATAAAGACAAATTCGCTCGAATTCCCATAGAAATCATCAAACGAATGCCAGAATTTCAAGTAAGTCAAACATTTACGCTACAAAAATTTAAATTTTAGCTCTGATACTTGGATTTTCTTTTTATTTATATATTAGGTTGGGGAAAAAGAAATCCATTATTTTTGCATGAAATTCAAAATTTTTATTGAACATGTTTTTGATTGTCCGATTTGGGTCAAATATGTACCATTTTGTTGTATAATTTGTTGCCATTTTAAAGGTAGCTTCATATTGCTTCTCTCATAGAAGTCTTGGCCTTTATTGGTGAAAAACTCTAGTAATCAATTTTCACAATCTTCTCTTGATCCCAATTTCTTATCACTCTGGAAGTTTAGCAATGCGAGAAAAAGGTGGTAATCGTTTGGTGATAGGTCCGGACTATATTGTGGATGCATTAAAAATTTCTAACCAAGCTCCCAGAGTTTCCTGTAAGTCACTACAGATGTGGCGTTGTCCTGAGGGAACACAGCACCTCTTCTATTGGCCAATTCTGGTCAGTCACTAGTTTCAAACGATCCAGTTGTTGACAGTAGATATCTGAATTTAGTGTTAGGTTCTACGGAAGCAACTCATAATAAATGATTCCTTTCCAGTCCCACTAAATACACAGTAGAACCTTCCTGGATGTTAGTCCTGGTTTGGCCACCGTTTAAGCTGCTTTACCGCGCTTTGTCCACGATCATTTTCACACTCATCCCCAGTCACCATCCGCTTAAGAAAGGGGTGGATTTCATTCCGTTTGGCCAGGGCTTTGCAGATGGAAATTCGATCAATCATTCTTTTTGGTGTAAATTGGTGTGGCACCCAAACATCGAGCTTCTTTTTGAATCCAACTTTGCTCAAATGGCTTAAAACTGTTTTACGATCGATCTTTACCTCCTGAGTGATGCAACGACTACTAAAATGCCGGTTAACTTCGATTATTTCTATGATTTTATCGACATTTTCGATGACGGGTGCGGGGCAGCTTTAACATCAAAAATGGCTGAACGGAATCGATGAAACCAAAATTGCACGTAATTAGCTGTTACAGTATCGGCACCATAAACACCATTCACAATTTCAGCCACTTGGCTTGCATTTTCACCTTTATCAAAGAAAAACTGTAAAATGTACCGAATTTTCTCTTTGTTGACTTCCATTTTTAACACCCTGTAACTCACAACTGAATGGACCAAACAAAAAACAACAAAATATTTCTTCAGTGTGCAATGTCACCTTGACAACGAGCATAAATTTGAAGTTGTTTGATCGATACTTCACGAGATATCGACATGACAGCCATCTACGGAAAAAATAATGGATTTCTTTTCCCCCAACCTAATATACAGTTGGACCTCTATTTAACGAAATCGCTAACTCCGGGAAAAAAAGTTCGTTATAAAGAGGTTCATCTTTTAATACACTTTATAAACCACATAAAACAAATTTTAAATTCATAAACTCTATATATTTAAGAAAAATAATTATTTACACCTTTTTGTAAATTAATATTCATGTATTTAATTTATCTTACCCATCGCAAAGAAAGAAAGAAAAACTGCAAGGAAAACAAAAAAAGAATATCGAGGAATATACTGCAGAATGACAGATTTAACATGCGTCTTCCCCCTACACGGCGGGTCTTCTGCAGTAACATGCTGGAACTCATCACACGCCGACCACGAGTCCGTTCTATTGACAACTAGGCCACTGCGCTATTTCTAAGGGAGAAGTTATTTAAAAAAAATCAAATCAAATCGGCACGTACAAAAATTTGATGAAATTCGTCACATGAGAGTTTAGTAACTTTGAAGCTACACGAGGGCTATGCAGAATATTGGCGACGGATTTCATCATTTTGAACCACAGTCAAGTGACGAGGACGGCACATGAACAGGCACTTCACACTCTTAACTTTCACGTCATGCAAATGGAGGAGGGTTTTAAGCTTCGGCAGATTTAGCGTGCAGTAGCCCCTCTTGATAGAGGGTTTTCAGTGGGACTAGGGTTCGTACCCACGCCTCGATAACGACGGCCATGACGTCGTGACCACTAGGCTATTGCGACTTTCTCAAGGTCGTCAATAACATAGTGTAATGTGCAAGTTCCCTTTTTTGTTTCCCCTATTATTTCCAGAAAATATTTTGTTGATAATCTTGATCAATTACATTTTCAGTTTTTTCGATATTTGGAAAAAATTTTAAGAATCGTAGGGAAAAAAATCTCCCTCCCTCCATTTTTTATGGATGATTTAACTGCACAGAGATGAAATAGTCTAAGTTGTAGACAGATTAATTGTAGATGGCAAGGAGCCTTAATACGCATGGCATCTCATCCATTGAGAAAAACAGAATAATTTCAAAATGGTTTTTATTGCAGAACAATCCCTTCACCGACAGAATCTGCTATATCTTTTCATCCGATAATGATGACCGGTGGTCTTTTGAAGATTTTCTGGACATGGTGTCTGTTTTCAGCGAGGGTACACCTCCGGAGAAGAAAGCAGAGTATGCCTTCTGTATATATGGTAAGTCATTGTTGACACATCGGATCGATTCCTGTGCAGTTGCAACTAATCGAGCAATCATAGTCAAGATGGTGTGGGTTCTAGTCCTGATTGCACCAAACGTGCCCAGAGTAATACGGGGGTGGGGATACTGCCACGTAGTGGAAGTTAGAAGACGGCATGAGCTCAGGTGTTTATTCAAAACCAACAAGCAGCAAAATGTATGAAATCATCGTTTCAGGACTAGTTTTAATAGGCAAAAAATACAGCTAAATCTACCAAATACAAAAGTACATTAACTAAACATACTGGCCAAATAGACTTGTCAACTTATCTGATACTTCCGCCTTTTGCTTTGTATAGAGCAGGGGTATCCAACCCAAATGACTTAGCGGTCCTCTTCGGAAAAACATCATAATCTCATCATAAAAATATGTACCTTTATATCAGATTTGGAAACAAAAAAACATTTATTGTATTGAAAGTTTAAAACAGAATGAATTATTATTATATTGTTTTCATTATGTGTCATGTATACCCAGACATAGATAATATAATAATCTTTATATAACATAATATTATGCACTGATCAAATAATGTTTCAAATATTACAGTTGCCATTTTCTTGAAAATTGCGGCGTTCCTTTTCAATTGATCTTTCGCGCGTTACTCATTGTTAAAATTTGATTTTGCTGTCATTCGCAAACGATTATATAAGTATATACATTGCCCTTTATCTTAACAGTACTGAATATTTTTTTTAAACTATAAAAAACATCTCTGCCTGCCTCTAGCTTTTTGGACACTCCAAACAGAAAAGGAAGAGGAGAAACGAAAGTCGCACACACAGAGAATCATGTACCATCCATAGTAAAGGATCTGTATAAAATACAATTCGGAATTTATTAAAAAAGTAATTTATTATAGTCAAATCAAATGTAACTGTTTGATAAAATATAAATCTATTTTAATCTAAAGGACGTTTCTATTATCAAAAAGGATTTATTTTAAAACAAGAACAGGCAAATACATTGTAGATTTATATATATATATATATATATACACTCATGTCCATAAATTAAGGTTAATGAAGTTCAAGCAAAGAAAGAGACAGAAGCAAAACAAATTTGACTTATTTGTAAAGTCTATTTATTAAACAAAAGGTAAAGAGCAAAAAAGATGCTGTATGTTTGACATAATTAATAAAAATTGCGATTTTTACTCCCTGGAGCAAATTTCAAAAAAGAACCCATTTACAAAAAACAGTATAACATGGTTAGTATGATGGTTAATACGGTGTATGCCTCCCGGACGATGCAATACAGGCCTAACAACGCCTAGGCATGCTGAGTATCAAATTATCAATCTGATCTTGGGGAATATTACACCACTCATCAAGCAATGCCCTCCAAAGTTCCGGTAGGCAGGTGGTTGACGGGCTGCAATTCGTCGGCCAAGCATATCCCACACATGCTCTATTGGATTCAAGTCCGGTGAGTATGCTGGCCAATCCATACGGGTGATATCCTTCGATTGAAGGCATTCGTCTACAATGTTTGCATGGTGAGGACGGGCGTTGTCATCCATAAACAGAAGTTTAGCACCCATGGCACCCCGAAATAAACGTACATGTTGTTCCAGAATGACATTCCGATAGATGTGGCCGGTCATCGTTACGCTATGAACATGCAGGTCAGTTCTGGAACCAAGAATAATTCCTCCCCAAACGAGCCATCCTGCACCACCGTAACGGTGTCACTCAATGGTATTCTCTTGGTGGTAACAGGTACCTGGCGCTCTCCATATTAAAGTACGGCGAGAATCAGACTGCAAACTAAACCTGGACTAGCCGGAAAACATCACACAAGACCTCTGTTGTGGTGTCTACAATGCATGCTCTCTACTCCAGGTTAATCGCAGGCGACAGTGAGTTGCGGTAAGTGGAACACATCTGACAGGCTTACGAGCATATAGACCAATGTGCCCTAAGCGTCTGTACACGGTCTGCCTTGAAGCTGTCGTACCGCTGTCGTACCGGTAGCTGACGAGACAGGTCTGATGCTGTGATCCGTCTGTTTCTTTTGGCAGTAACTGCCAAATATACCGGTCCTCATTCGGCGTTGTAACTCGGGGGCGACCTGTGCTGTAACATCTACTCACATTACCATCATCTTGGAATCGTTGCCAAAGCCTGGAGATGACACTCTGGGCGATTCCAAGTTCTTCGGATACTTCCAGCTGGGTACATTCACATTTCATTCGTCCAATAATTCTACCACGTAAAAAATCATCCAAATGCTTCCTTTGTGCCGTAACTATACGGTTATTGCACTGAAAGGCTTTTAAAAGCGTTTGTGAACAATTTTACTTCTTTGCCACCATTTCTTATATACCCCTCTCTTACACTCTCGTCATTGTGACGTCCTATCCGCGCCATCTGGTGGTTTCCTGTAATTTGAATATTTTTCTTCAAGATGTGTGTGAAAATCTGTGTGATTCTGAATTATCCTTAATTTATGGACATGAGTGTATATATATATATATATATATATATGTAAATTTCACCTTAAATAAATTTCAAAATGAATAAACTTAAAAACCTGATTTTTAAAAATTTTTTAGAAAGAGTCGGTATATATTTTATATGGCGGGCTATGTTGTAAATTTCACCCTAAATGAATTTCAAAATGAATAAACTTAAAAAACCTGATTTTTAAAATATTTTTAGAAAAGCGGTGGGCCTAACACGTACTGGCGGGCTGTATGTTGGACACCCTTGATGTAGAGCATTAATTCGTTGTGCTTCTGATTCGCATTTGCTTTGAACATGTCTCTATAGTGGCTTTCCAGTTCATCCCACAGATTTCAGATTACACTAATATCAGGCCGTTTTGATGGCCGTTTCAGACGATGAAATACACCACACTTATGGTCACTGACGTAGCTAGTTCTGAATGGGCCCCATATCAAAACTCCTTCGGGGCCCTTTTTTAGAAAGCCTTGTTATTACACATGTTGGGATACCTATAGCTTGGTGGCCCCGTATCATTGATACGGTGGTAACTACACCCCATACTTATGTTTAAACCCCTTCTGTACAGTTTGGGCGCGATCGGGAGTCGTCCTGATATATTCCATCACCATCTGGAATCTTCTATTAATGGTTTAACAACATTTTCCAGATGAGACAAGTACTCATTTTAAGTTCTGTTACTCTTTATAGTGATAAGGGGACCGATCCCATTCCAACCAAGTGTACCCCAGATCATTAATCCGTTACCTCCAGCCTGCACGACTGGTGGTATGCAATCTGGATGAAGAGCTTCATGTTACCGAAGATCTCTTCGTCTGCCATCATTTGCATAAAAGGTAAAACAGCCCTCATCGGTCCGTATGACTTTTTCCCACATTTCTACGTCCCAGATTTTCTGTTCTTTAGCCCAAACATAACGATGTCATTGATTTAAAGCTGAAAAATAGGATTTTCGCTTTTTTTGGTCGTCGACTTCCAAGCCCAAAAAACTTGAAGTTCTCTTCGTATTGTTCTGTGAGAGATCTTTGTTTCCGAGTTAAAATGGAACCCCCCTGTAATTTGTAGAGCTGTCAATCGTCTGCGTTCCCTATTTTTCATCACAATCTGCTTCGATTTCCTCTCATCACGTTTTGTCATTTTCTTGGGTCTATGCCCCCTAGATGATGAAGCTTTTGTGCTACATTTAGTTAAATATAGTGTGGGTCGATAAATGAGTACCAAGCTTGTTTGGGAGCTTCAGACTGACCAGCTGATCGAGACATCTGCTCGTGCACTCAACGCCCAATGGTCACGTATATTGGGATGAGCACAGTAGGTCATGGCCCTCATGAGCTGTTGCGCCACTGAGTTTAGTTATATATATTTTATATATCCTTTTATTGCGGTTCTTTTTGATATTCTAAAATGTTTTGAAATTGCAGATACTTTCAGACCATTTTGTCGCATGGAAACAATCTTACCTCTTTTAAAATCACTAATACAATAGCTTTTGTTGATGTCATCATAAAGCAAAGCAAAGCAAAAAAAAAGTTTACAAAATTAAAACAATTTTAACTTTAAATAATAGTCGATTATTTTGACAAGCACTTTATCTAAGATATTAATTATTAACATTTTCTATAGTTGCAATTTAAGCAAGAATAAAAATAACTGGAAGGAGAGACAAGTCCTTTGGCCACTGTATTTGCTACCAAGGCATCTTTAATTTTGAACCACGGTCAGTCGACGAGACCCACACCTGAGGTGGCAAGCTACGCCGATAGATTTAAACGAGCATTAGCCTCAGCTGTAAAAAGGGTTATGTTGTTAAATTTGAATTCGAACACCTGACTTGACGGCAGCATTGTCAGTTACAAGCTCGTTTCCATCACCACAACAATCTACTTAAAGGTATATAATTGATTATTAATTTATTTTTGAGCTTAATTTTACAAAGTGCTAAATTCTGTCGAATTTTTTACAGCGAAATCTGAAAGTAGAGGACGGTCTTTATATCTGGGCTTGCGTTCCCAAATCCCATATCATATATGCTTGATATCTTGCTTCCTGATTGGTCAAGTCAATCGTAGGGTTAATTCTCATGGATGTTACAAAAGTTCAAGTAGAAGGACAGCTGAAAGGCTGCTCTCTCATTGGTGAATGGCAAGTGATGACAGCAGTAGCGCACACAGGAATTTTTCAAGGGGGGTGTCCAGGGTCGCAAGTCCACCATTCTTGTATCATGCTACTTTTGATTTTCGGAAACAAAATCAGTTAAAAACTAATTATTGAATAAATAATTAGTATTAATTTATAAAAGTAATCACATTAATAACAAATACTTAATTATATTTTACATACTATATACTTAGAATTATAATCAATCGGAAAACAAATCAAGGGCTTTGGGGGGCGTCTGGACATCCTCCTTGTGGGCGCCACTGGATGACAGTTGCTCTCATTGGCTGCCCGAGGGATCTTAGTAAATGAAAAAAGCGGGTCTTGTCCAGTAGAAAAAGCCCCAAATGAAAAATATTTAAAGTTATATATAAAAAATAGTGATTAGAGGTGCGCAATAAAAATTGCACTAGAAACTTATAATTAAGAGGGATTATATGAGTCAAGAAGTGTGTATTCTTGGTGAAAGTAGAGGAGTCGCATAAGGGTCCTTTCATACTAGTCACTTGTGCCGCAACTAACTGAAGAAGCGGAAGCTAGTTCTGTGAATAGAAATCACCTGGGTCCCTTTACAAATGGTTCAATGACACTCCCTGCTGTATCATTTTCTCGATCTCTCAAAAACCACGTTCTCCTCCCCACTAGTTGACTCAACTTAAAGGATATTGCGGAAGCTAAGCTATTCATAAGCGGCTACTTGTGTATTAAAAATGGAGGAAGCTTTTTATTGCCTCTTCGGACTCAATTGTTCCGATGAATCCCTTTTGAGCCAACTTTGCTTCCGCGTGTGAAAGGAATATATTTTCACACTTCTCCACACTAGAAGCATGATGACAGGCACAGAGTTGCTGTGACGTAACGTATACCCCCGCATTGCGGGAGGGGGCAGGGATTCTACAGGGCCCAAAGCCTGATTGACGCCAAGTACGTATTTGGGCTTGGGACCCAAAACTTGTCTTTGCAAGGGGGCCCTAATATTCTCCGTTATGCCAATACAGAATTGTCATGATTGAAACCAGCCTTTGGAAAAGAGACCTAGTTAGTAGAGCAACGGATTCGTGACCAAAGGATATAGCGGGGCTAATGATTCTTAAATTTGTTGAGTTCTGACGTTGTCATCTGATTTGAAAAGACGAGGTGTCGCCCTCGGCGGTGGTTATAAATGACTGCTTATTTATTCAATAATTAGTTTTAGTGTTTTTTTGTTCCGGAAATCGACAAATCAAAAGCAGCATGAATGGTGGACATTCGACCTTGGACTCCCCCTTGAAAAATTCCGGCGTGCGCTACTGTAAATACGTGTATACATATGACAGAATCACAATATGAAGTGGAATTTAATTTGTATTAATTATCATTAAAGTATTGCATTGTCATCCAAAACAATCGTGTATATAAAATTTCAGTTCAACTGAATGCTTTCAAACGTGAGAAAAACACCTTTTCACGTTTTGACAAATGTCGCCAAAAATGATGCCAATGTGGATGCATTTGTAATTCTTTAAATAATTCGTTTTAATCAATTTTTATTAATTATAATTAAATTATTGTATTGTCATCCAAAATAATCATGTTTATAAAATTTCAGCTCAATCGAGCGCTTTAAAATGTATTTTATTAACGATTGAAAATTCCACCGAGACTATATATAAATAAACGAGAGATATATAAAGTTATATAAATAAACATATAGGACAAAATTCAAAAAGTATAACTAACGTTCTACATCTGCCGAAATGATTGAAAACTTTTACTCTGTCGTCTTAAAAGGCAGGGTGAAGTAGGGCATTTATTTCAGAGAAAAACGGGCTTCAAAAATTTCGCTGTACTCACAGTCGTTAAAAAAACACGGTTTTCCTTTTAGATTTCGACGGCGATGGATTTTTATCGAAAGACGATCTTTCGCAGCTGATCAGTTCTCTGACGGGAGGCGAAATCCTAGATGAGCAGGACGTAGCGGATATTGTCAATAAGACCATGGAAGAAGCCGACATTGACAAAGATGGAATGCTGTCGCCTGCGGAATTCAAACACGTTCTCATGAAATGTCCCGATTTTTCAAGGTCACTAATTCTTTTTTTCTCTCAACTTTTAATTTAAAGTAAGGTGCTTTTATTTTACTAAGTTATTTTTGTTTTTTGATGATTGTAAATAACCTGACCACTTTCATCGTGTGTCAAGTGGGTTCGTAAAATTGAGGGGAAAAAAACGCGAAGAAAACATTTACCTATATACATGTTATTGTTATATATGCTGCCTGATCGACAGTAATATCAGACGAAGGCTGTAGGCCTGTCGTTAGCCGTAGCTTTGAGCACCATACAGGTAACAGTACGATTTTGCTTGGTTCCACACCAATTTTGGGGGAAAACACCAGCGGCCTTCACCTCTCATCCCCTTCCATCAACTTTACGAGAGGATATGCGGCTCGACGGCTATTTGGTTCCCCCATGCCTCAAAGGCTCTATACATTCACAAACATCCATGCCTCCTCCGGGATCGGAACCCAGGCCCTAAGGCACCGCAGTCAGCGTCACTAACCACTATAGCGGATGGGCGGTCATCTATGTATATGAAGAAAGATAGCGACTCGCACTTACTCATTTCGATATCTCAGGAACTATTAGATCCAAGACTTGAAATTTTGCAGGCATATTCCTTTCATTAAGTAGAGATCCGCTTCAAAGGGTGGGGGACGAGTATTACGGACATTTCCGTTTTTGAACTATTTATATCCACATACCTGAAATTTAGTAAGCATGTTTCCTTTTGTCGAGAAATTTGCATATGAATGCATACGCATGAAGAATGAGTTTTGCATAAATCGACTCCAATAGGGGAGGGGAGTTACTGGGGCATACAGATAAAGATAAATTCCCGTTTTCGAGCTACTACAGAGAAATGAAGTTGGACATGCATGTTTCTTTTGTTGAGTCGACCCCCCCCAACGGATCTTAACTCTCAAGGCAGTTTATTGATAAAGAAAATTTCCGTTTTTGAACTATTATATTTAGACTTGAAATTTCGCAAGCATGCTTATTTTACTTATAGATTCATTAAAAATGAAATTTGTGAAAATCCACTTTGTGGGAGGAGGTTATGAGAGCGTAAAGATAGTTCCATTTCAATTTTAGAAATTCAAGTCCTGTCCTTTCTAAATCACGTGGTGAGGGTTATAAGGAAGTTTTTCAACACAATCGAATGATTAAAGCTAGAACTTAGATATCAATAATTTCAAACTCCGGGCTGGGCAAGGTTGACTCAGCCTTTCATCCCTTCAAACACTAGGGGTTTCGCGTCAGACTGACCGGAACATCTGCTCATGCTCCTCAGGGCCCAAGGTCGCGTATACTCAGTTGGGCACAGTAGGCCTTGGCTCTCATGGGCTGTTGAGTCACTGAGTTAAGTTATATCTGAATATATATTCATACAACACCATGAAATACCCAGAAAAGCCCGTGGGTAACAATATATAAAGAGTTATCTTTTGTCACACATAAAATTCGCTTATTGATATACTGGAGTGCCTGTTCAGGTGTCGACTTTGTCATTGAACGTTATACAAAATTATGAGGACTAGAAGAATATGAATGGTTTTATCCAAATTTTGATGTTAATACCATTATATTTGTAGCTATTACGACCGAAACAGAAGCGGCTCAAGTGTAGTATGGGGGGGCAGTTCGTATTTGACAATTTTTATCTAAATGCCATGGAGAGATATCGAATTCTAAAATAAATAATTCCAAAAAAAATACCTTGGCAACCACCTTTAGTCGCCAATAAAGGACTGTGCCAAATGGCCCTCCCCATACTACACTTTCCCCACAGAAACACATCCTGTTGGCAATTTTTCCTTCCCTGCGCGAAGTGAGTACAGGTTAAAATAAAATTTTAACAATTTAAATTGTCTTAATTATTTAAGTACCCTTACAAGTATACTCATTTAACTCCATGCTATTGGTGAACGATGCAAATTTTTGTTTGGCCCAGACAAATATGACCAAGTCGTAAAACCTTTAGTGCAGATTGCTGGCATGGGGTTATTATGTAAGCACCCCCTTTTTTGTATGAAAATTTTTCAAAAAATGTCTTTACATTTCTATTTACAGCCAATTCATGGTATTATTTACAGGAGTTTCACAATAAGGATTTGAGTTCCTATCTTTCGTTCCTGAAGGAGTTTCCCTTTCCATCTAAATGAATATAAAAGCTGCTAAAACTCTACTAGAAGTTTTCTAAAAAATCAACTCCAAGAGTATGAAGATAGGTCCCTATCTGCAAGACAGAGAAATATTATTTATAAATACAAATATATCTGTTTCAAAGAAAGAATTTATTTTTGTACAATACACCTATTTCTGCATATCAAACTGTGTGTTTATCACTGAAGTGATATTTTTTTTTAAATAAAATATTTAAGTTTTCAAAGTACTTATTTTTAAATTTACATAAAGATTTTATTTGGTAAATTTAACATATTTATCTGGTGATCATAAAGAAATCACGGATCTTTACCCAAGTGACAATGAATAATGCTCATGAAAACGACTTTTGCACTAATATTTTGCGTAATCTCTTTAAAACAGGGTAAAAACTGACTGATTATGATTACCATCATTCTTAATAGTGAAAATGATGATAATCAGAATCGGTCATTTTGACTTTATTAATTTAGAGTTATGCATTCTGAATATTAGGCTGACGTTATGGGCATTGAATTCCAGATAGTTAAAATTTCAACTCACAGTTCATTCTAATAATGAACTGCGAGTTGGCCTAATTTTCAGAATGCATAACTCTTTGTGGATGAACTTTACATGAGCAAGTAAAAATGTTTATTTTTACTATGCACAGGAATTATTTAAATGCAATTATGAATTAGCAATATTTTTGTAGGACATATGAAGTAATCCAATGGATAGGCTTCAAAATGCTCCACCAGATGGCATTAAGTCTTTTTTCGATATTTTTTGGAGTTACACATTCTGATAATTAGGCCGACGATTTGCATTTCAAATTAATGTAATTATATTTCAAATCAAGAGTATAACTTAGTATTGAAAACAAAAATGTAAGCATTATTAAAGGAAGCATCTGTATATGTAATAAAATTACTCCATTTTAAATATTAATTGTAAATTTATCTAATATTTCTAGAAATACATCTAAAAGAAACAAGAGTAAAATTTTTTACAGCATTGAAAATCTTTTTTTTTCAATATGTATCAAATAATATAATAGATATTTAGTATTAATAAACTATACGGAGAGAAAAGTTAAATATAAGGAACTGAAGAAAATTTCTTGATATAAATGTCTAAATTTACATTGAAAGTGGGAGAGATTTCTCTTTTACTATAATTTTTCTCATAATTAGCAATTCTCAAGAGAAATGAAAATTTAAAAGACTATGCCGTTTCTTATCAACTACTTAATTCATTATTGTGATACTTAAGATAACAAGAAAAATATAAAAGGGAAAAAAAATTCTTTTGAAAGGAATTGAATGTCAAATATTATAAATGGAAATTATAACTGTTTATGAATTGGTAAGTAACAAATACTTATATGAAGATACAGGACTGATATACATAAAATTTGAATTTATTTTGGCAAGAATTTTTCTTAACAATGAATTTCATAAATAACACTATGCATTGCAGTGGCATAACAGAGAATATTAGGGCCCTCCTGCAAAGTCAGGTTTTGTGCTCCAAGTCCAAATATGTACTTGGGGTCATTCAAGCTTTAGGACCCTCTAGAATCCTTGCCCCCCAATGGCGGGATGTATGTTACACCACTGATGCATTGACGCGAAAACACACTTTCAGATATTATATAGTGTGAAGAGAAAATCTTCTTAACTATATAATAATTATTTTACAAAATATTCAAAGCTTCCTTTTGTACATTTATATAAATACATTTCCTTCAGAAGTTACATTAAAATGGATTTTGCACTTAAAAAAAAAACTGACATTTGTAAATAACTATTCAGATAAAACTTTGATGTTATTTGTTATATTGGTGCACATTTATTGGGTTTTATTGTATTTCTAGAGTATTGTCTAGTTCATATAACCTATCAGAATAGTAGCATTCCAAGCTCTAATTTTAATTTATAGTTAATATAAAAAAGCATAAAAAAAATAGTTCGTCATAATTTGCTTTAACTTTCATTTGTGAGTGAATTTTATGATCGGGGGCAGTAGATAGCACATCATAAAAGGGAAAAAGTCTACTGCTTAAAAATGTTTATTTGTAAATATATAACATTATGAGTCCATAAGTTATGAAAAGAAGCATCTTTTTAATGCATTTATACAAGAAATGTACTTTAATTCTACAACAAGATACAAAAAAAAAAAAAAGAAAACACATAAAGGCAGTGTTTTGTTCATTTAATAATAAAAACAAAATAGTTTACATCTGAATAGGTATGAATTATGAAAATTATATCACATGTGATAAGAAAAAGTACGATGTCTTACCATCACACTCAATATAAATAATGCACATACGTAACATCCACAAGTACATAAACCTATAGTGCTAAGTAGCAACATAGTATTTTGAAGACCATAAGAGAATGCCAAAGGGAAATTGTTATTTGATAAATGGGATACTTTTGCAAAGAGAACAGACAAAAACATTGGTACTTAAAACTGATCTACAGTAAAGTTGATAAAACTGTACATTAATTATATGCTAACAAATACTTATTAAAAACACTAAAAACTAATGACCCACCTTTCCCATAAAATCAAATCCAAAAGGAGAGAAAATTAAACCCCTGAATTACAGCAAAGCTGTCTTATCCAAATGAAATAAAATGTATTGCAATGATAAAAAATTAACAAAAAATAAAGCACGATTCTCCTGTAAAGCTGGTAAAATTCCAATGCATGGTATATAAAACTAGAAATAAAATATTGCAAGATGATTTTTTTATACATATAAATTATCTACAATTTTCTTTTTTTTTTTTCAAATGCACTCTATGGTGACAAATGTGAAATTTACAAATCGATATCTCTTGCATTCGCTCCCATGTGATATTGAAACTCCTCCGCGAGTTGGGAAAATCTCGAGTTCTTGCATGGATTCATCTTGTATATCATCCTCTACAGTACAGCATGGATGGCAAAGCAAACATATCCAGTTATAACACATTCATTCATTAAGATGTGCATGGTACTTTGGGATTTAAGACTGGAGATATAGTTTGCAGGAATGGTAATTATCCTTCGTGGTAGCCATTTCATCATGGTAACCATCCTTTGGTACACACCACCCAGGGAAGTTGCTGTGAAAATACTTCTGTAGTAGGAATCTAGTGATATAAAGCCTTTTTACACTGTCAGCAAATAAGACTTTAATATAACGAGTTTTCGGAGAAGACTGTTTTAAAGTTCACTCCTGAGTGATGTATGATACAATGTCTGTCACCCCTGTTAGTTCATCCTCCTCATTTTCAGGATTTCTTGCCCGGAGTAGAGTATCTATCATGAACCCACCATTTGGCTGCATTACTGGAGTTGCAACATATGGATTGGGTACATATGGAGGTCCATGCTCAGGTGGTACATAATTTGGTTGATATGCTGGCCTAGGTATACGCTCTTCCCCAGGGTAGTACTGTTGATTTTGGTAATATTCAGGAGAACGTGGAGGAGCATAAGTATCAGGATACTGTGAATGAAAACGTGGAGGTGTGCCAGCATCTCTTGATACATGAGATGGAGATCTTTGTGAATATGGAGTGGGTGATGGTGGGAATCTTATTTCCCCCTGGTAACCTTCTGGAACAGGTCTAGGCACTGCTTCTGGTTCAGGAGTACCATAAAAGTGCTGTTTCTTTTTTCTAGAATCCGAGTAAGAATCTAATGATATAAAACCTTTTGGACTACTGGTCTGTGAATAAGAATCCAATGGAGTTAATTTAGATGGACTGGAGTTGTTGGAATATGTTTCAACAAGGGATGGTTTGAGGGGACTTGGACGAGATGAATAGTCTTGAAAAGGAGCAAGAGAAGAATACGTGGGGGGAAAGCACTTTTCTTCAGGTGTGGTATAAGAGAAGCCAGGCAATTCCTTTGCAGGAGTGTATTCAGATTCTCTAGTAAATGATAATGATTTGGTAGGAAGTGAAGCAGGTGCAGTAGGTGGAATTCTCTCCAATGGAACTTCATCATCACTGTCATTTTCATCATCAATGTTGCTAAAGGGTTGGATTATAGTACTGGTAAAGGGTCTGGCAGTAGGATTGTGTGATCGTGAAGCACTCGGTGTGGGAACCTTTTTAGTAAAAGAAAGTTGCTTAGCAACACTTGATACACTTTCTGCTTTATTCTTAACAGCTTCTTCATTCTCTTCATCTGGGGTAGTACTATGCCCACTCTTCGGAGATTTGTCATAAGGAATAACACATGGCACCATTTTGGTTGCTTCTTTTTTCACTGTCCTTAACGGCACTTTATCCTTAACATTTGCAACTGCAACCTTTTCTTTAGTTGGTTCAACAGGAGGTACATTATCCTTCTTCATTGCACTTGCAATCTCAACAGTTTTAGGTACATCAAGTTTGACAGGTTCTTTAACACTGCTCATTTGTTCTCTAACAATGCCAACAGAAACAGGTTTTAGTTCCACTTTTTGTGATACAGTATCAGGTTTTTTAACCGAAACTTTTTTTACAACTTCCTCTTCTTCTTCCTCCTCCTCCTCATCATCATCTTCATCTTCTTCCTCCTCAGATGACCCTTCCTCCTCTTCATCCTCCTCCTCCTCATCATCATCTTCCTGATTCTCCTCATCTTCCTCCTCCTCTTCTTCACTTTCAGCCTCGGAGACAATTTTGTTGGATCGCTTCTTTATAGCAGATTCCCGAGAATCATCATTCTCATCACTACTCAAAACCTTTTTATTAATGTTGATCTTTAACTTGGTTCCCTCAGAACTCTTTTTTACCTTCCACTCATCTTCAGATCCCGCACTACTCTTGCTGAAACTCATGCTGCGTTCAGATTCTTCTTCAGAAGAGGATGAGCTGGCCCATTTACGGACACGTGACTTTCTCTTTGTTTTTTTCTTCTTGTAGGAGGCTTCACTATCTTCTGAGGAAAATTCCTTCTTGCGCTTCTTAGATCTGAAATGTTTAAAATAGGTACAAAATTTAGAAACAATATGAAAATCTAGATTATTCACCTCTTTATGAATTCTTACAACATTCAACTAACATTTCTTAAGATTCTCCAGAAAAATAGTAGATTAATATCAGCACTTGAAGGGTGAATTTAATTAAAATTTGTGATTAACATACTATATATTTACAAGTACATGCTGTATAACAGGATGTGTCTGCTCTGTTCCTAATGCCTCCATGCATTTTTAAAAACTTTTGTATAACTGCAATTTATGTGAAATCAAAAGGCATAAAAAACAGATTAAATTTATGTTTTCTAGAATAGTGTTAACTATATTTATTATAAAAATTTAGTTCTTTTAACATATTGAGAGTTGAATAACGAAATGATGTTTGATATTGCTATTTATAAATTTATTAATTTTAATTATGACCTTCTTTATGATAAAGTTTGGGAGACAAAGAACTGTAATAACTCTGAAAAAATTCAAGTTATAGTTCCTTTTTCAAAAATTTGCCTATTTATACAGATCTCACATAAAAATAAATTTTATAGATGTAAATTACATAAGTGTTCATTTACCAAAAAATTGCCATTGTTTTCTTTTTCTGATTATACATATAAATTACAGTTGAACCTGTTTTAGTGCGGTAGATAGGGACCGCATAAAAATAAACATGCAAAAAAATATTCAAAAATTTCATAAATTCTTACATATAACAAACTAATTGGTGGAAATACTACAGAAATTTTTCTTATGCAGTGGATAGGGATCGCATGAAAAAAGTCTCATTTATAAAATATGCTAATTATATACGAAATTTATGCAAAAGTACTTCCATAACAAAACAAACAATTAAATATTACACATGGAAACATTTTAAAGACATATAGTTTCTCATTGTATACATGTATAAGTTTTCAAAATGCACATACATAATTCATTGCTACTCATCATAATCCAAAGCCCTGTGATGAATACGTTCAAAACTGGTTTCATCACCTGAAGGTACAATTTCAATTGATTTATTTTTCGCAAAATAAAGTGAGAGATATGTTTTTGTGACGAACGACGGGTGGTCAGCTGCTTGTAAATGTCACAATAACCAGATATACATGAGTGAAGCCCCTTTTTGGAATTTTATACTCCTTCCTTAATTGGTATCTATTTTAAGAAAATGTTTTTCCAATTTGTTGGAAAGCTGAATCCCTGCATATTTTTATCCGCTCTCAAGGAATTCAGTTCTTCTGGTCCGTCTTCATAACCTATCAAATTATTGATAATGTCATTGAAAGTTTCATCACCAATCTAGAGCGGGCTGCTGGAGCGTTGAGAGAAAGCAACGAAATGTGCATTGTTGGGAGACTTTAAAGCAAATGAACAGAGCGTCTTCAAGTGTCCATATTTCAGTGACGTAACGTATACCCCTGCATCACGGGCAGAACTCTAGGGACCCAAGGCCTGACTAACGCTAAATACATATTTACCCAATTTACAAAATATTAAAGGCAAAACCTGACTTTCAGGGGGACGTCCTAACATTCTCCGTTACATCAGTGGTAAATAGATAGAAAACATTACAGTGGTGCCAAAGCCATTGAAATTCATACACTGCATAAAAAAAAGATTGCACATAAAAAAAAGACTGCACAAAAACAGGTTCTACTGTATAATCAATTTATATTTGAGAGGTAAAGTAAACCAAATGGCACCATTAGGGAGTGATACTTGCCAAGGCTTCTATGCCAAACAAAGAACAACCAAGAGGAATCTTTTTGAAATAAATTGGTTACTGGCAGATTCATTGTTTGTTAACATTACGCTTAGAAGCAACACATGGACTATTGGTGTCTGACCTTGCAATTTTGAACCATGGTAAAGTTGAGGACAATATTTTACATGACAATTTTATTCTCAAAACTTCCATACCACACCAATGTGATGACCCTGAGTCTAAAAAGAATTTACCTGGATCAGACTTTAGTGACAACTTACTTAAGCCCATTATTAAAAAGAAACAATGCTTGCCATGAATTTACGATCATGAAATCTGAAGAGACAAGAATATACAAATCCACCAACATTTTGCTTTATGTTAGATTATTTTTTGAACATGGAAGTATAAAAATACAGTAATAAGCACATTAAATAATTTCTGTTAAATGAACTTACACTTTAGGTTTTGGATTTGGATTCCACTCATCATCTTCAGAGGAAATCTCTCTATAACTGATAGCTTTCTGAGCTGCTCGTCTGGTTGCTGGTCTGTATGTATCACTTTCATTCCCTTCTTCCCATTCCTCCTCTACAGGAATACAAAATGACATAAAATAACTGAAAACTGATAAAAATAAAAAGTCAACTCAACAAAAATGATCATTATCTCAGACATAATATAAGAAAAGTCTTCCAAAAAATTTAGGAGGGAAAAAAAGAAACTTTTTTTCTACTCATGACTAAGGGAAACATTTTCCTTCATTTTAAAATCGGTGATTGTCATATTTAATTATAATATTACCTGCCTTTTTTTATATAGAATGTCATAACAGAACACAATTACATAAAGAGGAACATTTAGGGAAAGAAAGAAAAAAACTGTCAAATAAATTGGCATCTACAATAAAACATCCACATGCTGTATTCTTATTCCAGTTTATTGTATTGTGTAATATGTTACTGTGTTTTCTCGCATATTTCATGTAATTTTGCACAATAATTTTCGTTTATGTTATGTCTAAACAAATAATAATAAACAGCTACATACTAATATTTATTTTTAGTAGCCTTATAGTCTAGTGCAGTGATTCTCAACCATTTTTCATCGCAGTACACTTTTAACCCTTTGACGGTTAGGGAAATGAGCAGTTTTCGTTTAGTTAATTCGCGCAGTATTACGAGTAAGCAGTAGTCGAAAGTGGCAGCTGTTTTCCCCCGCTGTTCTTCCGAAAATGTCACCCTTCTACGGCGATGCCGTAGATAGCTCGCCTCATGCATTTTAAAGGTTTCTTACAAGTATTTGTAGTACACAAATAAAAGTTTTTACGTACTTTAAAATAATGAATATATAATATATATATAATAATATATATATAAATATAATATATATATAATAATATATTATATTATAGTATAATTATAATATATATATAATATAATAATAAATATATAATTATATAATAATAAATGATAATTATTTTAATAAATGATAATTTAAATTTTCAGCAGCAAAAATATTGGTTTCAGTAACAATATGATTTACAATCTCATCAGTAAAAAACAGCTCAAAGTACTCTAGTGGATCAGAATTATTTGTGACGCAAGCTTTCATGCCCACATCACCAATAAAACTAAATCGGCTTTGAGCGGGAGAACTTGAATCAATTTTACACCACTGTCGAACACTCGAAAAATTTTCCTCATCGCTTGTATCGTCTTCTGAGCTTCATATGCTGTGAACAAAGTCTTCATCAGACTCAAAACTTGATAAGCTTTCT
This sequence comes from Trichonephila clavipes, assembly GCA_019973935.1. NCBI lineage: Eukaryota > Metazoa > Arthropoda > Arachnida > Araneae > Nephilidae > Trichonephila > Trichonephila clavipes. The sequence continues at coordinate 636,782 of BMAU01015816.1, read as the reverse complement.
GTATCGAAATCAAAATCATCATAATAATCTAATTTTCGCTTTTGAGCCATTTTACTTTACAAACAGTCTAAAAAAAGCGCCAAAATACGCATAAAAAGAAAAACGTAAAAAAAAAAGAACCTTCATTATGAAGAAAAATTCATGGAACCCGTACTGCCATCTGTAGACAGTAAAACTAACTAAATTTCGCGAGTAGGATTCGTTTGTAACCTAATCAATGCAGAATAATGGACTTGAACGAGTCCATCTCGTCAGCGCCCTTTGGGGAAAGGTTTAACTACGTGAGTAGAACTCGTTTATACCCATTTCGGTCGAAACCTTGCGCCCGAGCTGAATTCGTTTGTGCGCATTCAGAAGCACTACTCGATTGCGAGCTGAGCTCGTTCATGACCATTAAAGGGTTAACTTCAAAATTTGGCAGCAGACTAACAATAAAATAAGCTTAAACGAATTTTACTTATCTGCAATACACTATATTAAATAGTGAATGATAATTTTCAATGGTAATAACAATATGTACAGCAAAATGCTTGTTGATTAATTAATTACAAATTGATTATAAGAATACATTTAATGCAAATTAGAGCTTGGTGATTTTTGATAATTTTGTTTATATTTGGTCAAAAAAATGATAATGCTCATTTCATCATTTACATTTAAAAGCCTCAAACTGTTAATGCTGAAAATCAGAATTCACCCAAATAAGAAGAAAACATAATATTTGAAAACTTTTATGGCTATTATGAGAAAATCACCTCAGATTGTTATCCACAATGAACAAATTGAAATCAAAATTAGTTTTCTTCTTTGTTCAAAGTGAATTCATATACAGATGTATCAGTTATCACCAATGGATTACGAACTCAAAATTTTTTATATCCATCTATCCACAAAAAAATAAGTCAAGTTTATTTCTATTTCAATAAAATGACTGAATGATTCTATTCCGGATTTTATTTTTCTCTCTTAGAGAATTAATAATTTTTAGAAAATTTCACTGCACACAAAAGTGTCGCAGCACAGTGGTTGAGAGTCACTGGTCTAGTAAGAAAAGATGTTTTCATGATGATGCCTATTACTGATCAATAAAAAAAAAAAATTACAATAGTAATACTTAATGAGATAGTTTTAATAAACAGAGTTTTATAATGAGATAACATTAATAAACAACATGTTATAGCATTGATGAAACTGAGTCGCAGAGCAATCTGTAAGTTAAAGAAAAAATCGTGTGAACAAGATGAGCAATCAAAAAATATTAAAGGTTATTTTTAAGTAATAATTAATCTCTGAATATGTAACAGCATACTTTTGCAAGTATTTGTAATTAATTCAATTTTCCTAATATAGTGAACACGGAAATATTTGAAAGTTTATGTGTCACTGATTTTTTTGTGTGCAACTTTAACAACCATAATAAACAAATTTAATTTATATTCTTATTTCAACATCTGTTTTCTTTTGGTAAAGTACTTTTACACTATTTTATTATTTTTTAAAAATAATTCTAATATTACACAGAATCACATTTACAGTAGTGTATTTTTTTGAAAATTGAGAGAGAGAGAGAGCTATATTAAACACAAGAACAGCTGGATTTTGGACATACCTAAAACCACCATTAGGGGACAATTTAAACCTTATAAGAAATTCAACTCCAATCAAAGTAAATTACTTTTTTTAACTGACAAATTGAGTTGAAATTACAATATGAGTTTTTGAAGATTTGTCAATTTTTTATAATTATTTATTTGAAGTTAGCTTCACTCAACATGCTTTCAGAGTTTTTCTTTGAAATAACAGTATACACATAACAATATGCAATGCAATACATTTTATTACACAATATTCTTTAGCAGAAGAACAGTTGACAAGAAAACAAAATTGCAAATATGAATAATACAAATCTGCACACAACATGCTCCACAGTTAGACCTTATGCAAATACAACAATGCAGTCTTGATAGCAACAATAACATACTTACCACAAAATTGTTTCTGGAGTCTCTCATAGCTTACAGAAGTTCTATCTTTTCCTTACAATACTGAAATTTTAGTTTAATTTTAGGGCCTGTACTTGATTGATTTCAGGGGGCATTTGTTTCGCAAAGCACCAATTCATAGTTCTTCCACGATTACAAGAATAAATTATCGACTTGAAATTAAAGTTCTGAGGACTTCTTGAAAATTATACAAGAATTCAGTGCAGAAATGTAAAAGACGTAAAAAAGACATATAAGCTACTAAAATTACCCAAGTTGTAAATCAACTGGACCCTTTCATCCTCCCCTAAATAAGGAAAAGTCATTAAAAAATATTCAGACTTTACATCAGTTTTCAGCCTAGATTTTAAATTTGTCAGATTTATTTGCCATGTATTGGATGAATCTGCAGCTTTATTTACACAGCAATAATTGTTCATCAATAATTCTTGGTCATAATAATAGCACAGATAACAAATTTCAATCAGCTTGTACCCAGTTTTAGAAGCTAAGGCAAATTAGTTCGATGTCAGGTAATCCACGCAGCCACTTCGCACATCAAATGAAAGATAACACATACTTTCAAGGAAAAGAATGTGTGTCATTCATTGTCTCTTTGAACACTGATTGTACCAACTTTTGTACCACAAATCATCCGTATAAAGTTTTGAACGATCTAGTGTTCCACAAGCGTGATATATGACAAAAAAGTTAATATACCAGTTGCTGGATTACCTTATCAACACTGCTGGATTTGTGCCCATTGCAGAGAAACATTAGAGCGCTACTAGTGACACTACTAACTGAAGGCACACATAAAGGAGAGAAGAACAGTCTCTCTCATCACTATGCTTCTTCAAAACCAAACCAAACTGGAGTTTACTTTTCACCTCTCAGTTATCCTGATAGTTGTTCCTTGTTTGCCCATGCACAAAAATACAAAAATGAGATATCAGGAAATAGAAAACAGACTTTTACTTGAAAAGCAGCCATTTTTCTGATGAGGGTCTGTTTTAGATTATTTATTTTTATAATTAGTATAGAACAATGAAAATTTGTCCCAATACACATGGAAGCATTTTAGAAAAAGTAAAAAAATATGAGTCATGGTGTTCATTTTTATGTTGAAATAAAACAAGGGAAACAAAACAAAAAGGGTCAAAATGACCCCTTCTAGTGTTAATGTTGCACTCTAAAGCAATGCAAGGCTATTGGCAATGGACCTTGTAATTTTGAACCTCCGTCAATAAATGAAGCTTCACTTGATCAGGCACCCCCATCTCCTTACACACCGCACCAACAGGAGGACATTAAGCCTTGATAGATTTAACGCACATTGGCTCCTCTACTTCAGCACCTCCAGGACTGAAACACATGACTCTCTATCCATGAGTTCATTACCATAACTACTGCTATGACTTTTGAATATTAAAGAAACTTTCATCACAACAGGAGAACATTATTTTATAAATCCTACCTGAACTGCCCCTTCTTTTTCGTCTTGGTTTCCTCTTTGGTTTTCCTTTCGTTCTCACAATCCTCCATTCACCAGAAGCAGCACTTTCACCATCTGAACCGTGGCTGGAAGGTGGAGCTGTCTGCTCCGATTCTGAACTGAAAAGAAAATTATACGATGTTAAACAAACAGCCACTTTTAATTCTATATGTGTACATAGAAATACAGTATTTGCAAAGTAACTTGTGTGTATCAATGATGTTACGAAATGTGTAATTGGGAAACAACCACATGGATTTAAATAATGATCAGTCAATACGATATTTCAATTTTCAAATTTATACATGACACATTTCCACCCCCTTTCAAATAGGGCTACAGATCGGTAATTACCATTGAAGATCTAGTTTATTCCCCAGGAGCTGGTATCACTTTTTTGTGTGGCACTATATAGGTGGATACTAATTGCCATAATGTAATTTTGACTCCCAGTTTCTCCTCAGAGGGAGGCACTCTAGGTATCTTTAACATGCTGCACAATCATATGACATTGACACTGCTGATTTTTTGCTTCATGAAAATCCACCAACTTGGGCCAGGGTAGAACTTGTAAACTTGGGCATACAACCAACATACATAACCAACCCCACCACCACACACAATATATAAGAATTTATAAATTGAAGCGTAGTTGCATGTAAAGGAGTAACAATAAATACATTTAATCTACGTGCAATATAATCCATCATCAGCTCTTTATTAAAGGTAAGGTGGTTTCGACAGAACATTTTAAATACTGAAAGTAACCATTCTTATCATAGGTGTTATTAAGAAAATGCAAAAGAATTATAAGTCTTTTTGATGCAATGATGTTTTTCTTAAAATCAAAAGTATTAAAAAAAAACATGTTTTCCCTGTGCATTAAAAATAAAAAACAAATACTGATTTTATTCTTTAAACTTGAAAAAGAATTGATTATGAGAGGCAATGTATAAGTCTTAAGTTAAAAACCATGCAGGAAAAAAAAATTACCTAGATCCTTTATATTCTTCCCCACTATCGAGATCTTCATCACTGAAGTCCAAATCATTCAAGCGACTAGATCTTTTTCGGCCTCCCCTCCTGGGTATTTTGGCTTTGAAGGATTTGTCATTTTCTTCCTCTTTCACCTTATTTTTTATGTCATCTTCATCTTCGGTGACTAGAGGAATGAATAACTCGTAAATATTTTTGAATGAAACTTTTTTATATGATAATACATTTTCTAATAAATGAGAGAGGGGGGAAGGGGAATCTAAATTGCCATTTAAATGTTCCTGTATTTTCCCTTTCTCCTTTAATTGTTCGAAGAAATCATGTAAGTACTTTTCTCAAGTCTTGATTACAACATTGCACTGTAAAATTAGAAGGGAAAAATTATATATCGGTAGACAAAAAAAGAAAAGAAAAAAAAAAAAAGAAAAGCAGTTAAGGGTAAATATTTTCTCTGTTCCTTTACTTTCTTCAATTTAAATAAAGTGGTATTTATATTTCAATTAATGGAAATTATGGGGGGAGGGGGTTACCCCCTGATGGCAGACCAAACCTGCATTGTACAAATTATACAACTGTACATACTCATTGCTCAAGTTGTAAAACTAATTTACATGTACTGTGTAGCTTTATTTATTTGTTTTATTTTTTCGCAAAATTCGTTCTATATAGGCACTTCTCTTCAGTTAAATTCATTACTAAAGCAGCATTGTCCATCATCCAACACTTAATTGATAATGTCCTCAGATTTTGATAAACTTGCAGCTTCCTGAGAATTGACTATTTAGTTCAGTTGATAGTTAATAAGTCTTCATATGTGTGTGTGAGACATTGTCTTTCTTCTCATGCAATCATTTCAGTTCAAACAATCTTTGCAATATTTTTCTGCAAGAGTTTGCAATAATGAACTAATTGCAACAGTATTGGTGAGATTATATATGAAACAATGCACATGGTTGCCGATTCGGTGCACACAACACATGTGAAATTGGGGTTGCCAACTTGGCAAGTTATCTTGAACGTTAGCATAGTACGTAATAAATTTATTACAGCACCACGAAAACCTTTTTTCTTTTAGAGAGAAAGATGTACTTTCTGTATTCTCTCATCACCATTTCTTATTCCATTCCAGCAAAAAAAAAAAAAAAAGATTTTTTATCCAATTTAAAACAACTGAATCATGGTCAGATAATGCAAAACATGATACTTTTATATAAGTATTAAAGAGTCATCTTTGAAAAATACCTAGGTCTGATTAGTTATGACAGAAATTATATTAAAAATTCCCAGATCTGAAGCGATAGTTACAAAAAAATTTATTAAATACAAGCATTTTACAGCCTACAAAGCAATTTTGAGAATGTTATTTCTATATTTGTATACTGAAAAACATATTTAATCTATTTATTTATAAAGATGAAACATTTAAGCATAAATCAAAGTGATTCAGGGAATAGTAAACTAAATTTAGAATTTTTAAAATAATTTAATGGTTTATTCCCTCAATATTTAAAGGAACATCTATCACAGTAATGAAAAAAAATGAGCTTTTATGAATCCAATAAACACTAGAGTGAAATTTTCAAAAAGAGAGGTGGGGGTGAAACAGCATTTCTATATCACATTTATTACTTCTATGACTCAAAAATTACATAGTTCCAAAATTTTTGAATGAAATAAAGAAATAATAAAAAAGGTTATTACACTCAACTTTAAATACTAACTCCCATACATATAAGTAAAACAGAATTATGTAATACAGAAGATGTACTAAATTCAGATAAAGTAAAAGATTGTCATGCTTTACATATTATAATAGACATTCACAAATTTTTAAAACATTAACATAAAATCAAAGTCAATATAAACACAAAATATCAAACAGAATATTGTACATTATTATATATGAATAAATTGTATGATCATATTAATTTTTCTAGAAAATTTAAAAAACACATGTCAACTTTCCCAATTCATAATATCACTATTGAAAAAGCTTTTAAATACAATAAAAAATAGATCAATTTTTGACTGTAATGTACCTATGAAGCAGGAAGTATGTGTAAGCAGTGTAATTGAAATGAATTTAAAGAATTTACAGATAAACATCACCAGCATGTTATTTCTGGTGACATCAATATTGTAAAAGACAATAATCTCAGAAATATAATGAATAAAGGTACTGGTTTTAGACTAATGATTTCCAATAATAAAATTATAAAAAATCAATTATATAATATTGAGCAATTCATTTACAAAATAACTATTAAATATAGTTTGCCTTTAGAGGCATTCACAGAATTCAAATGTAATATTACACAACAGCTTAATAAATATAACTTTAGTACAGATAATAATATCTCTTTTAATGATATTAAAAATCAGATTAAAAAATTGCGAAATAAATTTATTATAGTCTATGTTGATAAAGTTCCAGGAAATTTTGCATTTCATATGTAAACACACTTATAGTTTAATGTTCAACAAATATTTTGATAATAATACAGCTTTTATTAATTCATCAACCTAATAGAGAAATAAATAATCACATTTTGGCTTTTCATAAGTAATTAAGAATACAAATTAATAATAATGATAAATTTCCACATGTATTTCATTTCTTACTCCTAAATTTCAAACAGACCCATTCAAGTTTAGAGCAGTTACTAATGGTTTTAATACATATATCAGCAAATCAGAAAAAGTTCTCCATGAAATATTACAATAAATAATCTTAAATCCACAGCCATACTTAAAAATAGTAAAGAACTTATTGAACAAATTACAGATAAAAAGATTTCTGCAGTTTATAGTTTAGATTTTGAAGATATTTCTAACTCTATTGATATCGCTGATAAGATTAAAATACTTTTTATTTACTAATGTTAATTATGATAGATTTAGTTCTCTACTTAGGTTTGTACTAAAAGAGAACTATATATATTATAATGGTAACTATTGTCAACAAATTAAAGGTGTGCCACAAGGTGGTCAAGCTAGCAACTATCTTGCCAATTTATATTTACATTATTTTGAAAATAGTTTCATTGATAATTCTGAATATTACATTTTTCGTTACATAGATGATACTTTCATTTTTGGCAAGCAAGACAATTTTAAACCTAACACTAATTTTTATCCACAATATCTTAATTTAATACAAACAAATAGTAGCAACTATGAAGCAAATTTTCTTGATATAGATATTAAATTAAAAGATAATGTTACAGTTACTAATATTTATGATAAAAGAGAAGAATTTAAATTCAATATTATAAAAGTACTTCATTGGGAGAATAATGTTCATGTTTCTATGTTCAGAAACATTATTATTAATTACATAAAATGCAATATATTTCTTTGTTTCAAAAAAATCGGAAAAAATAAAAAACTATAAACATTTTACTAAATATTGCTTGATTAAAAAATAATGAATTTTATCAACAGTTATTTGAATAAAGAAATTATAAATAGTAAGGATTAAAATTACTTAGAATATTAATAGTTTATTATTATAAATTTATCTTTTTTCCTCTAGATAGATAAAGATATCTCCATATTCTAATATTAGATAAAATTACTTATTCTCTTAGTTTTATTTTAACTGCAGTAATTTTTTAAATATTTAAATATATTTATAATTCTAGTGTCCCTCAAGTAATGGTAGTATGTATACACACTTTTTAATTTTTTATTTCTATTTTTTTCATACTTTTGCTAAGTGCTACAATTCAGCTGTTCTCATACTTTGAATTCGCATTTGGGCTCAGAATCTGACAATAACTTGTTTATTGTACTCATATTTAGCCCGGGCTCTGCATTTTTAAAGGCAATTTTTTGGTAGGTTACTTTTCTCTTGTAATAGATTTAGATATTCTATCCATTATTTTCAATAGTTTTTTGCTCAGTATTATTAACAGAAAGGGGGAAGGTTGGCTGGCCAAAAACATGTTCAACCCCACTTTTATATAATTTATTTTACATATAAAAGCTGTCCAAAGTCAGCAATGTTTAAAATACTGCAGCATCCATATTTTTATATTTTAAATTCTATTATTTATATAATTTTTAATGCATCCTTTCTAAAATCTTATGTCTGGTTTATCTTGCAATTTTGATTTTTTTTTTTAGAATTTTGACATATATATATATATTTGGTTATCAAATCCATTTGTTTTGTAAGATATTCACTATGTTTATATTTATTTTATCATACTACTTATACATGCATACATACACACACACATACATACATAGTGGTACATTAAATGTTTGAGGAGGAAAAAATATCCTTGTACTTTAGATAATTATGCAATTCACATTTACTCTCACTTACCTCCAAGCATTTCTTCCTGAATAGCAGAAGCTATCAAAGCATCATATTCCTTGAATTGGTAGTTAACATTACGTCTTGCTCGAACTGAACGTTTACCATACAATTTTTTGTGCCTTTCATCATCTGAGGACTCTTTGGCTTTGTGACCTTTATTATCACCCTCATCTGTTTCTTCATCTTCTTTTGATGACTCATCAGATTTCTCTTTCTTTTCCTAATGGTTTATAAAAATTAGAATTTAGCAGCATAACTCTTACTTTTCCTCTTCTTAAATTATTCTACTTCCAGAAGCTCATTTTTTTTGCACACTGTATCATTACTCACCATCTCTTCATAAATATTTCCTGTTATAAATAATAAAAACTATTGTTTTCAGAAATAAAATTTTGTTTAAATTTTATAAGCAACAACTTCCCAAAAAGAAAGCTATGAATCATAAAGAGATGGAAGACTTCATGCAACAGTTACTTTTGAGCAAGCAAAGTAAAAAGAATTTTTTCATATTGCACCCAAAACGTGTTTCAATACTGTATATAATTAAAAAATGCTTCTTTGGAAAGCAAAAAGAAATTTAAAAATTATACATAGTTAAGAAACAATAAAATAATAAAAAACACACTATCACTCAGTAAAAAAAATATTTTAAAATAAAGAAATCCTAGGTATTAAAAACAATTAGCTTTAAAAATGGCAGAAAAAGATGTATCACTTGTACTTGTGAAATACAATATATAACATAAATCAATTACACAATGAAAATAAAAATTCTATCATTCCTTTATATTAAAATTGCTGGTTTATCAACTTCAGATTAAAATTACCACTAAATAGTAGCAACATATCTGGTCACCTCATGTAAAAGCTTCTGAACATGAACAAAATATTAAAAAATTATTATTGAAGCTTTCTTTTAATAGAATTTATTATGCATGGAAAGATGGAACATTTTAACTCCTTACTAGTCTCTCTCCCCCCCACCCCCGAGTTTCTTATTCAAAAAGCATTTTTTTTGTGTAACAAAACTAATTTTCATTCCACCCTGAATTAAAAAAAAACATTTTAGTCAGCAAACAGCTTACCAATTCTCCAGTTTTCTGCAACCTCTCCCCCCCACATCTGTCATTCTTAAACCTATTGCTTTGAGGTCCATGAAATAAATATCTGTACAAAAATACAAATCTTACCATGAAAACAGTTTTACAATTTTTCTTGCTCAACAAATCATAAAAATCTACACTGAAATAATTTATTGCACATTATTTTACTGTCAACAATGCAAAAAACACCGTAGATACAAATATTAAGAATTATCATTACTACTTTGACATGCAACAATAACTAAAAAAAAAAAAAAAAAAAAAAAAAAATTACACAAAATAAAGAAATGATAATGTTTTCCACCTAAACAATGCAGTTATTTTCTTTGTCATGACATATGTACAGGCAGAAAAAAGTTAAGACATGCAACATTTTACACTGACCAAGAAGGGATTTAAAATACATAAACAGATCATTATCTTCATATCACTGATTTTTATACACAGTAATAAAACATTTTCTAAGTATTTGTAAAAATACTTACAGGTTTTAAAACATTATCAAGACTAATTCCCACATAAGCAAGCCTTTGTTTTCTGCAAAAGAAAAAAAAATAAAAAAAAATTGTGGCAGAAAATTATGTACTGTAAAATCCAGCATGTAACATGCACTTATAACTTTTAAGCTGCATTTTTTAATTTTTAGGTATATTCCCTGTATAATGAACACTTAATTTTTTCAATTCTTACTATTAGCTCACTTTCTTTACATATGTATTTAACTTGTTCTAATTTTCAATTGTTAATAAAATACTTCTTATTCATCCAATCAAGTTCAAATAAATTTTTTTAAACTTGTAGTGGATGACACTTGATGTTAATACAGTTTTTTCAAATATTAATTCATTCATTAAATTAAATACAGGTTTTTGACGCCAACTTAGATTCGTCTCCATTGTTGTAACAATGTAACTGTTAAAACAATGACAAAAGTTGGCATCGAAAACCAGTTTTTCAGCCAAACCGGGTGTATATTGTTACAACAATGCAGACAAATCATGCTTTTTTTTCAATTCCTACTATTAGTTCACTCTCTCCCTATAAATTTATAGTTCAAATTTTCAATCGCAATAAAATACTTTCTATTCATCCATTCAAAGTAGGAATTGACTTAGTTTTTTTTTAATATTACTTATTACAAAGAATTATGTACATGTGCAATGTCCAAAACATAACGTATTAGAACCATTTACTCAAAGTACTATCGAAAAAACTTTAGAAAAAATAGTATATTTCTAGGATTACAGCCCTTTAAGTTCATAAGGATTGTCATTCCTTACAAATAAACATATTTTGATATATGTAGAGAAAAGTCAAACTTTTCTATGCTCATCTCTTTTTCTTATTTTAGAGCTCTCATTTTCATACAAAGCGTATAACGTGCATTCTTGAATTTGATCTTGAATTCATTCTTGATTTTGATTTTCGATCTTATTTTTTTGTGTTAAAAGTGTGCATTATATGCTAGATTTTATGCTACATAAAATACATTAATATTTATCAACTTACAGTAACTAATTTAATCCTGAATAAAGAGGTAAAAAAGTTATAAAAGAAACTTTGAATAACTTAAATATTAAAGAAATGAAATATAAATATTTAATACAAACTAGCAGAATACCTCAATTCTTCTCTCTCTCTTTGTTTTAAGATAAGGTCCAAGCGATGCAATTCTTTTTGTAAAACTTCACATAAAAATGCCTACAAAACAACAATGAAGAAATATTAAGAATCTTTTTCTAGAAAGATTATTGATAAAATCTAAGTATGAATTCTACATCAAGAGAAGTATAACAAAATGCTTAATATCTCACATGTTCACATGGTTGACAGTACCAGTCACCCTCGGGAATAATAACTAAAGGTGGTATGAGACACTGAGTATGGTAACCATTATCACACTTATCACATAAAAGAATCTAAAAAAATGAAAGAAAAAGTCATTGTTAAACTGAAAATGCTCTCTATATAATTTTAATTTATAAAGTTGTGTATAATTTTACAGCATTGATCCCTCCCCAACTACATACAAATCATTATGCAAGTAATTTGAATATTTTTACCTTAAATAAGGGGTTTCAAGGTGTTATATCACGGTGCTCTGGGAAGACACATAATTTTTCAATTTTTTAAAAATCTTTCTACTTATAAATAGTTATATTTAGAATTAGGCCATTCATATTAAAAGGGCACTACAAATCGAAACATTTTAGGAGCCACCGCCTCAGAGTAAAACAACATAGTAAACACACAAAAACTGTTTCAGATTTAAAAAAAATTTAGAGTGTGTGTGTGCTTATGATCACACGATAGAAGTGATAACTTCAAATTTTATGTTATTCCACGGAATGGTTAGGTGAATAAAAAACAAGGGGATATTAGTATTGTTATATAAAATTATTTATTCATATGTCTATACTCATACAGTAATATTTTTAGCAAAATATACAATCATATTTGTGAATTAATTGTATTCTAAGAAGGAAACAATAGGTTTATGGTAGCTGAAATGGGTCATAAATACTTTAGAATCAAAATTATTTAAATATCTACAAATAACTGTCAAGCAATGTTCCGTACTTTGTCGTGCTTACACTTGGATCATTCAGCATAAATAAATTGAATTTTTAAAAAAATCTACTAAAGGCTTTGATTTGTCTTTTGAAAAATCTACATTAAAGCCCCCACTTAAAATAGGCAATTTGTTCAAAAGAGTTGATCTGGCTTCACAGTAGGCAACTAAATTTTTGTGAATAAATTTGACAATTTTCTCTACACTTTGATTTGGTGAAATATAAATAGTAACGTTAGAATTATTTGTCAATTTTCTGCTCTACATTTTGCTACACAAATTTCTGATACATGACTCATTAAATCCAAATGATTCATAGTATTTGACGCTACATCCATTTTTGAAATAACATTTGTCGTATCTCCCTTATTTTTATATATAGAAACTCCACCAGCTCTGTGTTTGTGTCTTTGGAATTTAGCAATACAATGAAAATTTGGAAGATCTATGTTTTCTTCATTATTGATCCAAGTTTCTGTTAAAAGTAATGTAGTTACATGTTGCATAACACTCATCAAGATCCAAAGCATATGCACATAAACTTTGACAATTCAAATATATTGATATTCCCTTTTTGTGGATATGAAGTTTGTGAAGGTATCTGTGATTGTTTTAAGTTTGCTTTGTGATAACCTTTTTAATTCGTTTAGTAGATCTCTGAGAGATGTAGATTCTCTTAGGCCATGGAAGAATTTTGGATCAGAATTTTCTGTAAAAATGTTAAGTTCTTCAAGACATTTTGCTCTTGATAACGCAACACACACCAATTGTTGAGAATGTGTTCTCATACTTATTAGAAGTCTTGAAGGACTTTACAATGTTATGGAAAATTCCCATCTATTGTTACGAGTGTTACAACCTTAGCGTAACAATGCTTGGCTTTTTAAATCGCATCATTCAAGTTCACTCTCCAGCAAAACATGCGTAAAGAAGTTATCACTTCAAAAATTATAATTGTCTCAAGTAATAATTAAAAACAAATAGGACATATCCAGCAAATAAGAATATTTGAACATGACATAAAACTTAACTCAGTGGCGCGACAGCCCATGAGGGCCAAAGCCTACTGCGCTCAACTCAGTATACATGACCCTGGGCTCTGAGGTGCATGAGCAGATGAATCCCTCACTGTTCAAGTTCCCAAGCAAGCCTGGTACTCATTCATTGATCCACTGAAGGGATGAAAGGTTGAGTCAAACCTGCCAAGTCCGGAGTTTGAACCTCGGATCTGTGGCATGGAAGCGCGATGCACTAACCACTCAGCCACTGGACTTCAATTATGACACACAAAAACTAAATCCTTTCACTGTACAAGACATTGCATTTTTGTTCACACAAAAGAATGTTTTATGAATGAACAACATTTGGAGTTTTAGAGTATAGGAGGTTGCACAAAATGATTGAATAAAAAAACTACACTTTTGTTTCATGCTGTGAACAGCATGTTTTTGTATATTAAATTGTGCAGAAGTGAAGCAATTCAATTCTATTAAAAATCTAATTTTTGCATACTTATAGAATTTTGCCATTAAAATATACACATTTTAAGTAACAAAAGAAAAACAATTCGATTTGCAATAAGTAACTAATTAATGCAAGATATTTTATGACCAGATTATGTTGTTCACCTACAGATATTAAAGATGTTACTAGTTGCATGGCCCGGCGTTGCACGGGCTATCTCTACTTTTATAAATTTTCCCTTTCTTTCACAAAATCAGAATTTCTAATCAGAATTTTCAAAATGACTTCCATCCCCCCTCCACCGCTTAGCCCAGCGTTGCTCGAGCGCTTTCTCTTTTCCTCATGACACCAGCATTTCTGTGTGTGTGTTTGCATGAGCACAATGTGAGTGATTTCTAAAATTATGTCAAAAAATTTCCCTTTTCCGAAATTTGTTCTCTTCCACTTATTTTTGATTTAAGACAGGTTTCTTTCCCCTCTCTATAGCCTGAACATGTTTTTTTTAGTGTGTAAAATTATTGTTTTATCTTTCCCTCCTTCTCACAGATAAGATATAGCTTCAAATTTCGATGTAAAAATATTGCATTAGAATTAAAAAAATTATTAATGTGAAGCAATAAATAGAAAACGATTCTGATGCTAAGAGTAAAACAAAAAATGTTCATCATTTTTTTAATAATAGTTTCTAAGAATCTAAAATAATAAAATAGATTTCAGATTTTCATGAATCAATCAATTGTTACATATAGTTAACTTAAAATGTCTCTAAAATGTATTTTGATCCAAAATAATAGACGATGTACTTTTTAATTAACAAAGAATTCCCTTAGTAATGAAATAATAGAAATAATCCTTTAAAAAAAACATATATTTATAAAATTCAAATTTCTATAAGTAATAAATAAAAGAAAAATTTACAGATAGCTATTGAAACGATTGCTTTTTTCTGAACGTTTGATTCAACATATAAATATATATAAGTTAGAAAAAAAAAACAGTATGGGGAAAACCTAGATATATATATATTTATATACATGTACTAAAAAAACCATTAAAAAAATAACCGATTTAATTTTAACATTTTTCATTCCACTAAAATTTTTTAAAATTTATCTTTCCGATGTTTTAAGGTCATAACAGTATGCGTTAGAATTAAAAAATTAATGTGAAGCAATAAAAAGAAAACGATTATGATACTAAGAGTAAAAAAATGTGTCTAAAATGTATTTTGATCCAAAATAATAGACGATAAATTAATGCTTTCAAACTTAAATAAATTTATTTATATGCAAAGTTCCGTTGCTTTGTAAAAACAGAATTTTTTCCTGATATTCTCTGCAGATGGCGCTACGATGCATTTTAAGGTTTTTAATTAATATCTTTTTAACTAATTGGAATATCGGAATATAAATGGTCAAAACAGATTTCTCGGATCATTCCTGAAAATTTGATACCTTCTGCTAGTTTCTGCGTCTTGTGGTTCTTGAGAAAATAGGGACGCATTCCTATATACCTACATAGATACGTTTGTTTACCTTCGGATTTTAATAGAGTAGATTGCTTAAAACTAAGGAGATATTTTAGGAACATTTTGATTGAATAATGCATAAGAGTATTGTTCTGTGAAAAGAAATAGTCCGGAAAAAGTATACATGCAAATTAAAAATATAATTACCCATTCAGGTTTATCATATTTGCCACATTTTGAACATGGTTTATCATCAATAATAACATTCTCTTCAGCTGTTGTATCTTCTGGAGCTAAAAGTATTGATGCAATTATAATACCAGATTTAATAAAGTATAAATCTGTTTTTATTGATCAAATTTCATTTTTCAAGCATCAAATAATTAAAACACACAACCTTTTATCAACAGGATTTAAATTATTCAAAAAATAGCATACAAAACATGCTTTAACACAATGAAATATTTCATGCATATAACTAAAAGAAAATTACATGTAAAAAACAGCAAATTCATAGTATGTATAAGGAGTCAGTATTCCGTACATTGCTTAAGAGCTTGCTGTTTATGAAGCAAATCTGTGCTGCCAATTAGTCAAATAAAGTAGTCTAAATACAATAGAAAAGTTATTTTATTTAGGCTACTTTGGTCATTCTATGACAAATTTTTAGAACTATAACAGATATCTATATTTCTAAATTTTTTTCATTTTAATACACTTTGATTTTTTAAAAAAATCTGAGCCTATTTTGTATTTTATAGATAATTTTGAAACAAATTAATTTTTATGGTGCTAAATTATTATAAAGTTTAATTCATTAAGTATACAATATATTAACACAAATTTATAAATGATCTTAGGAAAAAAATAGTACTTTTTGTTCTTTCTGTTTTGGGAGGTGCATTAATGATAATTACTTATATTTGAATTGTTAATAAACTGAATTAATTATTTTATTCACAAATGTGTGTGCGGAAAGTAACATTTTTTTACTTTAAAATAATAATATTTACCCTTCTTTGCAGTCCTAGCTCTCCGTACAACAATAGGTTCTGCATCTTCCTCTACTTCTTCACAAGCAAATTCATCTTCATTAACTTCAAACACAAGAGGTTCCTCGTGTTCTTCTTCTTCTTCCTCCTCTGTCAACTCTTCAATAGAAGACGAAGACTCGGATGACACATCCCAAGGCTTGTATCCTTTTCTGGCACCCTTACCTCTTCGTCTTTTCTTTGATTTTTCTGTCTCTCTCGAAGTGGAAAACTCGCTGTCTTTTGATTCATCTTCATACATCAGAGTCTGAAGGAATAACAATAAGAGCACATATTTAACATCACAGGTTTCCCCACCCCATGTTTCATATCACTTAAAAAGAAATGCAAACAGTCTTTGATCAGAAAAAAAGGACCCAAAAGCATTTTTTGAACATACACAAATAAATTTAAAAAAAATTGCAATTGAATTATATAATACATAAACAATCAAAACTGAAATTTAGTTTAAATTCTAAATTAGCTTAGATTTTCAAATACTAAAAACAATTAGATAAAAATATTTTATATAATGGAAAAAATATTGATTTTATTATAAATTGATGATTTATTTATTTTTGAAGTAGACTTATTTCACATCTAGCTGTTTAAATCTTATTTAAAAAAGCGTGTTAACAGGATATAATGCAAGGTAAAAAGGTTAGCCATAGAAAAACAACTAACATTTAATGTTTTTATCAAAGCAATGTAAAGAATACACATTTCCTGTAAGATTTGACCTTCATTATTTCTTGTGTTGTTGGAAGAAATTGTATGAAATTTCGATTTTACAAATTTTGGATTTATCATGTCCTTGATCCTTCTTGGCACCTTTGAAGAATTTTTTATTTATGCATTTGAACATTATATTTTAGTATTTCATGTAATGTTTCTATTCAATTTTGCAAATATTATTCACACAATTTTAAAAATTAAAATTTTTTGAAGAAAATTTGGAAATTTTTTTTCTTTATGTAATTTTTTATTTTTTGCCCTGGAATTTTTTTTGTAATATTCTTTAGAATGTTTTAACAACTTAAGGGATCGATTAAACAATAACTTAATTAGTTTTGGGAAAAATAAAATGCTGATATGTATGCTAAAATTCAACAAAAAAAGCAAAAATCTCCTATATATATTAATTTTTTTTAAAAAAAAAGTATTAAATTTACAGCAAAATTGATCCTAAATTTTGTTACATGTATTATATATATAATATACAGAAAAAAATGGAAGTGATTGGAAAATAATTGTGGAAGGAGAAGCATTTTGAATGCGTAAAAACACATACTGAAAACAATTTTAAAATTAATTCTAAAAAAAAATTATTATAAGCGTAAATAAAAATAAATATCACTTTAAAATATTAGCTACATATTATCCTTATAAATAATAGGATTTTTACATTACTTCAACTTATATATTTATAAATTATCCTTTTTTAGAGAGTATCGATTGCAACTCGAGGAAAATGTTATATAAAACCTTTTTTTTTATCATAACAGAAATTTTAAAGTTTTTTTCTTCACATAATATTGAAATACTATATTTTTATGAAAAACATGCAATGAATATGAACGGAAATTATAAAATTATTAATAAAAAATGGTTTCATTTAAAAATTTTGCATGTGCACTTTTCTAAAGAAAAAAAAATTACACATTAATGTAATATTTCAAAAATATCCTGCTTTATATTAGTAACACCTTTTTTATAGTTATTATTTCCTTTTTAAAGTTTTTATTTAAAAAGGGGCATTGAATTTCTTAATTTTACATTTTCCAATTGAAGTTTCTTCCGACTAATAATTTCCATGCATACAAAAGAGATATATCAATTGAAAGATAATAATTCAAAGAATATAACTAAATAAAAAAATAAAAATGATATTTAGGTCATTTTTAAGGTGCCAAGTCCCCGTAATATGTACAAATATAGTTGTTAAAATTCATAATTATACATGACTGTATTTAATTCTCATATTTTTAATATTACACATATAAATTTTATTTCTTTGAAATTGGAATATATATAAATGTCAGGTCTGGAAAGTTAAACTTAAAAATTAATTGAATAATAAATAAAAATGGAGGGAACTCTTTACTACCACATAGGGATTTTAGAGTGAATAGGACTATTTAAGGTAGAGCACACTGGTGAAGTAGGAGAATAATCGAGAAGAGAGGCTGGTGACTCTCCTTGCTGTGTTGATGCCTTTTGTACTATTTGGTAAGGGGTGCCAAGTGGCCACCATGTTGGAATATTTATGCATGAATATGATTGAATAGTTGCAGAGTTCCTGTTTCTCGCAGGGAAACTTAATCTCCAATCGCTTGGTTTGAGAGTTACATTGGCTTGGCTTATTTTTCAAATTTTAGCCCAGTGCTGTTTTTAGATAAGAAATATAAAAAAAGTTAAAAGTTTAAAAATTTAGAAGAGGAAATTACTTTAAAGTGAATTTTACATTGAAAATATTAGGAAAAATAGTGAGTGTAATTTAAGATTAAAGTATTGAGAATGAAGTTCAACATGCATGGAATATTTAAGTGTAGGTGTTTGCATTGTAAAAATGCATCTGTGTCGGTCACGGCTTGCTCCAGTGAGCTGAAGTGGTTCATTACCGACTTGTTCTGGCTTGAGAGGGAGAAAATGTCTAGCCCAGGAGACCCGCATGTTCGGAATCTCCCTTTGGTCTGAAGGATTGCCCAGGAATATGCATGAATAATTTAATAAACCACAGTTTACCAGCAGGCCTGAAGCCTGACACACAGGTATATAAATATATATCAATTGGTATAAGATAATTGAATGTTTAAAATATTAGCTTAACATTAGAATATTCCTTTCTAACTCCCATAATTCAGATATTTTCCAAGTATAATTCTATAAAAATTGAAATTTGGACAAATAAAGATGAGAAAAAAAGTTGTCAACTATAAGAAGGAAATTCTTTTTAAGAAGTTAACAAACGTTATTTATTAGGCAGTTCTTTAACATCAAAATTTAGTTCTATTGAGCAATTAAAAATTATATAAATTTATACATCTGGAAGGAGAATTAAAAATTTATTAAGGGTGTTTCAATTTTTTGTTGATAGTATGTTTTCCTCCTGCTACAAAAAAAAAAAAAAAAAAAAAACCCATACCATTTTTGTCATATTTCTTGAGCGACTATTCATTTTTCTGGTGCTGCGCTTTGATTCTAATAAAGTCTCCTCTGGTGTTGGAGGTTGAAATTTTGATTTTGTTGCTCTAGAATTTTTGGTTTCCTGTGCCTAAATATACAAATAAAATGTATGGAACATATTTCTTGTGTTTTTCATTTATTCATCACAATAGAAATGAAATTTTATGAAGCATCTTGATGTAATAAAAGATAAAAATATTTTCTAAAGCAATGAAGGATTTGTCTTTTTTTGAAGACAAAATTTTAATCATATATGAATAACTCAAAAATAAATGAGACAAATATCATTCCTTTAAACAAATAAAGAGAAATCAATTATATGTTTTATTTTAAATTTAATATCTCCTTTTTTTCCCTTCAATGTTATGTATATTAATTGAAAACTGGTTTAAATATATTATATACCTTTAGCAAATTCAAAGTTGGTATTAGAGCTTAAAAATTATAAAGATTATCTTTTATTAAACTTCTATATAAATTAACTCGTTAAAAAATACATTATAATTTTTATTCCTTATAACATGAAAAATATTTATGCAAATGGTAATTCCTCGATAATTCTTAATACAATAAAATTGAAATAACAAGCATTATGTAAATGAAATAAAATAACATGTAACATATAAATCCTTCTTTTCAATTAATGGTATCCAGTTCATTTTAGGAATGCATACCTTTGGATTAGGTGTATTGCTTTTCTTAGCACTTTTTTTGGCCATTTGCTCCAGCATTCTTTGTTCTCTTTCCATTTCCACTGCTAATTCAGACATTTTCTTCTGGTGTTGCTCTTGAATTCTCCGACTCCTTTTGATGGGTGCCGATTCACTCTCGCTGCTTTGCAAGGATGGAGTGCTAACTTTGGATTTTTGACCTCTAGACTTCCTCTGAGGTTCTGCCTTGGTTGTTTCAGACTGGCTGTTACTCAAGATTTCCAAAAACCCTTCAGGAATTGTAAAATTGTCCTTTCCTGAAGTTGCAGAGGGTTTTTTGGAATTTCTTCCCCTTTTTGGTGCTGGTGATTTTGCTGGAGTTTTCCTAGGTTCTGGTACTGGAGATGGCTCCTTTGATTTAGTTACTGGGGCTCTTTGTCTTAATCTACCTCTTCTTTTCTTTGTTGGAGTTGGAGAACCAGTGCTACTGATTATTTGCACTTCATCATTAGTGTCCAAACTAAATGTAGTAATAAGCTTAGGTTTTGACGGTGAAGTAGACGGTAACGGTTTCATACCCAACTGACCACAGTGGGGATGTCTTCCTTTAGTTTCCAAGCATCTACTATTCATTACTAAGTAAAGGTTCAAAGGATTTTTAATATCTAGATTACAAAGAAAATCAAACATCATTTCCTCACCACTTTTTTCATCAGACACTTCAGTTTTCACTTCTACATGCTTACTCCTTTTTTTTTCAACAGATGTTGTAACAGAGTCCTTATTGACTTCGGGTTTTATATCTTCCACAGAAATATGCTTATCATTCTTTGCGAACTTGGTTAATTCTGTCTCTTTTTTAGAACTTTTGCACTCAGCAGTTTCCTTTTTAACAGAGCTTTCAACATAAAGTTCAGATTTAGTTAAAAGATCTTGTGGAGTGCTATCACTAACTTCTATTTTACAGTTTGATTTTGAACGAGATTTATTTCTGGATGACCTAGTTGATTTCTTTGAAGTTCTTTGATAGTTCTTCTTTTGATTATCACTTTGTGCAGGTTCTGTATCATCTTTGTTGCTATCTTTTTCAATGTTTTTAACATCCATTACAGATTTAGGTACTTTACTTTCTTTTAGATTATTTTCATCAGCAACCGATACAGAAAGTGTGGGTTTTACTAATTCTTTGTCAGAGGTGTCATTCTGTGGTACCTCAGAAGATTTAGCTTCGAACTTAACAGAAACAATTAGAGATGCATTTTGTTGAAGATCAGGTATTTCTATTTTAGATTTCTTATAACTTTTTTTGCATTTCTCCTCACCAGTTACCACTTCTTCAGCAGAAGTTTTAAGGATATTTTTGCTTGTATCCTTTTCTAAATGTTTAGCTACAGATTTCTGGGGAAGATCTTTTTTCCTTTCCAAATTGGAACACCTCACCTTATCTTTCGATTTTACACATATTTCTTTAGCTTGTTTATCAATTATTGTTTCATTAGTAGAGCTTTCACTTTTGACCTTTTTACTAGTTTCTTTTGACGACTGCTTGGATGCTGATTCCTGTGAAAAATCTTTACCTTCCAAAGACTGTACATCAGTTTCAGACTTTGTTTTGATTGTGACTTCAGATTCATCTGCTTGAGTTCTCTGACATTCAGAAATCAATCTATCTAATTTTGATGAATCTTTAACATTCTCAGTTTTCCCAGAACTTTCATTTTTTAAATGGTCAACATCAATTTCAGTTGTTTTAGCACTTTTTGGTTCATTTGAAGAATTTTTACCAGCAGAGCTTTTTACACAGTTGTCACTGCTTTTATTTTCCTTTTTATCTAATGATTTCTTAACATCTGAGAAAACTTCATTAATTTCTACTTCACATTCAGTCTTCACTGTGTCCCTAGAGGTTAAGGCGGAAGCAGTTTCAGAACTCTCTGCATTTTTTTTCGTAACCTTTGTTTGAGAGTTACCAATACTTGAAGAGGAGATTCCTTCAGCCTCAAGTTTTCCAGTTGCTTTAATTTCTGGTTCATTAATAAGTAATTCTGGGCATGGGATGTTTACAGGCGTCTTAGATTTTGGAGTTATTTTTGTTTCTGGCAATTCTTTTCCTCCTACAAGTTCATTTATTTTGCTTTCTGACTCATTCAATAATGCATTTGATGTGGAAGTGTCTAATTTAGTTGGAGATTTTTTACCAATTTCACATGGAGACTTAACTGTTAAAGCTTTGGTTGCTGAAATTTCAATATTACTTTCCTTTTTATCAGCTATTTTTGTTTTTGATTCATCTAATATTTCTGCAATAGAATTGTAATCTTTTTTAACATCTATTTCAGGATTTTTCTTTGATTTACAGATTGTTTTTTCTACAGGAGAATCAACAATAACTTCAGGAGTTTTAATTTTGGATTTATTTGACTGTAATTTTTTTGCAGACGCTTCTGAATTCTTTTCAGATTTTACCTTTGCATTTACCCCAGAACCCGTTTCTTCACAAATTTCAGTAGGATTGTCTATACACATCAATTCTGACTCACTAAATGATTCATGTTTGGTTTCTATAATTAAATCAGATATGGAATTTTCTAAAGATCTATTTTCAGTTGTAATTAAAATACCAGTTTTGAAGGATCTCTCAGAGCTATTTTTACCAGGCTCAGCTTTTAATAAGCTACTTTCTTCAGTTTTTACATTCAATTCACCTACCCTAGTCAAACAACCAACTTCTTTTCCCCCTATTTCCCTTTCCACAATATTGCTATTGCTAACATTTTTCTCAATGTTAACATTTTGATTTTGCTCCACACTTAATGAAGAATCATCCAGTTTTACAGAACAGGATGCGAATACTAGCTGACCTATTGCTTTACAGTTATTTGGATCATTCAACTCATTTTTCAATGTATCCACCAAATTTTCTTTATCACATTTTTCAGTTTTGTAAGGCACAGTAGTACTCTCACTGTTAAGTGAAGTTGAGTCTGAAATAGATTCTACATTTTCAGAAATTTCACCAATTTCTTGTTTAGGAACTGCAATATCTGTGCTCATGATTTTGGAGTTAATACTAACAGTCTTAGTATCTGAAACTAATTCTTTAGTTTTTACATTGTTGCTGCTACCTCTATTATCATGTTTTATTTCTTCTTTGGGTTTTTCAAGAGGGGTAGATAAAACACTGGTGATTACACGTTCACTTTTATTTTTAACACTTTTGATACTATCAGGTTTACTGATGGTAGAAACTGAAAAAGTACTTGTATCATCACTAGATGAATTTTTGCAAGAATTGGATGACTGATTCTTATGCTCAGATGAAGATTTAACAGGCTCCTTGTTGCTGACAGCAGAAATATGCTTTTGGTCAACAGTCTCAGAATTCTTACCTACGGCAGATGAAGGCACCTCAGTAGATTTAGGAGTAACTATCAAAGATTTGTTGTCAACATCCATAGGCTCACTTGAATCCAAAAGAGTCCTCTCAGGTTTTGTACATACCTCAGTATTAATAGGAGGTTCTGGTTTTTCAGAAGGCAAAGGCTGAGGAATTTCTTGTTTTACACTCTTTGGTGGAATATTATTGTCTTGAACATGACCCAAAGAATTACCATTAAGCTCATTTTTAACAAGATTACAGTTCTTAATGTCTTTTTCATCTGATTTGGGTAGTTTCTCTTTACAAGAAGCAATATGTGTTAAATTAGTATCTGTTTCACCTTCAGATATAAAAGATTTATTGTTTTCATTGGAAGTACTAAGAGAAGGAACAATAGATGGCTTGTTTGCAATGGAAGAACACGTTAAATCATCAGATTTAGAAGTAGCCACATCCTGCCTTAGCATTGATGTTACAGTATGCTTCACTTTACTACATTCAGTAATATCTTCACGTGGTGTACTAATTTTCCCCTTACTTATAGGTTCTGCTAAATTATCACTGTGTTTTTCCTTTTTTACTTTTGCATGCTCATTAATGCTGGCCCTATTGCCTTCAGCAACAACTGGAACATTTTGACTAAGTGTCTTTGTGCACTTATCCACCACTTTTTGTTTTTCAACTTGCTCTATATTAGGCGCAGAAAATGTTGAAGTTGGTACTGTTTCTACATGGTTAGATTTTTTAATTGGATGACCTGACTTTTCATCTTTCACAATGGACTTTTTATTTTCTGCTATCAATGGAGATGAGCAGATAGTAGATTTTGACTGTGGATGATCTCGTGGTGGAATTTCACTTCCACCTTGAAAATTAGATTTCAACAATGGAGCTGGTTCAATTTTATCTGAAATATGTTTCATGTCATCTGATAATTGGGAACTGCTGAAAGCATATTTATTGCTTAAATTATCACAGGCCGTTTCATTATAGGAAAATTTCTCGAGACCATATTTAGCATAGCTGCCTTCAAATGGAGGCCGTTTATCTTGACCAGCTGAGTTGATAATATTGCTCTGGAAACAAGTCATAGGATTTTCATTGCACATATTTTGCAAAGCCTGCAAATGTGAAAAACCAGAATTAGTTTGAGTCCTATCACTGATAATGGGATCACTGCTAAGTCTGTTTTCTTGATACTGGTTGAAAAGCTTACTGTTTTTTACCTCGAATATCACCGATTTTCGTCCATGGTCACCAGTTTCTTTGACAGGTTCTTCCTTTGTCATTGATAGATGCTTCTTTTTAAAAGGTCTTGGTGCTTCAGAAGTATTAGAGTATTTTAAGTCCATTGTCTTACAATGATCAGACATTGGAAATGATGATCTGCTGCTACCTCCATTATAACTCAAATTAGTCTTTTCCAAATCTGAAAGTGTTCTTTTTTTATTATTAGAAGAAATATCAGCAGCAGAACTTTTGCTAACAGTGTCATTATTACGGCAAGATACACTTAAATCCATAGGCACTTCATCACCACGAGAAACAGTATCACAAGGTGGCTCATTTGAAGGAATTCTGACAGGATTTGATTTACTTGTTGAATTTTCAGAAAGGGCTTTATGACTCACTGTTAAATCTTCTGGCAATGATTCCTTGGAATCAATTAATTCTTGGTGATTAGCTGTAGAAATATCTTTTTTCTCTTCAGTTGACTCATTAACAGCTGCGGCAGCTTGTTTCTTTTCATTACTCCATTTCTCATACAATTTAATTTTGCTATCTTTAAATTTAACTTCAGGCACAATTTCTTGTGTTGAAGAATTTTTTACTATGTCAGGTACATTAGTATTTGTTTTTCTATCAGATGTGTTTTCACTCAATGTAGATTTTTTGTCAATTAATGAGACATCTTCAACATCAGTCATTTCAACATCCATTTTAGGAGCTACTTTTGAATAATCATTCACTTTATCTTTTTCCTCCACAATTTCCATGGGCATTACATCCTCTTTTTTTGTAGAATCTACTTCTTTCTTAACAAGATCACCAGTTTTTGTTTCCTTTTGATTGCCTGGACATTCTTTAACCTTAGTTTCAAGTTCTGAAGATAAGATTTCAGAAGGTGATTCTTTATCTTTCTCTGGATCTGTTGTATCTGCTTTATCAGGTGTTTTCAAAACATTCGTTAATTTGTAAGTAGACAACAGGTCTTTTTTCTCTGTTTTAATTATAATGGCACAAGGTTTTGTTTGAGACATGCAAGAGGTCAAATCTTCACCCTCTGGAAAGGTGAAAAGAGCATTAAAGAATAATTCTTCAAGTTCACAAGTATATTAAATATA
The DNA here is from genome assembly GCA_019973935.1 of Trichonephila clavipes. NCBI lineage: Eukaryota > Metazoa > Arthropoda > Arachnida > Araneae > Nephilidae > Trichonephila > Trichonephila clavipes. Next base: position 610,784 of record BMAU01015816.1, on the reverse strand, counting down.
CTTACAAATACATTATAGACACAATTTTATTTTAAAGCTAGTGATTTCAAAAATAAATAAATAATAGAAGCACAATTAGAAAAAGATGAAAAAAAAATAATACCAACTGCATTATCATTGGGGGGGATCATAAGAGAAATGTCTTGTCTCAAATTATTCAATTAATATTTGCTTTTTAAAACATGCTTTGAAAGGAAATTCCTTATTTCAATGTTGTAAAGAGAAACTACAATTAAAATAAGGCTTTTGATTTAAATCCAGCAGGTTCACTCCTAAGAGAGCTCACACCCTTGGCACGCGAATTACTTTGGTTGGCGATAATCGTGCCATCTTGGTAACACTACATATGACAACCCTAGCTATTTCTAGCATTTTCGTATTTTACGGGCACGCATTTCGAATTTTATTTTGTTGCTGGGCTCCGGGCTGGCTGCGTGCGTGAGGGAATATACTTTAGAATTTTTTACTTTGTTGAATGCGAAAGGAACGAAAGAATTGATTGAATGGTGTATGAAGGAAGGATTGATTGCTTCGAGTTATGAATGTCCTAAATGTAATGATCGGCATGATGTAACATGGTCGGCAATAAAACGCTTTCTTTGAAATAGTACCAGCCACGCCGAATGTATGTTTGACCATTACCTTGCAGAATAAATATGGCGGCGCTCACACGAACATTCGCTTAGCAATGAGACCTTTAAGGCTTTTTTAAAATCTGTTGTTATGCTGTACCCTCCACTCGGAAAAGATCAGCAATAAGAAAGTAAATGCTGTTTTTATGCATTTTTTAAAATCTTAAATGTTTAATTTCTGTATTGTTTACATATATTTTCATTACGCATCCACCTTATCTCACTATATTCCCTTGTCGTCATTGTCGGTTTTGCTTGGCGCCATTTTGCACTTTTTTTCGGTTTGTTGCCAAGGGTGTGGGGTTCTCCTAGGATTTTACCAACCAAGCATCATACTAAGCAGGCACAAAAACTTAAAAAAAAAAAAAATTATAATTTTTTTAAATTGATCATATTTATGTCATACTTCATATTCGTTATTTATGCCAAATCTATTTTAATTATTATTGTTGTTTGTATTAAATGCTAAATGCAAGAAACCCCCATTTTAATATATATATGTGCATTTAAACAATTGAGTGAGTTTGTTAAAGGCTTTTAAAATTAAGCATACATAATAAGAAGTATTTAAATGCATATACAATAATACCGTGAATCTACAAAGCAGGTGGGGAAATAAAAAAAAAATGTTTCTATTGAATATCAATTGAGATTTGTAGTAAAAATTTAGGATACTGCCAAACACAATCTTACTTTGCTGGCTATTTAAAAACAGATAAATTATATGAATGATATATATGACACAAAGACAAGTATTTTAATAAAATATTTTTTTTTCAGTTCTATCAATTTAATTACACAGATTAGTGAAATTACATAATGAATGATCCTTTGAATGTTTTTCACGTTTAATGAATAATATAAAAAAGACAATACTGTCTTATTCAAATCTTATTAAGAAGTAAATTTCTACTGAGCATTTCAAATAGCAACAGGGCCTATTGAGAACAAATATGTAATTTCACATACATATCTGTAGATTATAAGTCTAGCACAAGCAAGTCAGGTATAAGAGAAAACATTTACAATCATAGATTTTGATAGCAACTAAATATTTCATTTGAATAAATTTTAACATAAAATAAGACTATAATGTCCCTGCAATGTACATGATTGAAAATAAAAATTTACTCTTATTGAATGGATAAAAATCATCACCTTTTTCTTGTTTAGGCACAGCTGGGTCAACCTTTTCTTCTTTTGCTGCAGGTTCAGATGCCTGTGGAGTACTGTTAGTAATATTTTTCTCCAAGGAACAAAGAAGATTCTTTAGATGGTCAGTTGTTCTATGCAAATTTATAAAATAAAATAATTAGAAATACACTCTAATACATGGAACAAAACACATTTCAGGAAAGAGAATCAATTCTTAAAAAGGTTATCTTTCTTTTAATAAAATTAAATACCTTTAAAAAAATATCGTGAATAAAAAAATATTTTACTAACAGTTTTGCAAATTGTTTCTTACAACACAAAATTCTGTTTGAATTACACATATTTTTAAAATGTCACCAGCAAAGGATTAATTTAAAACTGAAAATAAAAACAAAAGCAAATTTCCCTAAATGCATATTTAAATATTTAGGAACATATATTTGTACAATAAATACACAAATATATTTAGAAAAACTTAAAATTTTGATTGACCTATAAGGAAAAAAAATTATTATAAAAACCAAATATTTTTAAACAAATCCCAATATTTTAAATTAACATATTTGATACTACAATATCATGCGAAGTGGTTCAGAAGTTCCCAGAATGCCTGTCAGCAGTGCTACTGAGCCATCTGTAAATTACTTCCTATACCATGGGTAAAAGCTACAAGTTGCATTTTACAAAGTGATGTTTTTTTTCATTACATTATAAAATGTCAATTTCAGAGAAATGTGCCAACATCAAATTCATTGTTCTGAAGAATCTCCATAAAAAATTCTTGAGAGGCAGAAAAAAGCATACAAAAACAACACAATGCAAAAAACAGCAATATGCAAGTGCATAAGCATTTTTGTCAAGATCACCCACAAGCATCACATTAGGATTGAAAACAACCTTCAAAATACGGGATAGATTCCCCCCCATAATAAGGGTGTTATTGGGATAAAATTTTTCCAAGGCAAAATTATCAACAAAAAAATTTACCTTTTGATTCTTATATAGCTAAAACGGGGCTATATGTGGTTGAGAACCAGCAAACGGAGTTTGCTTCTTCTGTGATCCTAAAGTAGAAAAAGAAAAGAAAAAACACGGCCAGGCCGTGGGGAGGGTGGGAGGGGAGAGACCCTTCCGAACAGGAGGGAGAAAGAAACAGAATTTCACTCGTTCGAGGAACGGTGTCTTTCCTTGAATGAGATGACGTCACACTCAGCTTTCGCTAAGTGGGACGAAAGAGCTTCAACTCGAAAAGTAAGTTGTCGTTCTTTGGAAAGTAATTTAACTTAGCTGATTGGCAAGTTATGAAAAGTGGCATTCACAGGAAAGCGGTGGGTGGTGTGCTTGTATTCTTCTTGACTACTGATGGTAGGGTTGTTATGATTTCCAATTTTTGAGTGGAAATTATGATGTAGGTGGGAAATTAAAGTCCCCACCGGTTCAATTTTGAGTTCCTTGTGGATAACGGAGACTGGAATGTATCGGGGGATCCCGACAATGCCCCTAATGGACATGTTTTGGATCCGTTGAATTTGTAAAATTTTATCTCTCGCCATGTTTGCCCAGATTTGACAGCCATAGAGAAGAGAGGGACGGAGGTAAACTTTATAGATTAAGATCTTGTTTTGGAGGGAGAGCTTGGATTTCTTTCCTAGGTTATTGATGAGGGTGAAAAAAAAAATACTTCTTCCAGTAGTTAGTTTTAAGTTCATGTAGATGAGTCTTGTAGCGAAGGTTACGATCGAGGGTGAGTCCAAGATATTTTACTTTTGTAGTCCAGGCTATTGTTCTATTAAATAGCAAAAGGGAGTCGTTTGGGATGCTCGGAGTGACACATCTAAACATGATGGCTTGCGATTTGTTTGTGTTGATGGCAATGCGCCATTTAGTCAGCCACTTTTGAAGGATATGGAGGTAGGATTGCCAGATCTAACTTCGGATTCTGTTTTTTCAGTGACGAGGATGGCTGCGTCGTCGGCAAATAGATCAATTGATGCTTCTGGGTGGGTGGGGAAGTCGCTTGTAAAGATATTAAATAATATTGGAGAGAGGAGTGAACCTTGAGGACAGCCAGATTTTAAAGAGCCATTCTGTGATATGAAGTGGTCGATTTTAACTCTGAAAGCTCTGTTGTTCAAAAAGCTATTTATGATGTGGATTAGATAGGGCGGAAAGTTGCGCTTAATGAGCTTGTAAATTAGGCCTTTATGCCAAATTCTGTCGAATGCCTTTTGAACGTCAAGGAAAACACCTCCAGTGATCATTCTCTGGCTGAATCCATGGATGACTTGGTTGTTAACCTGGAGCAGTTGGTGTAGTGTGGAGGTATTTTCCCTGAACCCATGCTGAAAATCGGGGATGATGTAATTCTCGTTACAAAAGGCTTTTATGCGTTCCAGTAAAATCTTTTCAAATATTTTTCCGACAGAACTTAGCAGGCTGATCGGTCTATAATTTTCGGCTTTTGATTCGTCTTTTCCAGGCTTGGGAAGGACCGTAATATTTGCAGTTTTCCAGGCTATTGGGAAGTATTTGTAGATGAGGCATTTATTAATCGTTTTCGTTAGATTGGTTATGGCATTGAGAGGAAGAGCTTTCAGAGTTATGTTTTTGATAGAGTCCGGTCCCGGGGCTTTTCTATTGTCAAGTTTGAGGATGATATTCATGATTTCACCAGGAGTTGTGAGGGGGGTACAGCGTCAATTTCGTTGGCCAGGTAGTTGTTTGTTTCAATATTGACTTCTTCAATAAAATCATTATCAAATGGTTCAGGATTGTCGGTGAAAGAGTCTTCTAGTGATTTTACGAACACTTTAGCTTTAGCTTCTGGATCGTAGGCTAGTCCTTGGGGGCAAACGATTGGCGGCATCTGATTTAATTTATTTTTCTTGTTTTTGATGAGGGAGTAGAGGGAGTTATCTTCAGGTGTTGCTTGCTCTAGAATATTGTTCCAGGTGCTATTTTTGAAGTTGTTGATTGCTGTTTTGATTTCGCGTTGAAGTTTGTTTATTTGGGTCTTGAGAGGGGGTACTTAGTTTGCTGCCATTCCTTTCTGAGTCTATTTTTGTATTTGATTTTTTCTCTGAGCTGACGGGGAATAGTTGTAATGGGATGATGGATGGCCTTGTAGGTGCTGGTCGCGCGAATGGCATCTTGTATACTATTGTTGAAGTTTGTGACTGTTTGGTCAATTTCATCCTTGTTTGAGATAGTTGGGTTGCCGGGGATAGACTCGGAGAGTACGGTTTGAAACTTGTGCCAATTAGGGAAGGTAAAGGTGCTGAGAGGTGGAGATGTGAAGTTATTTAGGCTGATATCGAAGTTCACTGGGTTATGGTCGCTTGTCAGCTCGGAGATGGAGGTAGCTGTCATGTTATGTAATCCTTTTGCGAGGGCGAAGTCAAGGGTTGTGTTCGACCCATGAGCATCAAATCGTGTAGGTCCTGCTGGGGCATGGATGGAGATTCCCATCTTGCTGCAGAAGTTGAATACTGTGGTTCCCGCTTGGTTGATCCTGGTATGGGGGTTCCAATAATGATGTTTAGCATTGAAGTCTCCAATTACAAAGCAACAATCTATTTCTGAAGAAATTCTGGAGGTCGAGCTCAGTAATTCTTGATCTGGGGGGTCTGTAAGCGGAAATTATTGTTAATGGCTTTTCGTTTTCTCTATTTAGGATTATTGCTGTATTTTCAATGATTTGATTTGAAAATGAAACTTGTCTGTGCGAGATGCTTCTTTTGATGAATATGGCTGTTCCCCCTCCTCTATGCGTGAGACGGTCTGTGCGGTATAGTGTGAAATTTGGGATTGCTATGTGATCACATGGGCGGAGTTGAGTTTCTTGGACGAGGATGACGTAGGGGTTCCAATCTTGGATGAAATTTTCCAGCTCAGAGATGCGAGTTCTAAGGGCCTGACAATTCCATGAAGTTATCCGTAGTGAAGTAAAGTTATTGCGTACTCTATTGAATGATATCATTGTATACATAATGGAGGAGGGCAGATAAGCGGGCTGATCTGGTGTTATGGGTTTTTGCAATATGAATGAAGTCTTGGAGGCTTTGGAAAAGGTCTACGACTTCAGGATCTCTAAGTTGGGTGAAGATGTCAGGACTGGCTTGAGTGCTTGACTGATGAGGTGTTTGGGAGGTGGAGGGGATAGGCTCTGGCTGTATGGCTTGATTGAAGGCTTTAGATTGGTTCAGGCTGACTTGTCTGGGGACAAATAGAGGCAGAGGGTTTTTCTTTTCGGCTTGAGCCTTCGCTCTCTGTTCCCAAGCGTTAACAGCAGGGGGAGGAGGGGACTCAAAGACTTTTTCCTGGTTTTGAGTAGGCTTGCTAGATTCTTTCTTTGGCCTGTTCTGTGGGTTTTTTGGGCACTGGAGGTAGCTGGCCGGATGGTCACCGTCACAGTGGCAGCATTTGGGAGGTTCGTCAATTTTTTTCTTGCATTCTTTCGTTAAATGATCGCCTGCGCACTTAACGCAGCGGGGAGCTCTTGTGCAGTATCTTGATGAGTGAAAGAAGCCTTGACATCTGTAGCATTGTGGGGGGCCGTATTTCTTCCGAAGGATTTCAATTTTTATTTTCATATTGTTGAGATCCGTGATCTTGTGGATTCCTCTATTGCTTTCTGATTTGGTGCAAATGATGACGAAGAGTGGCATGGGGGTTCCTGACTTTCTATTAACCATATTGAAACATTCCTCCCCATTGATGTTGTGTTCTTTTAATTCTGAGATGATGTCAAGGGGTTCGGTATCAATTGGGAGGCCTCTGATGACCGCTCTCAATTTCTTTTCTTCGGGGAGCATAAAGGTATGGCTTTCAAGTTGGTTTTCGTCGACATATCTTCGGATGGTATGATATGCGTATGGAGTTTGGGGGAAGATCTTCATGCGGGTTCCTAGGAGCTGCGCTTGAAGTTTTTGCTTGGTTATATCTTGCAAGTGCTTTAGGAGAGCGGCTTGATTTTTGACATTATCAATTGTAATTGGAGGGGTGTAACTCTTTGCAGATTTTGGATTTTCGGTACTAGGTCCTTGGCCTGGGTCTCCAACATCCATGGCAGCAGGGGGGTCGTTGACAGGAAGGTTTGTGAATTTATTCATGGTAGGGACGTTTTCTGTTCTAGCCTTCTTTGGGAGCGATCGGTCCGAAGAGCTATCATTCATTTGGGAATTCTTCCTGGTCTTCTTATTGAGGACAACTTGGAAGGGGTTTTCTATGGGCTTCGAGGGAAGGCCCCATGCGGCTATTTGCTGGTCGAGAGCACTGGACTGCTCGGCAATTTCGGATTTTTTCTTTTGAGCTAACTTGTAACTGGCTTCATCAATAAGGTCACTTAGGTGGTTGAGCAAGGATCGTTGTTCATCTTCTCTATGGTGGGGATATTCACGCAGCTTCAAGTTAGAATCTTCAAGTTGACCCAGAATAAGCGCGCATTCATCAGAGGAGCGGCTTTCGTTCAAAGTAGCGGCGAGGGCATTCAGGTTGAACCCCTTATGAAAGCTCGAGTAGAGCTCGGCGTAAACGCCGCTTGCGTCATGATGTTTTTCCGTTTCCCCGGCAAAGCGGCGGGGTGAAACCGGTTCCAGGAGGGGGGAGAGATTCCCAGCATTCCGGGAAGGAGTGCCGGCGAAGTTTCGCTGGCGTCAGGAGGGAGAAAAAGTTCCGTTCCAAGGTGGAACTTCGCAGTCAGAAGAAGGCTTTTGCTTTCAATAAAATGGAGAACAAAAGCAAGGACGTTCAGGTAGCGCAAGCTAGTAGAACGGGGCGCAAAGATAAGATAGTAGACGGCTCAAACAACAGCTAACCAGACGGCTTTACCAGATGCTTGAGGAGGCATATTGAGGCTATATAGCTAAAAGATGCAATCATACAAAAATAACCAGAAAAATGGCAGGTAGGTAGCACATGGCTTTTGTTGAATAACAATGCCCTGACAAATTGCTTTCTGATTGGAAAAAAGTATTTTGCCAAGAACAATGCTACTACTCTAAAATGTCTTCCCTATAATTTTGTCTTCACACCAGTACCTTTACCTGTTTTCATAGCTGAAAATGAAATGGAAGGGGCACCATTCTATTGATTCAGAAGAAGTAATTTAAATGCAATAAAGAAACTGAAAGCATTTTCCAAAAATGCTTTTCAGGTGGGATTTGAACAACTATATAAATAGAGAACAAATCTGTAAATGCAAGGGAATTATACTTTGAAAGAAAATGTCTAAAATACTGTGCATATTTTCAATAAATTGTTACTGACAAATTTTGAATACCTTTTGAACATATACCTAAAATATAAAGTATTTAAGTTATAGCAACTATACATAATGAATCGACTTTATATGTTGGTGTTCCTTACGTTTTGACAAAGAGGGTATTTTAAACACAGTTGGGTCGGTTGAAAGGTGCCAGACAATTTATGTACAGCCTAAAGATGGCGATCTGAGATCGATTAATCGATTTCTAGGGCGAAAAAAAAAATCGATTTTTTAAAATCGATATGTAGCACTGAATTGATCCAGTGAATCAATATTTCATCCTAGAAAATCGACATTCGATTTCTTTCTGTTTTGGTAAAAACCATAAAAAATAAAGAATTTAAACACAATTTATCACAGGCCTGAAGTATGATCCTTAACTTCACTGGCAAGAGCAAAAAAACTATTTATCATCACGTTCACTCAGTAGCCATGAGTATCGTGGGATCATCTGTTTCTTGCGAGCGCCTTTTTTCGATTGCCAGCAACATTGCAAGTGATGAGCGGAGCCAATTGGATCCCAGTAGAGTTGAGAGACTATTGTTTTAAAAAAGTTTAGATAATAAGCATTGGGAATTGTAAGCTATATAATCTTTTTTCTAAACTTTTTAATGCAACAAATACATTTAGAAAATAAATGTCTTCTTTTATATCTGATACTTTGATATGGTAATAAAAATAATTGTAATTGTCAAATTCCCTGAACCAAAAAAAAAAAAAAAAAAATCCCCCGATTTTACTGATAAGTGATGGTTGATTATGGTCTTGTTTATTTCTTGTTTTTCATAAAATGGATTTATATTTACATTGTAAATGCAGACTTGAAAAAAAAAATCGATTTTTTAGAAATCAATCTTTTATACCTCGATTTTTTTTGTGAATCGATTCAAAAATCGATTTTTTTCCGGAAAGAACCACCATCCCTAGTCTAGCCTGCCACAAAATTTGGAGATAACATCAAGAGTATTTATTTATAACATTGTACTTTAAAGCAGCATGAGGGCTATTGGTGACAGATCCCGTAATTTTGAGCCTCGGTTGAATGATGAGGATGACACCCCCTTTCATAGCTATCGAACCATACCAACAGGAGAACTTTGAGCTCAACAGATTAAATGCACATCAACCCCTTCAACAAAGTGGGTCTTCAAGACTTGTGAGATTACACAAACTTTATATAAACTGGAGATTTAAAACATCACTATAATAGATCTGTTATAATTGCAAGCATTATTGTCCCAGTTGTAATGTGTCTGGGGATTAATAGCTGGGATTAATATGTGAATCATCCAAGGAGATGGGCCAAAACACTATCCTATAACAACTCAGAGTGATATTGCACATGTGCATGAATAAGGAGATGGGCCAAAACTATCCTATAACAACTCAGAGTGATATTGCACATGTGCATGAATAGGTAGTCTGATTTTCGTATCTGTGAAAACAAGGTTGTAGTTGTGAAGAAAGTGTGTAATATTTCAATATTTTTTAAATTGGCAAGTTTGTTGCTCACATTGTATTTGCATATCCTAATTTAGGATTCGAGATATTTTTCAGATTTATTAAGGAAATGAATAACTTAAACGAAAATAAAAAAAAATCTGTTGATAATACTTCTGTTTGGTTTCATTATTTATATGATGAAAACCACAGACTGAATAGTGATATTTACACATTTTTGTGATTTAAATAAATAAGACGTTCCTTTACATTTTTGGGATATTTACACTCTCTAATAAAACTGGCAAATAAAACAAAGAAATACCTGCATTTTCTTTATTTTCCTAAAATTTCTACCATCGGTATTAAAACCAGTATCCTGATATTAAGACCTAAAAAATACTGAATACCGGCATTGAACTTTTGGTTCGATATTGCAATCCCTACGAATAACACTGCGTTGGTATGCTATCCTTTATTTCAACATACTCTGCATCAAAACTTTGAAGGTGAATGCAAATTAGAATACAGAAGTTGTACTGTTCTGCAAGACAGATAGATACTTGGTAAAGCTAGGATTTTAATCTGCAGTGGCAATGTTATGTTGCAATATTAATCAACAAACAATACTGTTCAAGAAATGTTCCTAAATCTATCTTAAATTTTGTCAAGATCACAATTGTAAACTAAATTAAGAGAAACAATAACAAGACTATAGAAATACTTTTTTTCCCTTTTAATATATATTTGAAGAGGGGAATGAGAGAAAGCATGTACTTACGAACATAGAAGAGTCCAGGCACTTTCATCTCCAACACCTTGACGATAAAGCCTCATATTGTATTCTTTGTCCAACTGGTACCAATACATTTGGCCATCAATGTCTCGTCCAATGGGAGGGATGCGAAGAGAGTGTGCGTCTTGTTTGTTAACTTCAGTTTTGAATTTCGGATTGGAATCAAACTGTAATTCCAACAATCGCTACAAACAAAAATAATACGAATTTTGCACTCAAGTTTTAAAATGGAATGAATAAGAAAAATACAAAAAACAACTTTAATTCCACATGCATTACAACAGAAGTATTTAAGTGCGAAAATTTTAAAAGTTGATAAGATTTATTCTCTTAGTTTATGATTTAATGTATGTGTGGGTTTTAAACCACAGGTATAGAACATTTAATTAATAAGTAGTAAACTACTGTGAAACAGAATTTTTCCTTTAAGGAGCTTTGGGTACTTAAGTATTAGCATCACTGAAGCAAAATTTGCATCACATGAATCACACCCTAATATAAAAACAACTAGATTATCACATGTTTTATTTGAAGAGAAACGATTCTTGTGGTGCAATTTTGACTGCAGTGATGTTAATACATAGGTACCGAACTTTGCAACATCCAATCATAGATTTGATCTTGAATATTTCTTGCAAGAAAAACTTAGGTATATTACAATTCATTTTTTTTAACTGTATATAACAATTCTTATTTTACCTATTTTTTAAAAATATTTAGAGTTGGGAGAAAATTATTATTTGGTACAAAAAGTTTTGAAAATAGAATATAGGTTAAATAGGTGGTGGAATACCTGTTTCACGAAGGGAAACTCAAACTCCTATCATGGGTTATTGCGAGTTATATGGGTTCAGCTTTTTGCTGCATTTAATGATAGTGAAAATTAAAAATTTAAATTTAACTTTATCAAAGAAAAAATACATTAGGATAAAATTATTACATTAAAATTAAAAGGTGAGAAAAATGTGCGTAAAATATTTCATTTCAAAATATGTGTTTGTTGAATGTTTGTGTAATTGTCTATTGATGTATCTGTCAGAGTACAGTGCAGCCGACTTGATTTCAGTGTGAGGGGGAAGAAGTGGCCGACACAGTGAACCTGCACCATCAACAGCTCTCCTTGTTCTGACGAGTTGCTTTGGAGAGGCAACTACTTAATCACATTAGGTTGCAATGGGGACTAACCAATTCAAGGAGCAGCCTTTGAGACCCTTTAGGAGGGTTTGTATCTCGCTTGAAGAAATTCTATGCACCGGAGTGTTACCAAAGCTCACTTCGCTACTGGCCAACCTACTCTGCTCCCATTGGAAGAGAGCGAGTTTCAGTTAAATTACATTGAGACTTGGAAAAGGAAAATTTTGGAGTGGAGTAAAAAAATTAATAAAGAATATTTCTTGGACAATTAAAGAGAGAATTTAAAGGATATTTTTCAATTCTATTTCAGTGTATAAATAAGCATCTTAATTTTAAAAGATAAACAGGGTTTCCAGGAAATTAAAGGGTAAACTTTAACTGCGAAAATATTAAAATTTTTATGAATATGTGGTATGTGTTGTTTAAAAGTTATGTCTTTTATCGAGGATTACTCCTAGGTATTTGGTGTTGCAAGACTAAGGAATGTGTATGTTTTGTAAATACAAATCAGGTGGTTTGAAAATAGAAAGCATTTTTTTAAAGGTATTTGAATACGTATTGTCTAACATTAGCCACTCATTTAATGTTATGGGATCTATTTTTAAAACTTCTATAACTCAAAAATTTACATCCTGAATTTTATAAAATCAAAAGTTTAAGCTAATTTTAAGATGATTAAACAGATTCCATAATGAAATTGTATGTTTTAGAATTAACTATAATTAATCAACAACACAATTAAGTTCCCATAGTGGCATTTACATTTATACCAATTTCATCCAGTAGTAATAAGAAATGAGGAAAACATCAACAGTGTGCTTTTTTAAATCTGTACAGAGATCAAAATAGCACAAATATTTTGATAGGCAAAAATGAGGTTAATAACATAAAACTTGGAAAGATAGATGATACCTAAAGTAAAAGTTAGCCTCATCATTTGGTAATAGATTAAAAATAATAATGTATTCCATGAAATTTCCATTGCAACCCTGTTAAAGAAGTTTTCTCACTTTTTAATAGAAGAATGACAACCTCCACATGGTAAAATTTAAATTGCTTTTTAATCTAACTTAGGTTTTTTAAAAGTTTTTATGAAGATTTCTGTTCCCTCAAGAAGGAAATTCCATAATAAGATTTAAGAGTAGATTCAAAGCAATTGTTTCTTGATCCTGGCATTTCAAATGTAGTTAGATATGAATCAAATTGATATGAAATTGTTCCTTTTCGAGTTTTTAAGGTACCATTTGGTAACTCTTATTCTTTTAACATGTTGCATAGTACCCAGATTTACGTAGTTATGTGTAAATGACAATTTCTTTTTCAAGGCCAGGCTATTCAAGTTCCTTTTTATCAAAAACTTGGTCAAAATAGATTATATTTTCCAGTTTTAAGGCTTTATTTCAAATTCCACATCCTCATTTTAAAAAAATTCAGGTAATGCCCCAAGCCCCAAATGTGGAAAATAGAAAAAATATGAATCAAAACCCAGAAAAACTAAACATTGACAAAAATAGCGACAAAACATTGGACTATCAGACTTTGGCACAATTTACAATTTTGGCAACAAGGTTGTGTTGATACATAAAATTTGAGTACAAATCTCTTAAAGTATAACTACTAAAATAATTATTAAATTTCTTCCAAGATAAGGGAATAAATAACACCACTAAACAAGCACAACAGAAGTATTGACAGAAACTTCAGAAATAGCTATTTGAAAATGAATACCTTTAAAATCTCTAATTTTACAGACAATTTGGCTTTCTTGTATCCAAACCTCTCTAATTCCCATGCATCCACACTGGAGTACTCATGACAAAACTACAACAAACAAAAACATAACATTAAAATAGCAAGAGCTAACATTTAAAGTAAAATTACAATTATTTCACAAGAGATATAACCTACTTTGATTAAACTTTTCTCCCATCTTTCTTTAGTTACACGTTTTCGCCCCCGTCGAAGCAGATGAATATGTAGTTCAGCCAATTCTTCATGGACTACAAAGTTAAATGATTAAATACAAAAATTTTGAAATCTGAACATTAAAAATGAATACATGAATATATAATATATTTGAAATTCAAAACTACTAACTTAATGGTTCCAATAAAAAAAAAAGTTAAAGCTTTACATACAAATCATGCATTTTTTATTTGCAAAGCAAGCATAGTTTTATTTTACAGGAAGTAAAATTTAGGAAAGGGGGGGGGATTAGTTTCCTTTTTCACAATACCATTTTACTTTGCTTGCTTATAAATGATAATTATGAATACTTAAAGAATACCTATTTAATGGTTAACGCATAAAGAAACAAAAAATGTGTATGAAGTTTATCCAGACCACAAACTAAAAAGTTCCAGGATGAACACTGAAGTACAAATGATCAAACATTTTTCCAAATTTCTATTTCTTTATTTCATCAGAAATATTCTCATTATAAATTACACATATAATCAAAGGTTTATCTAAAATCTTTAAGATCCAGAATATTTTAAAAAATTCTCACATACAGACAATAGTAACAATAAATTTTGCAAATGAATTTTAACAGCCCAAAAAAACTATACATTTCCCTAATTGACTACTGCAATAGTGAATAATCAATTTTTAATCTGCTACAAACAAGTATGAATGTGATATAAATAAAACCTCATACAAAAAATTAAACAGAATTTTAAATGCAGGCAAATATATGATCATTCAGACTACAATCAATAATCATTTCAGACTTCGGGAAAATAAGAATTCTAGCAACCAGCATGCATCTCAATCTCAACAATCAACTATTAGAACATTTTGTTTCTGTCAAGCATGGATGTTTCTTCTTGTTCAGCAATTTTTTTGTTCAAATTTTATCTTCAATATTTTTTTTATATTCATATAATTCAAAAATTTCAAAGAATTTTTACCAAAAAATTACAAGATATAGGTTGATTGGATTTCTTTGACACAAGAGTCAATTCCAGTCAAGCTGCGCCAAACATTCGCTCAAGATATTAAAACAAATTATGGATTACATGTTTGTTAAACAAAAAGTAAATGATGAGAAATATAATCTTACAAGGAGAGGGCATGACTAAGGAAATTCATTTGGGGTCGAGTGAGTGAGTGAGTTAATATTAACGTCGCACTGTTCAGCTACACGAGGGCTTTTGGCAACGGACCACGTAATTTTGAACTATGGTCAAGTGACGTGGATGACACCTGAGCTGGCACCCCTTCTCCTAACTACCACACCACACCAACGGGAGGACGTTTCAGCTCTCGACAGATTTAACGTGCATCGCTGCCCTACATGGCGGGTCTTTAGTGGTACTGGGATCGAACTCATGACATGCCTGCCATGGTTGGATACCTTAACCACTGGGCTACCGCAGCCCCCATTTGGGGTCGAGACTTGGTGTAATAGTAGTACTCCTTTAGGATGTTCAACCCTCATTGTAATTTCGCCGAATGGCCAGTCAATTCGGAGAAAAAAGCCTTTGAAATTCATGCTTAGCTTTTATACAATTAAATTTCAATTTCTTCCAACGATTTCCAAGCTTGGTTGATATAACGCCTGCATACTATGCGCGAGGTCTGAGTTCGATTCATCGGTCGATTTTTTTTCATTTCATTTAATTATTTTAAAAATTAAAAATAAACTTATTTATGAAAGGTTTATTAAATATTAAATGATATTTTATGTAATTATTTTGTATTTTATAAAGTAAAAAAATACTGTAACTATATATAAATATTTATATAAATGTTTTTATATTAATAAATAATTTTTATAATAAAATATATAATAAATATTAAATGATATACATAAAAATTAGTTACAAATAGTTTTATAATGTTAAATAAATATACAAAACATAAAATATTATATATAATATAAAATAATTTACTAAGTATAACTATTTTATAATTTTATAAAATATTTAATAAGTCATTTTAAAATAATTTTAAAAAGTTTATTTAAATAATATCAAAAAGTTTATTTAAATAATTTTAAGAAAATTAATAATTATTTCAATACTAAATAATAAAATTAATAATACATAAATAATAATTTTAATTGTTTTTACTTTATAAAATACAAAATAATTACATAAAATATAATTTAATATTTAATAAACTTTTCATAAATAAGTTTATTTAATTTTAAAAATAAATGAAATGAAAAAAAAAAATTGACCGATGAATCGAACTCAGACCTTGCACATAGTATGCAGACGATATATCAACCAAGCTACGAAATCGTTGGAGGAAATTGAAATTTAATTGTATAAAAGCTAAGCATAAATCTCGAAGGCTTTTTTCTCCTAATTGACTGGCCATTTGGTGGAATTACATTGAGGGTTGAACACCCTAAAGGAGTACTACTATTACACCAAGTCTCGACCCCAAATGAATTTCCTTAGTCGTGCTCTCTCCTTGTTAGGTATGATATAAAAATACAATTCTCAGTAAAAAAGCAAATAAGTTTCAATAGAGGTCTTTTCCCACCAGGTCAGACATGCCAAAAGTGGTAGGTAGTAAAAATGCCAAAAGTAGTGGTCAAGGAATAAGCAGATCATGTGATTTCTACACAGAAATGCATTGCAAATTTGAGGTTTCAGCACCATGATGTTGTCTGAAGTGTCCAAGTGAGACAACAAAACCTAAGATTATTTTTCTAGCGGTAAGTCAACTTAAGGCACACACAAAAACAATATAAAAAAAATTAAGTCAATTCCTACTTTGAATGGATGAATAGAAAGTATTTTATTTTCGATTGAAAAGATAGATAAAGAGTGTTTTTTTTTCCAGGTATAGAAGTTTAAGTTGGCATTACTTTCCAAGATGGCGACCGATTTAACAGCTGTCAAGTGATTTATTCTCAGTTTGGTTTGACAATGCATCAAAACGATCATCAAGCAAGGTGTAGATTCGTCGAATGGGCCCAAAATGAGATTGCCGTTGTTCCCGATTTTCATAAGCGAATTTTGTTTAGTGATGAAACGCACTTCTGGTTGAATGGCTACGTCAACAAACAAAACTGCCGCATTTGGAGTGAAGCTAATCCACAAGTGTATGTCGAAACACCGTTACATTCAGAAAAACTGACTGTTTGGTGCGCTTTATGGGCTGGTGGAATCCTTCTTCAAAAACGATGAAGGCCACAATGTTACAGTCAATGGTGATCGGTATAGAGCCATGATTACTAACTTTTTCATTCCTGAATTGAACAATCATGATGTCCAGGAGCTGTAGTTCCAACAAGACGGCACAACATGTCACACAGCTTGTGCCACAATCGATTTATTGAAAGACACGTTTGGTGACTGCCTAATTTCACGTTTTGGACCTGTGAATTGGCCTCCAAGATCTTGTGATTTAACACTGCTAGACTATTTTCTGTGGGGCTATGTAAAGTCATTGGTCTATGCGGATAAGCCACAAACGCTTGACCATTTGGAAGACAACATTCGCCGTGTTATTGCCGATATACGGCCACAAATGTTGGAAAAAGTCATTGAAAATTGGACGTCCAGATTGGACTACATTCGAGCCAGCCGTGGCAGTCTATAAGTAATAAATAAAAGAAAAATTTACAGATAGCTATTGAAACAATTAGTTTTTTCTGAATGTTTGAGTAAACATATAAATATATATAAGTTAGAAAAAAAAAGTATGTGGGGAAAGCCTAGAACTACACTCATGTCCATAAATTAAGGATAATTCAAAATCACACAGAAATTGAACTCTAAAATAAAAATTTCACCTGTAGAATTATCACACACATCTTGAAGAAGAATATGAAAATTACAGGAAACCACCAGATGGCGCGGATAGTATGTCACAATGACGAGAGTGTAAGAGAGGGGTATATAAGAAATGGTGGCAAAGTAAAATTGTTCACAAGCGCTTTAAAAGCCTTTCAGTGCAATAACTGCATAGTTATGGCACAAAGGAAGCATTTGGATGATTTTTTACATGGTAGAATTATTGGACGACTGGAATGTGGACGTACCCAGCTGGAAGTATCCGAGGAACTTGGAATCGCACAGAGTGTAATCTCTAGGCTTTGGCAACAATTCCAAGATGATGGTAATGTGAGTAGATGTTACAGCACAGGTAGCCCCCGAGTTACAACGTCGAATGAGGACCGGTATTTGGCAGTTACTGCCAAAAGAAACAGACGGAGCACAGCATCAGACCTGTCTTGTAAGCTCTCTTCAGCTACCTGTACAACAGTTTCAGTAGACCGTGTATAGACACTTAGGGCACATTGGTCTAGATGCTCGTAGGCCTGTCAGATGTGTTCCACTTACCGCAACTCACTGTCGCCTGCGATTAACCAGGAGTAGAGAGCATGCATTGTGGACACCACAACAGTGGTCTTGTGTGATGTTTTCTCGACGAGTCCAGGTTTAGTTTGCAGTCTGATTCTCGCCAGACTTTAATATGGAGAGCGCCAAGTACCCGTTACCACCAAGAGAACACCATTGAACGACACCGTTACAGTGGTGCAGGATGGCTCGTTTGGGGAGGAATTATTCTTGGTTCCAGAACCGACCTGCATGTTCATAGTGTAACAATGACAGGCCACATCTATCAGGATGTCATTCTGGAACATGTATGTTTGTTTTGGGGCGCCATGGGTGCTGAATTTCTGTTTATGGATGACAACGTCTGTCCTCACCGTGTAAACATTGTAGACAAATGCCTTGAATAAGAGGATATCACCTGTATGGATTGGCCAGTATACTCACCGGACTTGAATCCAATAGAGCATGTGTGAGATATGCTTGGACAACGAATTGCGGCCTGTTAACCCCCTCCCACCTGTCTACCGGAACTTCGGAGGGCATTGCTTGACGAGTGGTGTAATATTCCCAAAGGGCAGATTGATAATTTGATACTCAGCATGCCTAGGCATTGTAAGGCCTGTATTGCATCGTCCGGGAGACATACTCCTTATTAACCATCATACTACCATGTTATAATGTTTTTGGTGGTTGAATCCTAGGAAGACCCACTTTTGGTCGCCAAATTTTGAGCGATAAAGGTTACAATATGGTAACTTTTCCATTTCATCAAAAAATTTGATTTTCAAATCACCGAAAAAATGGTAACCCTAAAAAAGTGCAACATTTTTTCGCCTTTTTCCGAAAAAAAAAAAAAACGTCATTTTGACATTTGACTTCGCTGGAGGTTGTTAAGAATGGCGTGTGAAAGGAAATTACTTTAAAGTGAGGCTACGATAGGTTTCTTTGTGCTCCTGGGCACATAGGGGAAGAAAGAGACGTTAGAATGGTGTATGAAAGCTAATTTAATTGCTTCTCGTTATGAATGTTCGAGGTGTAAAAAAAAAAATATGCGTTTGCAAAAGCGAAAGGGAACGGTTGACGGCTACGAATGACGTTGCCGCAACCAGTCGAAAGATAATCGCCACGACGTCGTTCGGAGTGTGAGAAAGGGCACTTGGTTTAGCGAAAGCAAACTTGCTATAACTATTATCTTGCGTTTGACGAGATATTGGTTTGGCAAGAGCATGAATGAGTTCGTGATGAATGACTTGAAAGTTAATAAGAATATGACAAAGTTAATAAGACATGTGGCGGCGATCTTACGATCACAAGTTGGTGAATGAGAATTTTCATAAATTCCTTGCATCCATCGCAAGGGTGTATCCACCAACAGATCATGACGAAATGCAAGCGTAAGGTAAGTGCTTTTTAACATTTTTTAAAATTGATTTCATGTATTTCTTCGATTTTATCTTTGCGAAATGCCCCTTTCGTCCTTTTTTAAAAATGTAAATCATGTTGTACACACTGGTTTTAGAATACTTTTTTAAAATGAATTTCATTGCTTTCTCCGTTTTTTCTTTATATAATGATTAATTTAATGTATTTATTCGATTTCATCTTTGCAAAACACCCATTTCATCCCCCCTCCGCTGACGCATGCGCTTCCTAAGAGTTTTTTGTCATTGACGCCTTTTTGAAAACCTTCAATTTGGCGCTTTTTGGCGAAAAATTTTTGGCACCAAAAACAGCAGTGGGTCCTCCTAGGATTTTACCGCTTCTGTCTCTTTCTTTGTCTGAACTTCATTATCCTTAATTTATGGACATGAGTGTATATATATATACATGTACTGAAAAAAACCTGATCTGATAAAAACATTTTGATACTTTATTTTAATTTTAACCCTTTTCATTCCACTAAAAAAATTTTAAACTTTAAGAAGTAGCGCAATGAGAAATTGAAGTTTCGAACCTGGGAACTACTGTTTTATAAAGCAGTGGGTTTAACAGCCTTCAGGGAAAAGCACTGAATTGAGCTTTAAAATAAAGGAAGATTTTTTCAATTTCTCCCATTTCGTAATTTTTTAAAGTAAAAAATTGTTTTTCAGGCTTCAATTTTAAGTTAATGCTTTTAAACTTCATATATCAATTGCAAACAATCGTAATTTTTAAAACAAAAAACTTTAAAAAAGTAATGTTAACATATTTATCACAAAAGGGAAAAAAAACGAAAAAAACATATTTTTTTAAAACCGTAATTTTTAAGATATTTTATCAATCTTTGTAGAGATTATGTATAATATTGTTCTACACACGGAAAAAAAGTTTCGTGAGATTATTTTTATAAATAAAGTTATGAGGTATTTAAATAATATTTTGAGTATTTTTTGAAAAATCGTAAAAAAAAAAAGTTTTTGACATTAAATTTTTTAAATGACTGATTCTAAAAGAGAAAAGCATGAACTTTTTTAGTGTAAAATATTTTTTTCATTAGTGCGAAAGAAAATGCAAGCGGAACGATTTAGAAATCTTATTCATAAAAACGTATCAATTTACTCATTTAAAAAAAATCGTAAAAAATAGAAAATATAATTATTTTGTAAAATAAATTATACCGTATTGTGGCAAAATAAATAATCTTTTCGAATCTGTAATTATTTTTGTCTGAGTCTCATGAAAAAAATTAGATTGCGTTTTAAAAACGCCTGAAAAAAAAGTTCCGAATTTTTGAACTTGTCCCATGGCAAAGAAACATGGTACTAATTATGCATTTAAGGTTTTTAATTAATATCTTTTTAACTAATTGGAATATAAATGGTCAGAACGGATTCCTCGGATCATTTCCGAAATTTTGGTACCTTCGGCATAGATTCATACATAGATAGATACGGTTGTTTACCTTTGGATTTTAATAATGTAGATTAATAATAATAGGGTTAAAATTAATTAATTTTACATAAATAGAAAAATTCTAATACGTTTAGAATGATCATAATACATATTAAAAAGAAGATCCTACAATAGAAAAATTCTAAGACGTTTAGAATGATCATAATACGTATTAAAAAGAAGATCCTACTAGAAGTATATTGCTAGATAACACTTGATGTAATAAAATGCACAATATTTATTACAAGAAAAATATAAATTACATTAATTTCTTATTATGATAATTTATATTTTTCCTGAACATTAATAATTTATTCACAATAAAATACCTTTTTAACATTTTCCTACTGACTTTTAATTCATAAAAATAAAAAATAATTGTTGATTAAAAAATAAAATCAAAATTAATTCTTTGTTAAAATTAATTTTGTACTCAAGTAATAAAATAACAATTTTAAGCACATGTGCATAAGCTATTCATATCTTACAAAACCTTATATATAAGCATATAAAAATAAAATTTCTAAACATCAATAGCCAAAAAAATGTGTCATAACTACATATTAAAATTATAACAAAAGAAAAATTTTAGTGAACTTTTTTGTTTAAAATGGAATATTTATAAGCAATGCCTAAAAAAATGTTAATGAAACATATATTCAATCTATTAATTATAAGAAAATTGAAAGCCGAATTAATCCCAAATACAAAAAACGTCCAATGTTTTTACAAAGTAAAATTAAATTTATCGGAATAAATATAAATAAATTATTTTTCATAATAATTTCACTCATGAATTTATGTTACATATTTAAATAATACTTTTACAGACTACTTAATAACTACGAAAAAGTGAAGCATTTTTTAAAAATATTACTGATAGTTTTTTTTAAAGAGAAACATTGCATCGATGTGATACGTTTTGTACATACGGGTTCACAGTGTATATTGAACCCGATTCTCCACATAATCATACAATAATAATAATAATAAAAAAATGAATGAATTATACAAAATAAATACAATTTTAGAAAAGAAATAAGCATTGCATATAAATAAAAAAATTGGAAAGGTACATGTAACTAAGCGCTCAATTCATGTAATTCAAAATATTTATGTTGACGCTCTGTATATTTACAGATAATTACCGAGATGTGAATTTATACATATCAATATAAATCTATATTATAAAGCTGTAATCAGATCCATTAGAAAAAAATTCGAAGAAAAAGTTTGTTTACATACATTATTTATAAGATAATGACAACAGATTTGTAAATAAAAGAGATGACAAGTATCATCAAGGTTAATGGCAGGAAATTTTACAGAGACGCGCATTGCATTCTATTTAACTTACCGTTTTTGGTATCCTCCAACATTTGCTGAAGGCAAGGAATAGTGACATTAACTCCACAGTCATCACCGAATTTCGATATAAATGAACAAATAACTGCAAAATCCGGATTCCCATCGCAACTCTCTTCACTGGCTGCCATCTTGTACGGCACACAGCGAAGCGATGGACTTCTTAACTGTAGCCGTACCTCGGCAACATGGATCTTAGAAAATTGGTATGAAGTTTTCGAATTATAAATAACTCAAAATTAAAGACTGCAAATTATTATTAATATTATTATTATCATAGTTTGTTGACTACGCTCCATTTTACCCTTGACCTCACCTGCCTCTTGCGGTCTTTATACACATTTCTTTTATTTATTTCTGCTTTTTTTTCTCTATGCATTTGTCACAATGTAGGTAAGGCTTGGTTTAAGTATTTCTCAATATGAATTTCGGTATCTCACATAATTTTAATTTCTTGTTCTGAGAATCATATATTTAAACCAAGTATTTTTTTTGAAAAATGCGTTTGTTAGCTGTTCAAGCTTATAAACCGAATGATTTTCCTTTTAAAATTAAAGCATGTGCTTGAAATGCATTAACTGGATTTTTTAAAATAAAACATCTAGTAAGTTTTCTTTTTACTGAAATTTTTTAAAATTTTTTCTATGAGAAACTCCGTACAGAGAGAAATATTTTCGCGGTTATTTTCTATACTGTTACTTTTTTGAAATTTTTTTACTTTGGGCCAAATGAGCATTTGGTAAAATACTGTGGCAACGACTATATGAACCGAAACTTTAAAAATATTTTTGATTAAGAGTAGTTTTATCTGTATATATATATTGTTACCTGTTGTTTATATGGGTATTCCCCTCCTTTTTAAAACGAGGAGCAGTGTTTTAAAAGGATTTTCTTTTTTTTTAATTTGTTACTTTTTTCAAAGAAAAAATTATTACTTACCTACCATTATAACATAAATGTAATGTTTTAAAATTATCAGGTAGGTATGAGTGAAATTAATTTCCTAATTAATAATTGTTTTGGAACATTCTTGCAGTTTTCGAACAAAGTGGGCAAGTTATTCCTTAAAATGATTATTTTTATGCAACCTCAGTTTAAAGTTGCAAAATTTCGGCATTAGTTCCGATTTCATTTTCCCAATTACTTCTGACTATGGTCTGTATTAAGATATAGTAAAGGTGGACAAAAATATTCGATTTTTTAATGCTAATTACGTAACTCAACATTTTTTCACAGTCATCTTTGAGCACATTATTTTTTGCATTGTGTGCCATCTAACTATTTCTCTATCTATACCCATCAAAACTTGAATTTAAATGTAAAGAACTTATAGACTCATTTCTTAGCATTGCAAGAGAGGTCATCTTTCAAAGGATCCGTTCCCATTGCGACTTTCATGGAAATGAACAAGCCGACAAGTTGGCCGAAGAGGCTTTGACACTGTATCTACCTTGTCAGCCAATTCCTCTTAGAAATGTCAAGCGACTTATCAGGGGTAAATGTCGTCAGAAAAGAATATCCACTCTTAAATAACTGGCTGATGGTAAATCTTGGTCTTGTCTACTCGATGGCCAGAGATGTGCTTAACTTTCTGTCCTCACAAGGATGGAGGAGTGCCATATTTTAGTCATCATCGAACATGATTATTTTCTGGTCTATCTGTTTAAAATTGGCCTAGCTGATTCTCTGCTCTGCCCTCTCTGTAATTCTGACTGGGGAGCATCTATTTGATTGCTTCTCTTTACTTCATGTTCTCTTACAAAATAATCATGGAACTTTTAGCAAACTTCTGTTTTGTACTAGACTGCATGACACCTTATGTCCAAGAGGATGCTGGTGGGTGTAATTTAAAAAAGAAAAACTATTTTTCTAATTTTAATGTTCCTGTTGAACTTATTCTTATTTAGACATAATTTAAAAGGTAACTTTATACTGTGCATTTTATGTAAACTTTGTGTTTCATTCTCTCTCAAAGTACAATTATTCACTCATGCAGATGGTAATTTTTTTTTAAAGAATTGAGTATTTTCTGGCCAGATTTACTTGGTAGTATGAGAGATTGGGGCGCTATTTATTTTTGTTTTAGGTAATTTTTATATTTTGTTTTTCTCTGTAGCAATACATGTCAAATTATCATGTTACTTGTTTGATCTCAGTTTCATACCTTTTTAAGAGCATTATTTCAAAATAACCAAATTCTTGAAATGAAACTATTTTGGCTTTTATTCACATTTAACTTTTTGAATTTTGCTTGTTACTTATATTTATTAGCCTATTTCTTCTTAATCTTCCAAAATTCGTTAAAAAAACATGGTGTTTCATGATTAATTTCACTTTTAATATTTATAATATTTCAATTATTTTAAATACTAGCAGTATGTGTTGTCATTTTGCTTAATGTTGGGAGTTTATTTTATTTTAATCACATGATTTTATTTGCTTAGTGCAGTGTTGTTGATTATATAAATAAGCTGAGCAAAGTTATGGTCACTCATGAAATTTTGAAAAATACTGGATGTATGAAGGTGAACCAGAGATTTCTTGCACATATATATCATCTGTTTTTTACAAATCATGCATCTATTTTTTGTATTTTTCATTATGAATTATAACATAGTCCAGTCTTCTCTCTATGTTGTAGGCAGTCTGTTCCTGCTGGAATATTCAAGGTTGATCTTTCTCCGATGTTGGTGTGCTCCGTGCAGTTCAGATTCTTTTCTTCAGTTTTCAATATAGAATTTAATATCTGAAATCATTTTGATTGATACTAGAGTTTGTTACCTTTTGGTACATATTTCAGACACTAACAATAGCACTGTCAATTCCAGTGTAGAATAATAGCTGTTATCTTTTCTTGCCTCTAATTTTGATTCTAGACTTTGCAATGGCATTGTCATGTAAACCCATACCTCCTATGCGTTAATTGTACTGATGGATAACATTTGGTTAAGCAATTAATTTGTATTTCTTTTCCTTCCAGTTAAGTATCTATACATTCATTATTGGCACAAGTGTAGTAAAAACTGTTACAACAGAATTGTCATGTCATCTAACAGTAAATACTCAGTTGCTACCATCTATAATCAAAGTTCCCTTTTGGCTCTTATGCTTAATCTTTTGTTTTGTTTAATTGTTGTTTGGAGTGGTCAGGAATCCATTTGGGTAATGGCTTGTAAAGCTATAAAAAATATATGATTTTTCAGAATTATGAATGATGGTCAACAATTTTGTTACAACCCAACACCTAAACCCAGACTTTTCATTAGCCTTCTGTGTAGTTCCACCATAAGGGCCAAACTGAGTTCCCTCTAAGACTACACATCGCAGTTTGAATTCAGATCTTGCTGGCTCGCCTGATATGAACATCTTACCTGAATGATGTCCAGAATATGTTACCATCTTTTCATTAATCAATATGTTATGTAAAAATACACCAAACTGCACATGCAGTTTATTAAATTCATTGTAAAATGGTCTCATCTTTGAAAACTTATCAAATTTATCTAACATCCCAATGAGAAAGATGAATGAATGTACTTTATTTCATCAAATCTGAACGGAACTCAATGGTACAAGAGTCCATGAGGGCCAAGGCCTACTGTGCCTATCCCTGTTTATGTGACCTTAGGCAATTTAATCAAATCTATTCCTTGCAATTGTTCAGCATATGCAAGTTACCCCTTTGTCTTAATTTAAACTCCATTAAAATTTTGTTCAAGGGAGTGACGATTTGTAAAAATATAAGGATACCAAAAACATTTTTCAACTTGATACATAACGGTAAATGTGTAGTTGTTTTTACGTTGAGCATATTTGATTGAAAACTCTTAATGTTTAATTCAAAATTGGTGTGATTAAGAAAAGTTGAAACATTTGTAAAGAGTGTCTGTATAAGTTGGAGCACACTTCAGCCATTTTGTTATAGGTCTCTTCTTTTTCTATTTTGGATCTTTTAGAAGTATTTTGTATAGTTTCAGGTACAGATATATTTGTTTTTTCATCTAAATTAGCATGAATTTCAAATGTAGCCACTACATCTACTGGTAATCCATCTCACTTCATTAATAATCATATGACCATCTTGTATTTCTTCTTTGCCCCAGTGGTTGTTTATTCAAAAGATATAACTATCAATGTCTTCTTTTTTCTCTAACTCCTTAAGATTAGCAATTATTTCCCAGCTGTTTGTAATATGTTTTTTAGAAAATCATTTCTAAGTTTGGTAATTGAAAACTCGGACAAAGAATGTATTCTAAAAATACAAAATAGTTTTTCCAAAAAACTGAATATCACAAGTCATGACTTGCTGGGAATGAACTTGATCATAGCAACTCCTAACATTGCTTCAGCGCAACTTACCTTAAAATCCAGCATGTTACATGCACCATTGTATAATGTGTACTTATACTTTAGAGCTGAAATTTTTAATTTTTAGGTATATTCGCTGTATAACGCGCACCCCCTTTTTATGAAGGAACTTGAAATGTATGTAAGCAATGTTCTTATGTTGAGGTCATCTATTCGAGGTATATCGTTCTAAGCTTTAGAAAAAAAATATTATATTTTAGAACTACAATCCTTCAACTTCATAAAGAATGTCATTTCTTTTAAATAAACAGTATTTTGATTTATATAGAAGTCTAATTTTTTTTCCATGCTCATCTTTTTTTTATTTTTAATGGCATTTTTATACCCGGTGTAAAACCCTGCACACCCATAAATTTCAATCTTATTTTTTGTGTTAAAAGAGTGTGCTATACGCCAGATTTTATGGTGTATACCAACCATTCACAATCCTTCACCAACTACAATCCTTCAACTTCATAAAGAATGTCATTTCTTTTAAATAAACAGTATTTTGATTTATATAGAAGTCTAATTTTTTTTTTTTTTTCCATGCTCATCTTTTTTATTTTTAATGGCATTTTTATACCCGGTGTAAAACCCTGCACACCCATAAATTTCAATCTTATTTTTTGTGTTAAAAGAGTGTGCTATACGCCAGATTTTATGGTGTATACCAACCATTCACTGCTGTCTTGTAAATCTAATATGTTCCAGAAAAAAAATATCCCTGTATATATTCCACATGCACATATATAGTATTCAGAAATATGCACATATTCGAGGTGTGGCTATTAAATAAAGAGACTGTCGTTGTAAAAAGTTTTATTCTTATTTTATACATAATTATTTATTATCGCCTTCAATGTACACCCCTTCTCTATCCCTGCAACGCTCCATGCGAATTTTCCATTGTTGGAAACAGTGCTGGAAGTCATCTTTTGTCAACTCCTTCAGTACTCTTGCCGCTTTCTCTTTAACAGCTTCCACAGACTCAAATCTAGTTCCTTTTAATGCAGATTTCACCTTAGGGAACAGATAGAAGATACATGGTGC
The DNA here is from genome assembly GCA_019973935.1 of Trichonephila clavipes. NCBI lineage: Eukaryota > Metazoa > Arthropoda > Arachnida > Araneae > Nephilidae > Trichonephila > Trichonephila clavipes. The sequence goes on along the minus strand of BMAU01015816.1, from coordinate 583,424 downwards.
CAGGTCTGGCGAGTAAGGTGGATGCTTTAACACTGGGATGCTGTGTTTGGCCAGGAATCTCTTGACAGATAACGCGGAATGAGCTGGCGCATTGTCTTGGTGGAAAATCCATGATTTTTCCTTCCACATTTCGGGTCTTTTTTTTTCTTATTCTTTCTCAGATTGCAAGTACCTCAAGGTAGTAATGTTGATTGATTGTTAGATCTTCAGGAACCCAGTGAAGGTACACAATCCCATGAATATTGAAAAAAAAAATCATCATTGCTTTAAATTTTGACTTGCTCATTCTTGCTTTTTTTGCTCTTGGTGAAGTTGGAGTCTTCCAATGCATGGATTGGCGCTTTGTTTCCGGATCATGCTTAAAAATCAGGATTCATCACATGTTATTACCTTTTCCAATAAATTTGGGTCATTTTTAATGGCATCCAAAATGTCAGTACAAACATTTTTGCGAGTTGCTTGTTGTTCAAACGTGAGAATTTTTGGCGCACACTTTTTGCATGTTCAAATTGTCATGTAAAATTTGCCGTACACATTCTTTATCAATGTTTACAGTTTCAGCTATTGCACGAATACTTAATCGACGATCAGACCGAATCAAACTAGCAACTTTTTAGACATTTTCATCTGTTTTTGACGTTGAAGGGCGACCTGGCCGTGAATCATCTTCAACGTCTTGTCGGCCATCTTTAAAACGTTTGAACCATTCAAAAACTCGTGCACGGGATAAACATTCACTGCCGTACACTTCTTTCAGTAAATTATAAGTTTCAGAAGTGGTTTTTACAAGTTTGAAGTGAAATTTAACAACAATTCGTTGCTCTATTATTACACTAACCATTTTTTCTCCAAAATAAAATAACGATGTTAATGGAAATGAAGGTTATGACTAAACCGTGTTACTTACGCAAATGAGGCTTAGGGCATTTTGAAGAGAAAGCTTCACACTAAACAGCTGACAGTCAATGGCGGACTACGCATGCGCACTTTTGCCTCCGCAGCGTCAGCCTCGTTATTTAATAGCCACACCTCTTAAGTTACACTAAATATATTTTAATACTTGAAATAAATGATTAAGAAAGACATGTCTTCAGTATTTTTTTTCTTTTGTATAAAGTACTAGTCTAATTGTGAAATATAAACACACAGAAAGAGACCTTGTGACTGTCTTTTAATTCATTTATGAGTTTTGAATAAGTGACTGTACTTTATAAAATTAAAAACTTCATGTTGTGTCTGTGCAACACTGAGTTGAAATGGGTTAAATATACAACAGAGAATTCTAATCATTGTGAAGAATATGCTTAGTATTTAAAGATAAAAAAACAAATGTAAAATGAAGGGGAAAAGAAATACAGCACATAACTGAATTAAATCTACATAGTCTATATAAAAAGTGCCTGAAATTTCTGATTTGGTATAATATTGAAAAGTTATGTAGCAGTGATATTTAGAATTGATGGTAAGAACAAAATACAATAGTGTGGAAAATGTTTGAAGAAATGCACTTTAGTATTTTTTGAACATTATAAATTTTTATCCAAAAAAAGTACATTTTTAAATCTACTGGCAAAATGTAAATTTCACGAGATGGAAAGCATATATAAGATGTTGACCACAAAACTAAAGAAAGCAGTACATAAAAAACAAAACAAATTCAATACTATTATTAAAATAGGTGGTGTTTTTTTAAAAAAATATTGTGATTTATAGCATTTGCTGGTATTATATATATAAATAGGTGGCTCTATTTTCAAATATTAACCTATTTATAATGATTTTTTTTTATATTTCCAATGGGGTTGCTGATTGGTATATACCATTGAAGACCTTGTACATTCGCTGGGAATTTGTATCACTTTTTAGTTTGGCATCATATAGCTGGAATATCCATTGCCACACAATGTAATTTTGGTGCCAATTTTCCTCCTCAGGAGGCACCTGAGCTCTGATGATGCAAAATGGTTCTAGGAATTTAATTTTGCTGAGAGCACCTAAGCGAAACAGGCACTATAGATATCTTTAACATGCCGAAAATCGTACAACATGGACACTGTCGATTTTCTGCATCATGAAAATCCACCGACTTGTACCGTGGTCGAACTCACAATCTTGGGTGTACAAGGTCAGTGACAAACCACCTATGCCACTCATCTGGCATAACAATGAATTTGATTTGAGTCATTTTCTTTCTGTTATTCTGTTGCAAGGTTATTTCTTCCATTTTGCTACAATGATGGAAATTTGGTATTTGCTGATGAACAAAAATGACACAATAAGCTTTTTTTAATAGAGGGAATTATGACAGTGACAAACTTTTTTGTCTGAACAATCACATTGTACAGATAAGTTTGTTTTGATTTTAATCTATGTGGCATGCTGAAGCAATATACCATACAAATGGTAGTAAACGAAAAGCACCACTGATGGTGTAACATTATTAGTTGTCAACACGCTATTGTTTTTTTATGAAGCTCTATTAAATTTAGTTTTTTTCCCATTGCATTTATAGTGAATTTATTGTATTGGATGATATCAATGTTCGTGTTTTGCTACATTGCTGAATGGTCAACTTAGTTGACAATAATGGATATTCATAAATACTTGCATATTATACCATTGACCAATTTTGTCAACCAAAAAGGCATCACCTGTTCATTAAATTCTGGTTTTGTTACTGTGTTTGAATGTACATGGCGATGGTTTCCATTATTTGCTGTATATCATGTTATTTAGCAACTTTTGATTTGGCGAAATTAGTTTAGGATATAATACAAGTATCATTAAATTTTGTTACTTATTTGAAGGAGATATGTCAGGGGTGTAGTTATTGACGTATCAATGATATGGGGCTCCAACATGTGTAACTACAATCCCACTAACAGGGCTCCCAAATCTAAAAATCCCTGAAGGAATTTTGATACAGGGCCCCCTCAGAGCTAGCTATGCCAGTGAGACATGTATGATAATTCTTACAAAACTTGCCAAATTCTTTTGTATCTTTCTTCTTTTATGTTCTTTATGGTGAATATATCTTATATTGGATAAATCATCAATGCTGATTCTGGCAGCCACTAAGTAATCACTAACTCATGATCCTGATAACTAATAAGTATTCAAATCTTTTTCTTAGGTTATTCAAATAATACTAGAGATGTATTTTGAAAACAAATTTGTACATTTATTTTAATTTCAGATTTTTCCCAATAAAACCATTTTAAATTAAAATGTGTTTTTTTTTTTGAAGGAATCTTTTAAGACCTAAGCTATAAAACGTAACATTATTAATAAGGAAAATAATTTTATTCAAAGATTGTTGCAATCTTGACTTGTAAAGGATTGACTTTTAACATTGTTAATGTATTCGTATATATATTTAGATTTTCCATAATTTTTTTTCCCAAAATGATAAAAAAATTAATGCACCATTTAATTAGAAATTAAAAAAATTACTTTATGAATGGCTTTTTTTATTTTCTGAAAAGGTTAATTTAATGTTATATTCTTTTACTTCTGAAGTGCATTGAAATATTTTATTTAGGAGATCATTTTGAAACATCTACTAGATAGAATTATTGAAATTTTTACTTTGCAGAATTTTTCCTATCTAATGTGTTGTAGACATATTTACTTCTTCCTTCTTGATATTAAAAAATTTTAAAGAATAGTTTCAAAATATTTTTCAAAAAAATTATTTTCCTTAAAAAAAATAAATGTTTGTGAGAATATATACTTGAAACACTGCATATTATTTATAGTTTGCTGTTATGTTTAGCATAGGCTATATAAAAAAATAAATAATCTGTTTAAAATGTATATAAAAAGAGAATGTGTACTTTTCTGAAAAGTGCTTTTTAAATATGATTTGCTATATAGTATATTAATGTAAAAGGTATTTCTCCATTATAGCCTTGCTACACAACCTTTTTATGTTTTATTTCTGAAGTAATAAGTGTCTGTAATCTGGTTTGGCTCTATTACTGGTAATAAATATTTCAATAATCATAGCTTGTGTTCATACAACAAGAGTTTCCATTCTACTTTTTCTTTTGAAGGGATAAGCAAAAATGTTCTTCTATGTGGCAGTATAAATATATGGTATGATTTTTAATGGAAATTACTTGCTAAAAAAATATTTTTTTAATATTGAAATTAGTATGTTTTAAAATTATTTTTGTGAATTTAAAGTTTAATTATTTATCATTTTTGTTTGTTTAGCCACTATGGCCAACTACATTAAGAACAGTGAAAACCGTCGTGGATGTACTAAAACACCAGGACAGCTAAATTCTAAGAAGAGAGGTTCTGGAAGAAATCCGAGAAATTCATCTAATGTAATGTTCATTTTCATGAGTATAATTTTGTGTGTGGGTCTGTTTTACTTTGTGTTATAATATGATCTTATTACTCTGAAGTAATTTGTTTGAAAATAGATTATATAAGGGTTATCCAGAAAATAAAAAATGTTTAGTAATACAGAATAAATAATACAAAATGAAAAAATATGTATAAAGTTATTCTGTTACATACCTGAAGCTTTCACTTCTATACGTGATTACCACCTTCATATAAATGTGTTGTATTTGCTCACGAGCTACAGAATTTCCATGTAAACTGTTTTGCTTGTGTCGTTAAGTCTTGTGTTCCCTGCATTCAAACCCAAAACTGATTGTCATTGTTCTCAGAAATTACTATCTTATCCAAAAGCTGAGGGAAAAGATGTTTTTAAGGAAGTGATGGCAATATTTTCTGTCTGTGGTAAATGTTTTATAAGAGCAAGAGGGAGTGATGAAAAGTTGGAAAATACTGTGACTACTGGATGTGGCTGTGGTATCCTAGGGGGGTCAAGGTAACACTCATGGTCAGCGTGTCATGAGTATGAGCCTAGTATCCCTGAAGACCTGCTGTGTAGGGGGATGCTCATTAAATCTGTCGAAGCTCAAATGTCCTCCTGTTGGTGTGGTGTAGAAGTAATGAGAGGGAGTGCCAGTTCAGTAGTTGTCCTCGTCACTTGACCATGATTCAAAATTATGAGGTCCGTTGCCAAAAGCCCCCAAGTAGCTAAATAGTGCCACAAAAAAATTCACTCACTGTGACCACCCAGTTTAATACACTGGTGGCAGAAAAGTGTAACATAAGAATTCTCAAGCTTGTGAACAAATAGGACTCTTGTTTAAATGTAGGAAGTAATTATGTGAAAAATTACTTTTCCCCAAGATTTGCTATTCCATGCGTAAGTCAAACCACATACTTTAATTAAAAAAAATTCTTAGCTCATATATAGAAATGTATAGCATCTTTATATATGCAGTACATATGTGCATATATAGACACTAAAAATGAGAGGGTATCATTTCACTAATAATCCTAAGCTATTGTAATCTTTTATTACCAAAATTTTCATTTTCTGTGGGTGGTTTTCAGGAATTTGAGTAGAATAGTCTTCTATTCAAATTAAAAAGTTAATAAAAAAATCTGTTTTTACTAAATTCAACCTTTTTTTCTCCTGTAGGGGATCTGAACAATTAGATTGAGCTTCAGGTTTTGAATTCCTTTTAGGAATTTTACTCAACTCATTGGATATTATTCAGAAAATATTCTTAAAGAGGAATACTACAAAATTTTTCATTTTAATCAGATAATTATGAATCAACATTTTGCTTGCTGTAATTTTATGTATGTATATCTAAATATATTCAAGGTCTGACCAAATTACAAGGGAATTTATGTTTTTCTCTAAGAGCCTTCACCAAAATTTTTTTGTAAACAAGTTTCTTTTATGATAGTCAATGCATGTCTGTTTTAATGAAATTCTCTCTGTGAGTCAATCATGAGCTTTTTCATATATGCTGTAAAAAAAAAGGTGATATCTTGGATGACTAATTTAGAAGGATAATGATAAAGTCAACTATCGCAGTTTGAAGAATGAAAACATGACTTGAAAAATATAGTGGTCTCAAAAAATCACTAAATATAGTGATTTTTAGTCTCATATTATATATATATATATATTTATATTTATTTATATATATATATTTATTTATATATATATATTTATTTATATATATATATTTATTTATATATATATATTTATATATATATATTATATTTATTTATATATTTATTTATATATATATATATTTATTTATATATTATTTATTTATTTATATATATATATTTATTTATATATATATATTATATTTATTTATATATATATATTTATTTATTTATATATATATATATATACACTGCTGGACAATTGCTAAGGACGAATCACAAATTGATATGTAGCATAACATTAAGTGAGACATGAGGCCTAGTAGGATAAAATATAGTTGCCACACTGTTCAGACATTAGAATAAAGAATATTTATTGTTCTGGAAAGTACAAAAGCTGTGAAACATCTGAAAGAAAAAAAAAATGTTCATTTGATCTGCGTACGGAGAAATGGAACAATGCATCTAAAAGTCAGCAGGCACCTTAAAGAAAGGTATCAGTACGGGATATGTCCACCGTGGAGTGTGATGCAACATTCCACACGTCGTACCATACTTTGCACAACATTATCCAGCAGCTGTTGAGGCAATTTATCCCATTCCTCTGTGAGTGCACGGATGAGGGTGTTCTTGTTTGTCGGAGGATAGTTTCGACCAGCAACTTGCCTCCCCAAAGCATCTCACACATTTTCAATGGGGTTTAGATCTGGAGAACGCACTGGCCATACGAGACGTTGAATACCCTCGCTGTCTAGACAATCCTGAACAGCGAGTGTTCGATGACATGTTGCGTTGTCGTCCATAAAAACAAATTTATCACTGACAGTATCACGGAAAAGACGAACATGAGGAAGTAGAACTTCATCAATGTATCGTTGGCCCGTCATAGTCCCATTCGCAACCACATGTAGGCGCGTGCGGCCATTGATCATGATGCCGGCCCACACCATGATACTGCATGTCGGATATTGGTCCTTTTCCTGGATATTTTCTGGACGATAAGCAGTACCACTCTCGCGCCAGATCAGTTGGCGTCTACAATCGTCATTGTATGTCACGATTCGCTCTTAATGCGAAAATTTAAACTTTACGCTTAGATTTTTCCAAACTATTGTATAAATCTTCTATGGTTATGTTTTTGGATTGTCATATTTATATATTTTTTTGTCCTTTGATACGTAATTGGGATTATTTTTTGAATAAATCATTTTTTAAAAATTATTCTTTCAAGAACTGAAATTTTGTTTTGTAGGTTTGGCAACAGTCAGATAGCATTATCGCAGGATGTTTACGAATTTGCTGAAATTCTACATCGTGTTTTTTTCTGTAATTTTAAGCTAAATTTATTTCTCTTTACTAAGCGAAAATGAAACTAACATAATTCACTTCTGTACGCTACTAATTTTTCTACCAAATAGTTTCCGTCAACCATTTACCTGAAATAAAAATACGTAGCCAAATGCCGCAATATAACGTTCAATGTTTGGAAACAATATTTTTTTTCCCACTTGGAGATATTTTAATTTGACGAAATTAATCGACGGAGTTTTTTTAATAAGAATGTTTTTTTAGATAACTTTTTAAATTTCATTTGATTCTTACGTATTATCACAACAATATATATATATTTATATATGTATATTTATATATTTATATATTTATATATATATATGTATATATAAATAGTTAAATGGCTATAGAAAGTATTAGTAGCATATTGGTGAATCATTGTTACACATAAATATTGTAGCTCTTTATGAATTTATTAATGAAAATCTTTTTTTTTGGTACTTTTAAGTTTCAGTGGGCAGTAAAAATGAATTAAAAATAAAATCAAATGTCAATAATAGTTTATTGTGGTAAACCTACAGCATAATTCGCAAGTTGAAGTGCTTATGGTTCATGTGCAGAAAGACAAGAATTTAAGAACTGAAACTAGAATATTGAGATTATTACCTTATTTTGTGTTTTATGTTTTATTTGGAAAAGGAAAAAAAAAAAAAAAGCATTGGCCCTCATGGGATGTTGCACCACTGAGTTAAGTTATTATATAACTTAACTCAGTGGTGCATCCTTTACTTATTATATGATGAAACAAAATCTACTTCTCTGTTTTAGCCTTGGGTAGTGAAATTTCTCAAGTTGATTTATGGTTATTTTTCTTATTTGTATTTTTGCATTTAAAAGTGAACTGTTTTGAAATTTAAGAGTTTTTACTTTGCTAATTTTAGAATAACAGCGAAGATGATTATAATGTATCCCAAAGGCGCAAGATTACAATGGATGATTTCTGGGGTAATGCTTTGCCTGAACCTTCAGTTCCTGAAAATGCATGGGTATTTATTGTTCAATCACATTTTGATCTTTTATAATGTTTTTAGTTAAATTATTTTATTATATATAAAAAAGAAAATAAAGTTTATAATTTCTTTCATGTTTTTTTTCCCATTTTTGAAACAAAGAATAGTAATTTTTGATGAATTCTGATTAATTGATATATTTTAGTATCATTTTTGATATTTTATGTGGAATTTTGTAATTTTTCTTTTAAATTTCACACTTTTTTTATTTGAATGTTTCAAACTAAATATGTTAATTAACGTAAATATAGTGGTGTACACAAGACTAAAAATTAGTATATTCTTAAGACAATGAGTAAGAAATCTTTGATGAAATCACATTGTCTTAAGGCTCAATTTCAAGCAAAATATATATAAATGAGCAGGAAAAGGGAATATGTTAGTCTCGACTATGAATATAATATGGAAGATATTGTTATAAATGAAAATTTTAATTTCTCTTTTTTATATTAACAACATCGAACTTTTAATTTATGAATGTAATAAATAATTTCTCTCTGTGTGTACTTACATATTATCACATTTGTATTGGTGACATTATGTGAAAGAATGGTTGTGAATGGTTACCAATTCAGTGTGTACGACACATGTGAAATCGGGGTTGCCAACTTGGTGAGTTATCTTGAATGCTGGCATTGTTGTGATAATAAGTAATTACCAAGAATTTTTTTTTGAAAAATAATTACAATTTAAAGAAATGCTGAAGTACTTTGGAGTATTGACTGTGGTGTGTAGTAAATAGGTTGATATTTTAATATTGATGTTATATGAAATATTAATTATGTGCTTGTTAGGAATTTTAAGTAAAATATTTTGCTTTTTATTGTGTATATTTTTTGTGTATCATATGTTTAATAGCTTGTTTTATGTTTTTGATCTGTTATTACCAATAGATATTGCATTCTTAAATGTTTCACGTAAATATATACTAAGAAAATTGATAGCTGATATTTACAAACTTGTGATTAACTGAATTGATTAATTTCAGGCAAAAGGTGCTACTTCTAAAAATGAGAACTCTGAATTTACTAAGGAATGTAAAACTGTTGATCAAGCTTTCTTTTGGGGTGATGATAAAAGATATCCTGGTATGTATATATATTCAATTATTATATTAGAATTGTTATCTAATACACACAGAATTGGATCATATTGAATTTAATAAACAAACATGATGAAATATTCCTGTTTTCTCACCTTCCAAAAGATAAACCATGCTGTACTTGAATATTTTTAATAACCCATGAACTTTGTTGGCACCATCACTTTTTATTTTTTTTCATCTATGTAGAATACTTTAACCCTCTAAGTGGATACCTTCCTCCTGAAAAGTTATTCCGAAAGCGTTTCACTCTTATTTTCCTATTCCCTTCAAAAATGCAACAGACTTCAATTCTTTCCCCCTTTTAAAACTTGGGAGGTCGAAAGGGGACAATTTTATGACTTGGTTCGGCGTCTTTGACTTTCGGCGTGAGAATCAGGATAGCAATCGTTTACAGCTAGCTGTTAAGTTGCCTTGGGCAATCTTGTATGAAAACCGTAGTTCTACTCTGTCGTTTTCCCGATAGATTCAGTCACAGAGTAAAATTAAAACAAAATGTAGGGTAAAAAAAACATGAAATAAATGGCGTGTTAAAAGTTGAAAAATAGTTGTATTTTCTTCAAACAAAATTTATTTTTCTGTCATTTTTTAAAAATTAAAAAAAAAATATTTTGGTATTGCGATTTGAACCAGAAAAAAGCATCCTGTATTCATTTTTGAATATGAGAGTAAGAAAACGCGCTCACTTTCCTGTTTTTAAAAAAAAGTTATCAGGTAAAAAGAGTAAAGGCCCTATCTTTTTTTTTTTAAACAATAAGACAATAAATGGTGCATATTTATGAAATAAAACAGATCTTTCTCTATTCAATTATATTTTTAATTTAAAATAACAAAAAATGATTTCAATACTTTTAATTTATTTAAATTTAAATCATATAAATGATATTTTTATGTTAACTGAATATTTTTCGGAAAAATTTAAATTTTCCTTCCTAGTGTTCTCTTTTTCGAACTTCTTGTATTAAATAAAAATTCCTTTTTTACATCGGCATTTGTGATGGACATAACACCACATTCAGTCAATAATTTTTAATTTAAATGGGGGATATACTTCAAATGCGCATGACAGTACTTCTAAACCATTTTCTACTCAAGTTAAATTTCTTATCTTTCTGTTTCTTTTATTACAAGAAAAAATGTCACACATCGATAACTACATTTTCACACAATTCAGTCATTACAAATTCTATTGTGAGAAAAGTTCTCCCTAAATAATTTTGTCTTTCAAAACAGTACACTTAAAACAATTTTGTTCAGTGAAGTTAACCGACAGTTCCAAAATGTATTCATACCAAATTTTAAAAACAAATTTAACACTTGAAAATGTATTAAATTTTTCAGTATACACAAATATTTCCTGTTGTAGGGAAGATATAGTATGAGATGTGGTGTGCGGTTGTGAAAGAATGTTTTCGTACGTGTAGACTATTTTTGAAAATTTAAATATCACTGAAGCTGATCATATAACTGCAAATGAGCCTTATTTTAATGTGTGCTGGTATCAAAGTAAAACACTTTACAATATTAAACAACCTATGGGTTTATATTCAATATCAAACTATTTGCAAAATGGCTTACAACTTCTATTCAAATTGTAAAGAAACTGAAATATAAATATATCTTACTGCAGTCAAAAATATTCATAATATGTAAATATCCTATTCCTCCACTTATTTCAGTACATTTTAAAAACTGTAGCTGAATGCAATTTTTTATATTTATAAACGAGGCATAAAAGCTCACAGAGTAGTAAAAATGTCTATCATTTTTAAATATACTACTATAAAACGTATATGGATTGTAAGATCAGTTGTAAAATCCTGAAAACTTTTAGAGGAGCTAAAAACATGTAATTTTGGATTGATAAAATGTTTAATATAATACACAAATATACATGTTATTAAGCAAATACATTTGAAAAATCAAACTTCCTTCTGAAATAAACATAATTGAAAGAAAAATGTTTAATTGCAAATGAGTGAAATACATGTTTATCTAAGGGGTATCCCCAAAGTGAGGTAATTCTCAAACTTAAGACTCAAACTCAGAGGCACAACAATCCATGAGGGCCAGGAACTACTGTGCCCATCATAATACACGTGACCATTGGACGCTGAGGTGCATGAACAGATGTCCCGATTTGGTGGTCTGTCTGAAGAGAGACCTTCAGTGTTTAAGACCCGAAGCAAGCTTGGTACTCATTTATCGACCCAATGTAGTGGGGATGAAAGGCAGAGTCGACCTTGCGCAGCCCGTTAATAGAACCCCAGACCTGTGGTGTGGAAGCACTATACACTACCACTCGATCCTATTCGGTGAAAAATAAAATTTAATGTTAGAATCTTATATAAATCCCTAATGAATGAGGGAGTCCAAACTTTTTTTTTTCATGTAAACTGTTTAGACGGAAATGGTTAATTATGAACATTTCACAAGTTGCATAAATTAAAATTAACCGTTATAGTTTACATAAATTTTTAAGGGTGCAAAAGGTGTATTTCGGCTGCACGAATTAATTTTAAAAGGAATACGGTTACGAAAAAGTAGTACAAATCTATCTTAAAGTAGGGTTGGTTACCTTACATATTGTCAAACACAACAATGTATTGGAAGCCAATTCCACAATTCGTTGTTATAAAAATGTATGGAAAATTACAAGATTTATTTTTGCATTTGTAATTTATATATATATATAATTTTTCCTGGGAACTTTAAAAGCTAGAGTGGCATCCATCAAAACCGCGGTTCTCTCTGTTTTTCCAGATCGCCCCTGACTAAGCCGGCTCTGCCATAGTAAGTGAAAATGCCAGATTTTGTTTGTCAAGATCATTTTATAGCAGACTGCATTTTTCATGTATTTTAGATGGTCGTTTTATATTTTCTACATCAATATTTTAATGTCTGAATTTAAAATTACATAAAATTCTTGACATTCGCATCAGTGACCATGATAATTTTTATTAGTATATGAATGTGTCATCAAACGATTACATGACTAATATTAACATATTATTTTAACCATTTAATTAATATTAAGTATAACATAACACACACAAATTTTCTGAACTTTAAAATAAATATTTCGAAAACTACTTCAGATATACTCAAAATTTTTCATTCCTACGCTTTAGCTTCTCAGTTTTGCTTCTATGTAAGAATTTATTGTAATTGTATATTCATCAATTTTTTTAGTATATTTTTTGCTCTTAGCATGCAGTTTTCAACTGAATTGTATGAAATCTTCGAAATATATTAAAAGATACCAAAGAAGCTATATAATAAAATTTGAAATTTTTATTATACTCAAACAATTGCTAAAACTTATGATAAATAATTTTTAACTGCGCGATGCATTTTTTTTTTTCTCAAATTTCAAATGGAATTTCTAACATAAAATTTCTAGCTTTATACGGTCGATATTTCAAAAAATATCCAGATTTTAATTACTTATTCAGTTAGCCTTTAAAAAAGATAAATGTTGAGGTATTTTGTATAAATAGATAATTTTGAACAATAATTCGAATGTTTTTGAATAGCTCAAATTTAAAATTGATTTTTATGTTTATTTATATGCATAAATGTCTACTGTAAATGTTTCAGTATATTTTTGATTACGATTTATTCAAACATTCAAGTTATAAAAAAAATGTGTGAAAATCTTCATTCATGTTCTCTTTGATGTAAACTGAAGTTGAAGCACTTAAAATTCAAATATAATTCGGTGTATTTTAACAATATATAACTAGGCACTGTACTTAAACTTCCCTGAACACTTGGGCTTTGATATCTAAAAAAAAAAAAAAAACTAATAAATCTTAATTAGTTTTTTTTTTTTCATTATTATTTTTATCAAAGTGTAAGAAAATGTTTCAAATGATTTGATGAAGTTTAAATTTATTCATTTTTAGTGGTTGGAAAATTGAAAAGATTTCAAATTTTTTAAAGAGTTTGGTGTTTTATTAATTTTTTCGGTATCTTATAATAAAATAATCATGTTTCAAAAACTGAAAGCTTTGATTAAAATAAGAAAAATGAAGCGAATGAACATACTTAAAAAAGATAATTTGTCTAACTATATAAAATAGCAGATTGCACTGACACGCCCCAACTTGTTCCAGTTTCAAATTAATATGAAACCAAAAGGGAATTGTAACATATTTTACTTATGGGTTGGAACTTTTCAAAACTTTTAAAATAGGATGTAAGGAATAAACACTTCCTGGGGTCTAAAGAAATTTCCCCTGGATTTTTTACGATTGCCCCAGGGTCAAAACACAGGGTTTCCTGTGAGCCATAAAACTTCCCCTCAGTGTCCTGCTGTGTTGCTTCCACCGTCCCCAATTATCTTTCAAGATGTTAAACCTTTAAAAGGGGGAAAGGATTTCAGAAAAGTGCGGCTAATCCGCTTTTGAAAACGTTACTTGAAGGCAGAAAAATCAGTGCAGTCCATTTTCGAAGCATCTTTACACTGATGGAATTTTCTGTGCTATCCGGTTAGAGGGTTAAATGAAAAGGATGTTAGATTTCTTACAAAATTGATATTTATTCTTTAATTTCTTGTAAGGTTGATGTTTGTTTATTATCTTTTATAATCTTCTCTTGATATTTTTTTAAGTTAAAATGAGACATTTTCACATTTGTATGGACTTCTATTTTCTGAACTAGTTTGTTCCTTTCTTTATATTTTTGCTTTCCTTCATTTGCAACATGCAACTTGGAAGCTTCTGGAAAATGATGGCTACAAATATTTTTGTTCCAATTTTTAATTTGTTTGCATGATTTTTTTTGGGATGGCATTAATTAGTCTTTGTTAAATTAATTTCTATATTTTTTCAGTAACCCATTCTAGTTCTTTCGTTGGTTTGTTTATTTTATCAGAACAAGATAAATTTGGTAATTGAAAAGTTCTATTAAATTACATGAGGTATTGCATTCTTTTAATGTGATATGTGTGCATTCTTAAATGTGTCTAACATTTTGTGAAATGTATTAATTAAAAATCTGTAAAGGATTTTTTTTCATTTATACTGTATGAAGTATTTTATGTTTTTGATTTTTTTTATTCATTATTTTATCTAAAAAATGCACTCAAGGAAATATATATATTTCATCTGTATGACTATAAATTTTCTTTCAACAAACTTGGGATTTCCAAACAAAAATTGAACGAAATTTCCAAATACCAACATCTTTTTGCAAGGAAAGTCAAATTATTTCATCCCTTTCCTACATGTTTAATATTTTTAAAATAAAGTTTTTTTCTTAAAACAGTAAAGCAAAAATTTCAATTATTCTTGGAATTATTTTTAAAATGTAAAAATTACTATTTTTTTAAAATTGCATATTTATTGAATAAAATCTGTTGTTTATATTTCTGAGCAATTAAAATTTTACTTTCGAGATTTAAATCACATCCATATAAAAAAAGTATTTTCATTTTTATTTGTAACTAGCTGGTATATCCATTCTTCGCACGGGTTGAATTTAAAAATTAAACAATGCAGAATGAAAGATAAAGAAGTTTTTAATGAGTTAATTTTACATGAATTGAAAATTAAACACACAAAAAAAAAGGTTTTTGCATATCTCAGCAAAACAAAACAAACCATGTTCGCTAAATTTTAAGTCTTTAGATATAATAGCTGAATTTTTTTTATTATTATTATTATTTATGATGCCCCGTAACATTCTTGTGGGTCGATTTTTTAAAATACCTACCTGCTCAGCAAAAGTAACACATTGTTACAAATTTTGTGTAATAAATGCTTAGAATAGAGTAAATAATTTGTATCTGGATGTGTAACATCCTAATATTACTTTCTAATGCATTTATTTTATGTTAAATAGCTGTTACCCGTGACTTCGTCCACGTGCAATTTAACAAAAAAGTGTTTATTCACTTCGCAGAGTTAACGAAAACTTAGTAATTATGTATTCTACGTAAAGAAATACCTATGCTATAAGTATGTCAGTCTTCTACTTTGTGAATCTTTGTTTTATTTATTTATTCATTTCCTTTGTTTTTTGTTGAGCAAGGGGTCAAAGGGACGCTGACCTTTGACACTGTTGATGGGGTGAGGACTAAAATCATTAGGATCAAAATAGGTCTAAGTAGCAGTAGGGTGAAACGCGAACACAAAGGAAGCCACAAGGAAGACGCATGACCTTTGACAATGCAGTTAAGGACTGTAAAATCATTAGGATCAAAGGAGATGACCGGGAAATGTCGTGATTGGCAGCAACCTAATCAAACAGAAAAGTTTGATATAACTGCTAGAAATCGTTGAGACAGAAAGCTCGCGAAATAAAATAGTCCCTATTGAATAAAAATAATCCCTATTTGAATCGGATGTTGCTCACTACTTCATTGGTTTTAATTTTATTTTCTTGGAACCCTAATTTTTTTTTTCTATAATAAAAGTAGCCTAAGTTATTTTTTATAACATTAGCTATCTGCCAGTGAAAGTTTCATCAAAATTGGTCCAGCCATTTCAGAGACTAGCAGGAACAAACAGAAAGACAGACAGACTAAAATTTTAAAAATTGATTTTTTCAGATAAGTACCGTATATACTTTTAAATGCATTTAGTAAAAAGCTGTTGATTTCGAATTACAAACAGACACTTTATTTTTATTTATATGTATAGATATCTTTAATATACTGAACAGTAATAAGGAAAATATTTGTTGTAACAAGGCATTATATTAAAAACAGCAAAATTAACTTTGCCAATTTATTGATGGTTCAAGAAAAATTTTATTTCTCAATTTTTTTTTAAAAAAAGAATGTATATTTAATGCGAATTTATTTCTAAGTTTTCTTTCATAATTGTGAATGTTTATGCTTTTACCAGAAATTTTTGTTCTCAATATTTTCTTAAAGAACAGTTCTAAAATATAATTACGTATTGTAAAACCGTATTCAAAGAATTACTATGGCAGTTAGCTCAATTCAACTTTTATTCATCGTTTCTAAATTAAAAAAACTTCACATTCAAAATGATCACAGTTACAATTATATCAAAACAGTTAATACTATAGAAATAACGAGAGGTTTGTGCTGGCAGACATTGGCATCTGCTTTCTTCACTGAGCTGGGAGACTGACTGATTGTTTAAATGGCCAAAAGTGTACATACTATTGTCCATCTTTTTGCCATTTGTTACACTCCCCCTCTGATTCCTAAGCATCGTCCTCAATGAGGAACCAGCAGAATTGTCTTTTCTGGGTCTTCTGCTTTTTCTGAGAGGCATCACTGGAGTAGTTCCTCCTACTTAGAAGATAGAGGGATGATTTTTAAGCCAGTTGACAAAATTAACACCTGTTTTCATTATTTTCAAAAAGATTAAATTATATTCTTTAGCTTGTCATCCTTCAATTGTTGTTGGCGAATTTCTTTAGGTGAACGTGTGGGAAAATCGAAGAAAACAGCAATATGTTACATTCTGTTTTTTTTTTTGTTCTGACGGGGTTCTAGACAATATGTCCGCAATAAAGATCGATCTTCCGGGATGTTGTCGATGGTTAGATTATAAGATTGAATTTGTATGAATTTGTAGTTGACATTTATCGCTACAGGCAGTTTATTAACAGACATACTCAGATAAGGCGTTATGAAATTGAATGATTTTTTGGGAATCATCATAAAAAGTCCCAACAGTCAAAATGGATCAGTAAACAAAATCGAAATGCTTTGAATGCAATCCAAAATATCTAGTAATTCAAAATTTCTTCGTAGCCGGCAGCTGCAACTTCAGAAACTACTTTAAAAATTCTCTATGAACTAGCTGTTCAGAAATTGTCTTGATAATTTTACGTTGGGTGCCATTTCCCAGTAGGAAATATTCATCTTAGCATCAAATTTCCCGGTAGGAAATATACAATCCAAAGCATCAAATTTCCCGGTAGGAAATATACAATCAAAAACATCAAATTTCCCGGTAGGAAATATATAATCAAAAACATCAAATTTCCCGGTAGGAAATACACAGTTCAAAATATCAAATTTACTGGTAGGAAATATACATCTGCAAACAGTCGCCTATTGATCCATGCTTCTATCTCTATGATCTCTGCGTCATTGGAAATGGACTCTCCTGTTCTCAGGAAATACTCATCAGTGAAGAGAACAGTCACCAGTTGATCCATGCTTCAATTTCTATGATCTCTGCCCCATTGGAAATGGATTCTCCTGTTCTCTGGACTGATAGGGATATAAAACAACCCCCCAGACTTCTTATAAACGCTCAGGCGCCATTTATAACCTGGTTGGGATTCATCGACACCATATGTCACCAGCTAGTGTAACGGTCACTTTTTTTCAGGCGTCAGGTATCATCCCAAATTTCATTCATCTTTGATTACAGATTTTGATGTATTTTAACAGTAATGAAATGAAGAAAAATTTTAATTAGCAATAGTTAACAGCTTTACCATTTAGGCATTAATTGCAGCCAAGCTTTTCAAGCATTTTGATAAGCAATTGATTTTGAGACCATTTGATCTTCATTTCAATCTTGTTATATTGTAATTTAATTTTGCAATCTAAAAATGATTTAATGGATCCTCAGTCCCACGATTGTGCCCCACTTGTAAAACTATACTCAAACGATTACTAGAGCGGTAAGCTCAATTCAACTTTTATTCATCGTTTCTAGATTCAAAAAACTTAACATTCAAAATGATCACAGTTACAATTACATCAAAACAGTTAATGCTATAGAAATAATGAGAGGTTTGCGCACGCAGACATTGGCATCTGCTTTCATCACTGAGCTGGGAGTCTGACTGATTGTTTAAACGGTCAAAAGAGTACATACTAATGTCCATCTTTTTGCCATTTGTTACAGTATTGAGTATTTTTACAGGAATTATATTTTTTAAATAGCTTTTTTATACACAAGTAAGCACTTAAAAATATATTCTATACTCTTGAGTGTGTGTATATATATATGTAAGGATAATTAAATTAGATTAAAAATTAAATTCCCTATCTAGCACTTGACTCATCTTTCTCAGTTCCCATTTTTCAAGTATCAAACTAATCACCCATTTCTTCCCAACATATGGCCTAGCCAATAAACATGTCTAATTCCAGATCGTTAGATTTAATAGTCAACATATGTCAGCATTAACTTGCAAGCACCATCTTCAAAGCAGGGATACTTACCATATGTTTTTCAAGTGTTATCCACTTGAAACCACCACCATGGCATGTTTTTTACTTCCTGCCCTTAGCGTCAGAAGAGATGTACAAACGATTGAATAAAGATATCCTTTTTTAAACTTTAGTCTGATTTTGTCTTAAAAATCATGACATATATATATTATAATTTGAATAAAATTATGTGTCATCGCAAGCAGCTTTAAAAATTTCTAATTATATAATGGTTTCCATAAAAAAAATTACAAAAAAATTTAAAGAAAAATATGTTTCTTTTTTCAATGCTATTTGTAATTTAATTCCATGCTTCAATCTTACAAAAATATTTTCTGTCAATGGTAGATTAATTTTTTTTTTGAAATGATTTCTGTTGTAGAAAATTTAAAGACTTGCTTGCGTTAAATGCTGTTTTGGCTGAATTTTGATGGGATTCTTTAAATATGACTGGGAAGTAAACCACACATTTGGTAGTTGTTTTTTATTGGGAAAGTTTGTAAGGTAATTAAAGAGCTGCCCTATATTACTGCAATCAGATTGGTGAAGTTTTTGAAAAGGAGAATAATTTTTCAAGTAAGAAACTATGTATTATATTGTGTGCTCATACAGCTAGATTTTAAAAACAGAATTACTTTTTTTATTAGTTAAAGATTTTAAATATCAAAGTGAAGTTCTGTAATTCTATTTCAGGTGGAATTTTTAATGCTATAAGTCTGTCTGTGAGGTCTGTGTATGCTACTGAATTTAAGTGCCATATATAAACTGTAAAGGATAGGCTATGAAAGATAGGTTACTGTTTTTGAAATAATTCACATTTCTAAATCCAAAAGTGTTATTAACAGTTTTTAACAATTCTTTTCTAAAATTTTCCACAATTAAAACTTCATGGCATATGAATATTCTTGCTTCTCAGATGTAATACTTTTAAAACAATTTTAAGTGTTTTTTGTTTACCTGTCAATAAATGCCACAAAACCTAAGTTTTAGAAATATGGATTAAGGTGAAAATAAGTAGAAGGAAATCATGTACTTGGTTTAGTTGTGAACCAGTGCCAGTAAATTATTAGAATTTCAGGATTTTCTCCAATATGGTTGTAATAATATGAAGGTATCAAACAGGAAGGTGTGACATTTGAAGGTATTATTTATTAAATATAAAAGTTTTAGCTATAGAATGTTTAATTTATTTAATTTAACTCATTATGTATTTGTAGAAAATAAAGGTACGTATGTATTATACCATTGACCAATTTCATGAAATCAAGACATCTCCTATTAAAAAATGTCACAAATTGTTGTCATTGTTATATTATTGTGTTTGGATACAAGGAAACAATTCCCACAATTGCGGCTGTGCATAACGTGGAATTTGGCAATTTTGATTGACTTGACGAAATTGGAGGACAATATCTATACATATAAATAAAAATGAAGTGTCTGTTTGTAATTTGAAATTAACAGCTTTTTACTAAATGCATTTAAAAGTATATACGGTACTTATATGAAAAAATCAATTTTAAAATTTTTTGTCTGTCTGTCCTTCTGTTTTTTTGGGCTAATCTCTGAAACGGCTGGACCAATTTTGACGAAACTTTCACTGGCAGATAGCTAATGTTATAAGGAATAACTTAGGCTACTTTTATTTTAGAAAAAAAAATTAGGATTCCGGGAAAATAAAATTAAAACCAATGAAATAGTGAGCAATATCTGATTCAAATAGGGATGATTTATTTCAATAGGGACTATTTTTATTCAATAGGGATTATTTTTATTTAATAGGAACTATTTTATTTCGCGAGCCTTCTGTCTCAACGATTGCTAGCAGTTATATCAAACTTTTTTCTTTGATTAGGTTGCTGCTATTCGCCACATTTCCCATTCATGTCTTGATCCTAATGATTTTACAGTCGTTAACTGCATTGTCAAAGGTCATGAGTCCCTTTCACCCCCTTCCTTGCGGCTTCGTTTGTGTTCGCGTTTCACCCTACGTGCTACTTATACCTATTTTGATCCCAAAGATTTTAGTCCTCACCCATTGACAGTGTCAAAGGTCATGCATCCCTTTCACCCCTTGCTCAACAAAAAGCAAAGAAAAACAAAACAAAAAAGAAACATAGATTCACAAAGTAGAAGAAAAGTTTTCGTAAGCTCTGCGAAGTGAATAAACACTTTTTTGTTAAATTCCACATAGGACAAAGTCGTGGGTAACAGCTATTTAACATAAAGTAAATGCCTCAGAAAGTAATATTAATGTATTACACATCCAGATAAAAATTATTTACACTATTTTTAGCGTTTATTACACAAAATTTGTAACAATGTGTTACTTTTGCTGAGCAGGTAGGTGTTTTCAAAAATCGACCCACAAGAAAGTTATGGGGCGTTATAAATAATAATAACAATAATAAAAAAAATCAACAATTATATCTAAAGACTTAAAATTTAGCAAACATGGTTTTTTCGTTCAGCTGAGTTATGTAAAAAGCTTTTTTTTGTTTAATTTATACAATTCACGTAAAATTAACTCATTAAAAACTTCTTTATCCTTCAGTCTGTATTTTTTAATTTTTAAATTCACCTGTGCGAAGAATGGGTATACCAGCTAGTATGTAAATGTAAATGTCAAATAAAAAATATTGCTTTTTTTTTTTTGAAAATGTGAAATTTGCTTGTATCTATACAAAAAAATTATTATGCTTGAAGAAATAAATTGGGAAGTATATTAGTAAATAAAAACAGTGTAACTGGAACTACTATGAGAAAAACATAAAATTAATAAAATTGATTGCTTTAAATTGTAACAAAAGATTTTTATTAAATACTGTCACATGTGGTTCGTGTAAAAAATATCGATCAATGTTATTTAAGCACTACAACTGTATAACTATGATGTATCATCAGGTATAACAACTGTTTTTAAAACAAATAATTTTCTCCAATAATTGATGTAACATTCCAGATAGATTTAGAGACATAACTGAATTTCTTTTCTTATTACCATCCACAAAATCATAATTTTCAAAAGTTAATAGAAATTGAAGAATACAATAATTTTAATATTTTAAAATCCGAATATGAAGATTCAGGTTCAAAAATTGTTGAAAAATACCCATTTAGAGCATGTAACCAAAAAATTAATATTTTGATCTTTATTAAATTAATAAAATTGTTTTGGGGATTACTAAGATATCATTTGGTATATTGTAAGACTTCTGAAAGTTATCCATATACGAAACACAAGCATGATTTTTTTATTAATTACCAAGTATCACAGGAAATCAATAATACATAATTGTAGTTTTAAGTGTTTCAATCTTAATTTCTGATACATATATAATTATATGTTGACCTTTCTCCCCCCCCCCTCCAGTAAATTGCCTTCAGAACTTAAAATTTTTTCTACCCCTAATGCGTTTGCTGTAAACTTATATGATTGGTTTATTTCCTATTTTTGAAATGTCCAAAATCAGACTTTTTTTGTTTGAACTGCAGCCAATATTCAGCCACCTGTTGAAAATGTTTGGGAAAAGCGTAAGGAAAAACTAGAAACCAGGAAAGCCATGGAGCCTGCTAGTCAAACAGAAGAGGAACGCATGATTCAAAAGGCAATAGAGTTAAGTCAATTAGAAGCCTTGGAAATGGAAGAGAAAAAGAAGTGAGTGAATGTTTAATTTTTACATATTTAATTTTCATCTAAAGAAATTTAAAAAAAGAAATGTGTTACGATTTTCATGTGTGAAAAAGTTAGTTTTTAAACTTCTTGCCATATATTTTTAGTGGATACATGAAAAGAATTTAAGTGTATTCTAAAGTAATGAAATAATATAAGTACATGAGAATTTTGATCCAAAAACTGTTAAATCCAAATTTAAAAAAATTGAGAGAGAAAAAAAAATTGAATTGAAATGTTATAGTACTCATATATTTAGAAATCAATACCTTTGCACAAAAAGAAAGGTTATTTCTAAGTGTGTAGAAGTACTACAAAATTCATTAATTTGAGGTTATATTCATTATATTTGTGTTCATATTTTGTATATTTTTATTTATTTTGTATTTTAAGATTCCAGCACAGTGTTCTTACATTCTGAAATCAATCTGTGTGAGTGTATTTATATATATTAGTCAAGGTAAGGAATGGAAATTTTTGATGACTGGTACTGCATGTGCTTAAGGTTTCAAATATATTTTAATTTCAATAATTTTAAAGCTAACTTTTCTTTTGCACAATGTTTAAGAATATTGTTTCAGATATTTAAGAGTATAGGTTTTTTTTGTGCCTAATTTTGAAAATCAAAATTACTTGGCATTTTCCTTTTAGATTCATTGGAAAAGGCTTAGAAAAATATTTCAGTGTTAATGAATGCTATTTCACAATTAATAGAAGTATTCTGAAGGGTTTGAGCTGCATGCGGTTTCTTGTCTTGAAAATATATTTGTGAATTTCTTAAGTTTTTTAATATATCAAAAACTTTATTATATATACATGATTATAATTAAAGTTAAAATTTCAAAATACCATAAAAAAAAGACAGCTGATCAGAATGTCAAATTGGAACAGAATATTATTGAAGATGGAGGAAATTGTATGGCATAAGGGAAAAAAGTAATTCCAAATTTTAGCAACGAATGGCACTGTAAGCTTCATAATCTAAAAGAGTTTGATTAGAAATGACAGTGAATTGTAAAATAATAGCTAAGGTGTAAGTTGCACTTTAAACCAAGCTTACTGTTCAGGTGTGATAGTGTTAGTTACATAAACCCACCCACCATGGCATGTTCATATCACATGGGATGGGGAAAATGGGTTTTTTATTGTCCTGAGGTCAAAAACTGCATAAAAAGCATCCATCAAATTGGTTTTTAATTGTCCTGAGGCTAAAACCACATAAAATGTATCCATCAAATCTGTTTTTAAATTTTGCAAGACTGGTGCCAAACATGTTCAATACGCTGTCCACTGTTGTCTGCAACAAGTTTAAATTGAGAAACAAAACATGTTCCACAACTGATCAAAGTTCCACAACGTCATTCTAAACGTCGGGTCACGTTTAGAATGTGTTGCTCAGTGCGTGACTTCAATTGAGCTAAGTGTGCAGTTGGATCACTGAACACAACATTTTTCAGACAGCCCACAGCCAGAAGTCACACAGATTCAGATCAGGTGATCAGGGTGTCCAAGCTGTTGGGAAATAGCAGCTGATAATTCTTGCATTTCCAAAATGCCCTTTCAGCAGCTGCTTGACTGGATTTTTCAATGTGTGGAAGAGCACCATGTAGCATAAAACTGATCCCATCCTTACAAGCACACTGTTGACACTCTGGAATGACGTGGTTGTGCAAAAGACACTCATAGTGCTTACCAGTGACGGTAACAGTAACAGGACCAAAAGTACCTGTCTTCTCGAAAAAGTATGGCCGTATGATAAATGATAGCCCTATGATAAACATGCAACAGTGACCTTTGCAGGATGAAATGGTATTGGTTGAGTTGCAAGTGGATTCTCTGTTACCCATATTTGGCAATTCTTTGTATTGACATATCCTGTCAGATGGAAATGGGCTTCGACTGATCCCGGAATTTTCCACGGCCATTCATTGTTTACTTCCATGTGAGCTAGAAATTCTAAAGCCTGTTCAGTGTTTGGGTAATTCCCAGAGCACTCCACTGTTTCAAACCACTGCTCGACTCCTCCTGCACTGCTGTGGCTTCTTCAACTATTGTCAAATTAACTCTTTTCCTCACTCTACCAGATTGCATATGAAAAGAGCCTGCCTCTTCAAATTTTTCAATAATTTTCTCCCGACCCTTTGTAGTCATCAGACCAATGCCTTTTTTCATACCCTTGGGTGTCCGAAACTTCTGCAGAGCTGTTGTTGCACAGTCATTATTTTTGTAAAAAAGCTTTACAAGCAAAGCATGGTCCTTTAATGAGACAGTTATGGTGAAATTATCAGATGTGAAATAAGGAAAGGTCATGTACTTGGCGTTTTTATGACAATTGAAATGAGTCGGGTTGAAATTACAGGTATTTTCATTAACATATTCTGACGCTTACAGTGCCATCTGTTGATAAAATTTGGAACTATTTTTTTTTCTTATGCTTCTTATTTTTTTCGCTTTCTCCCTTCTTCAATAATATTCCGTTCAAATTTGATGTCATTCTGATCAGTGGTTCTTTTTTTATGGCACTTTGAAGCTTAAACTTTTAATTACAATCACCTTGTTTTTACGCTCACACAAATTCTCGATAAATTTCTTATCTTTTCAGTGAACACAAGCTCTTCTAATTTATTTTCCATCTCAGATTTTTTTCACTGTTCAGTATACTTCATTATAATTGTAGGTAATTGTATGTTTAATGAAATGGTTGCTTAATTTGATGTTACTTTCTTCAAAAAAAAAGGTCTTAAAATTATTTCTCTATTCTTAATTTTCAGATTAATACTTGGTTAATTTTAATCTCAATTTCAAGTTTTATTTACATTATTTTCCCTAAAAAAGTTATAGTTTTTTTAAGAACTATAATTTATTTTTCATTTTTTAGTTCGATCTACAATGAAAGCCTGTTTTTTAGTTTTTAAAACAATCATTTATTATTTGTTAAATTTATCCTTGAGTTCTATATTTGGAGCCGGAATTAGTCTTGCTCTTCAATGGATATTAATTAATGGGTCTGAAGGGTATTTATTCTCTCCGTTTACGGGGCCTCGGATGAGCCCCCTATCCTTGTATTTCAAACATTCCATCTCAATAGATACAGGTCTTAACTAATAAAAGTGTGTTAAGCAGAAATATTAAATATCAATCGTATTATCACCTTTTAAACGTGTTGTGAAATGTTGATTTTACATCACTTCTAAACGTATTGCTTTATCAAAATAAATATTTAGCAGTTAGAACACAAATTATTTTTATTCCCGTTTGTTATTTTAGGGTTGCACTTTAATCTTTAAGGCGCTAAATCTGGAATTAGTCGTCAAATCTAGAAATCCTTATATTCCTTAATTATTAAGATCCTAATCAGGACAATGAAACAAAATTATGAAATTATTGTATTGTCATCCGTCCTTGACAAGTGTGCAACATTTCGAATTAATCTGAGCTTTTATAGTGGGTAAAAATAGAGTTCAAAGAATCCATTACATACAAGTGAAACTTGTAAAGATTTAACTTTTTAACACATTTTTATAAGTTTTGTATTTTAAGTTATGCATGAAGATTGCAGTTAACACAAATATAGTTTGATGTTTCAATAATACATTTTTATTTTGTCTTTATGGTTATGGATTACTATTAGAGAATGAATAGCAGGTTTTTTTTCCTTTTGAAATAATTATGTTACTTTGCGAAATCTAAGATTTTTGTATTGATTATATTTTCTAACATCTATTGTGTGAATTTTCTTGAGTAAGAGCCTTTTTAGTAATGAATTCAAATTAGGGACACTGTATTAGAATTAGTCTTTCTTAAAATTTTTTATCCCAATAATTGTGATGTTTTTATCTCTGAATTTCTTCAAAGCAACTAATATTTTATTTCTTTGTTTTATCTTGTGTTGTTTTCTTTAGTGTAAAGTAATGTAAATCCTTATCAGAAGAAAATATGTAATATGAAGGCGTTTATATTGTAACATAAGACTATTGCAAGTTATCCCTCATTTTGCAGTTATCAAGGAATAATCTCTGTTTGTATCTTAAAACTTACATTATTTTAAGAAGTTAATGCCTTAAAATTTCCATTACTTTAATATCTCTAAACTTATTTAAAAGTTAAAATCTTTTTAAAACTATTTTATACAGCGTTTTGCATTTTATTTCCCCGAGAGTGTTAAAAGTTTTTATTTCATTATGTTTAAAAAATTTAACTTTAAAATATTTTAGACTTTCACTTATGCTAGAAAATTATATATTTTGTTTTTTGTACAGGAAACTGAAGGAAGAATATGAGCTTCAACAAATAATTCTAAAAACGAACCCTACTTTTTTTACTGAATTCCAAACTACGGATGAACTGAATTCAATTCCATTAACAGACAATTATTTAGATCCAGAAATTCTAGAATCTTTTAATGATGATTTTGCTTTAAATTTTGAAAAGGAAGCAGCTTATAAATGCCAGAAAGAACTTGAGGATTATTGGTCTCTGAAGAAAAATAAACATGATAAAAGAAAGAAAAATAAAGACCAGTTTTTGAAATATGAAGATACACATGAAGAGCATTTGGAAGACAGTTCATCTCAAAGCTGGAAGAATAAAATGTATGTTTATAAAAGTGAAAAAGATGTATTGGAGCAGAGAAAAAATTTAGTTTCACGATCTGAAAAGATTGATTCTGTTTCTAACTCTAATAATAAAGCTAATCAAGGAGCACAAACAAAAATATCCAGAGTTATTGATATGTTTGGTGGTTGGGGCTCTAATAGTTCCCATATTGGTAACTCTAAATCTTTTCAAGAACAAGATGATAATTTAGAATCTCGTTCTGTTTCTGATTTTGATGAAGTTTCAAAAAATGAAGAAACCATTTTAAAAGATCTGAAAGTACCAAAAAATATTTCAGTGGAAAATAATAAATTGGACAAAAACTCTCCAAAATATAGTAATACAAAAAATTCTGCCATTAAGAAAAATGATATTGCTATGAATACAAATGACTGTGTAGTTTCAAGTAAAAAGTCATTTTCTGATAATAATGTGGACAAACAATGTCCGAGACAGGTTAGTGTTCCTAAATTAGACTCTGCTTTCTCTAAAGCAGTTGAGAGCTCTTCAAAAAGAAATGCCAAAGAAATTTTTGATTCATTGGAAAATGAAAAATGTTCCTATAAGAAAGAACCAAATACATTGGCTTACAATGAAGATGTAATGAGCAGTATTGTTCAGGATTATACTGACCTTTCCCTTATGAGTTCAGATTTATTTACCAAAGAAACAGTTCCTATATATGAACAAACAGAAGAGGTTTTCAATTTTGTATCAAAAGATAGCATCTCAAAACAAAAGCACAATTTTATGCATAAAAATGTTTCTGATAATTTTCAGAAGTTTTCAAAAAATGCATTACCTACAAATGACTTATTTATGAATGAAAAAGTTTCTTCTGATTTAAATCAACCAAATATGAATCAAGATATTTTAGCGAATGAAATTGCTAAAAATAATAGTGCCTATTCATTGAGTAATGTTCCAGAATCAACTAAAATGAATTTTTCCAAAACTTCTCAACATATCAGTCAAAAAGAAAATGTACCAGCTGCATCGCCGGGTAATACTATTTCTTTTGACCAGGACAAAGAAAGACTTTTAATAAATCAAACTGCTTCATTCAGCAATTTTGCTGCAGAAGCTCTGCCAAATAGCCGAGTTAATGCTAGTTTCTCCGATTCTCTACCTTCCAACAGCAATCAAATGAAAGATAACTATCCAACGTCATTCCTCAATGATTCAATAACTACCAATGCAGAATCTAATTTTATAGATCCACCAATACCAGCTCCTGTACAACCTGAGCCATGTCAACCCGATGCCACTAAAAGCAATTTGATGAATCCCAATTTCATGATGAATATGAATCCCCAAATAATGCACCAAATGATGCTGCTTAGCAATTCATTCTTTGTTCAGCAATTGCAACAAATGAACATGTATTACAAAACTGGTGGCTTGCCTGTTTTATCTGGGCCACCTGTTCCTCCTCATGTAAATGCTCAGTATCCTCCTTTTTTCAACAACCCTTTAGGCAATATACCTGCTGATACACATGTTCATAATGCTAATTTTATGCCTCAACAAGATTCTAGGTATAGTCCACCTATATCTCTACATGAAAGATTTGACCCCAGAAGCCAGAACTATTCATCAGAGATATTTGAAGGTAGTTCCAATCATGCCAAGCCAACTACTGTTAAATTTGAAGAATCTTGGCTGTCGGACATTATGTCGGAAGGTGCTGCATATGCCGATATGGATTCTTACATTCCTCCTCCAAAAATGCCCGAGGTTACTTCCACTGCAACACCACATCTCTCTACAATTGAAGAAAATAAAATAGGCTTGCAATTTTCTCAAAGCTATCCACAGTCTGTGGATGAGGATGGATCCACTATCCGACCTTATAACTGTGGTATCAAAAATCCACAAAGTCGAAGCAAGGCCGTAGATTATAATCAGTCACAGAAAAGGGATGATAAAAATGATGGATGGGATGTATTAGATAAAAATGAGGAGGCAGGTATTTCTGATGAATTTTTACCAACTGGCTGGGGAAATATTGAAAATGAATCCAGTAATAAGTATTCACCATGGGATGAAGACATAGATGGTTGGGGATGTACAACTTCACAGCCTATGTGGAATTCCACACGTTACGAGTCTGAAAAAAGTACAGCTATCCGACAACCCTCTCGCCAGCCTTTAGCAAAAACATATTACAGACAAGGCAAATTTTGATTCAATTAATGCAAAGATTAAAGAATTTGCCAAAGAATGAAATTTGTGTTCTTTTTGTTAATCTTTGGGAAAATGTGATGAATTTTAAGAACTATTAGGTGTAACATAACATGCTGAGGAACTTCGGATATTAAAATTTCTCAACAATAGGAAAAATCGTGCAACTCATTCTTGATAAACTAATATAGAACTATTTTATTCAAGATCTTATCTAAAGTGGAAAATTGTGAGACAAAAGCATCTTTTGAAGATATGTACATGCTTTTGAAAACATTTGAACAATTATTTTATGATCACAAATTGTGTTTTTGAATGAATGTTAAATATTATTTTGCAGCTTTTTATTTAATCACTAAATTCTTTTGAGTTGGAATTTTACAGTATACTTTTTACTTAAAATTAGCTGCTTCTAAAATTACTTTTTCTCATTTATAAATTTATAGTCTACCTGCTTTAAGGAGGAAAATTAATTTGTGGATACAAAGTAACTCTTAAACAATTATTCAGTCTTAAGTTTTCCCAGGAGTTGTTTTAGATGTAAAAAAATAACTAGAACTTACTTGTCCAACATACTTCTAAAATTGGGGTTCACTCTTTGCTATCCTTGCTTCTCTGGGTATTTATATCAAAATATATGAACTCATTTTGAAGATTGTTGCATTAATACAATTGTGAAGGGATAATTTCAGATTTTGAAAAAAGATGCGTTTAATATGTTTTCCTAATGTTTACAAATATATTTTGTATGGTGCTATAATAAAGTAATGATGTAAATATGGATGTTATTTTGGATATTGAAAATGATTGTTACAACGTTTTTTATAACTGTTGTATGATATATATTTTTTTCTGTAGCTTTTTGTACATGTTACAGTTAAGGTGAATCTGTATTTTGTAATGGTGTGAAGCATTAAAAGTTTTAATTTTAAAATATTTTTGTATTTCTCAATTGAATACTTAAAAGTTCATTTCCTTTTCTGGAATAAATTTTATTTTGTAATTTATCACAGTTCGAATTCACAAATTAGACTTATTAAAAAATTGCTTCGTTGCCAAATTATGTTGGGAGAGCTACTTGTTTAGGGCTAACAAATTTACAACTTATCTATTCAATAAGTTATCTTTTAGTGCTGGTTATGGTGAAGATTGAAGTCCAGTGGTAGTGCATCGTGCTTCCACACCACAGATCCAAGGTTCAAACTCGGGCTGAGCAAGGTTGACTCATCCCTTCAGTGGGTCGACAAATGAGTACCAAGCTTGTTTGGGAACTTAACACTGGAAGTTTTGCTCCAGACTAACCTCTTGATTGGAACTACTGCTCAGGCACCTCAGGGCCCAAGGTCACATATGCATACTGAGATGGGCACAGTAGGCCTTGGCCCCTCATGGGCTGTTTCGCCACTGAGTTATGATAAAGATGGAGAAATTTGTGTATTTTAAATGTATATCCAACACATTCATGTAGTTATTCAACTAGAATTGATGAGACTTGGAACATATGAATTCCTATGATAATGAATATATTTTTAGTGTGTGCAACTCTAGATATTAACACCTGCAGGATTGAGTTCGAAATATAATATTTTCTTTAAATTACAGCATGAATCAATGAAAAAATTACTCCTAAATGCCGATATAAAATGAGATTTACAGAGTTTCAGCTAATGTTAAATTTGGGAAAGTAAGGAGAATTTCAGCTAAAGTGATTAAGTACTTTAATCAGATTCTTTTAAACTTTTAGGGCTTTGTTTGATGCAGGGACATTTGTCTCTCGTAGAATATTAACACAATTTTTTTTTTAAATAGCTATGTCATCAAAATTAATATTTTAAAATATGAAGCATATCTTAACAAAATTCAACTTTTTATTTGATGGATCAAATTAGGTCAAGCATTATTTAAAATTTTATTGCTTCTAAGGCATTAAACATGATTTTTACTACAAAAATCAAATTTCGGTGTACTGGTAGAATATAAATTTTTAAAGAAACATCTACTTAAAATTTATCATTTAGTCTGAATTTACTTATTTTTTTTGAATTACATTTTCTTTAACAAAAATTTGTATGGAAGATTTCATTTTGCAGAAAGCTCATAATAAATGCTATTTTAACATAATTTTTGAAACTTTTCCTAAATTAATGAACTGTTTAAAAACCAAAGATAAAGACTCGTGTTTCATGAAATTGGTTTACTAAGCCATGCATGTTACTTGGTATTGCTAAAAATGTATAAGATTTTGTATTTTTCTCCCCAATTCCTTCTAATAAGCTTCTTGCAGCTAAATAGCGAAGATGATTGCTGAGTTATATTAATGATAAATGTTACAATATTAAATGAAAGTTTTTGCAAAGAATGTAGAAATTGCTATTTTCTTTCTTTAAATCATTATTAATAGACTGGAAAAATGTACTAGAAAGAGATGAGAGAAGGTATAGTAATTAATATATTATTTTTTTTTGTTTCAAAGGTAAAAATGTTTTAAGATACTTTCATGGGAGTACTAAATGTTAAGTTCAGTCATGTAAAAGTAAATTTCATGAAATAACAGACATGGAGAATTTTGATTAATCCTTTATTTAGAATTTACCACATATTTGAATGACATTTTGTGCACTACAATAATATGTCAAATTACTAAACTCAAATATTTTCCCACTGCAGCTGGTAGAAAACTATCTTTCTGCAACATGCAGTTGTGATTTTATTTTTCAAGCCCATTTAAGTAGTTTTTGAGATTAAATTTGCAAAAAGCAAAGCATCAAAAATGTAGAATAGAAATAAAAAATATGGCAACATTATATACTGGGCAATATCATACTGATATGTGCAAGCATTTAATACAATTTTACAAGAACTGATGAATGAATGTACCACTATGTTAGCTTGACAGATTTGTTTTGTACATTGAAACGTCACAGCAAGCTCACCAGTGCAGTAAGTTTCTTTTTGCAATTCCTCAATCTTGAATTTAAGAACATTTACTAGCATTTTTGTATAATGATTAATTGAGATTTTTTTTGATAAAATAAATCAAATAATTAAAGATTTGTTATTATTTGCAATATATTCTAATTTAACTTTCATTAGATCTGAAACACATCAACATTTACAAAAACATTATTTATATAAGACAATAAGTTACACATGTTAGGCATAAATTACATACATAATCTATCAATACAGTATTCTGAAATAATGACTAAAAAAAGTTGAAGACAATTTCTTGATTAAATAATAATCATTCCCTAAACGAAAGTTTAGTTTAAACTTGAGGCTACCTCAGTATAATTTCATTCTTTAGTAATTACAACTACTCTTTACTGCACATGGAAGATTGTTAATACAGTCCGTATAAAACTGACACAATGTCTACATTGAACATGCACAGGACAACACAGTTAGGTCGGTAGATTATAAAATACCACAAACAGGGGGAAAGGTTAATACTTGTGTTGGTTCACTACCGAGGGAAAAACAAATGCCAAAGAGAATAGATACATTTTTTTCAAATTTTGTTTCTTTAAGCTGTGAGAAAGATTTTAACTAACATTTTACATACGCTATGACTATCAACACATAAGAACTTTTGTAGATTTTTACAATTTGTTTTTTTAAAAAATCACTTTTTTTTCCTTCCCTTGAACATGCATGTCGTTTTGATTTTCTGGTATATGAGCAATCAGTGCAGAAAGATTTATACTTTACGGTTAGAAAGAAGCGATGATTTTATTTTCAAATATTTCTCACAGGTTCGAATCAGTAGTATACGAATAAGGAAAGAAAATGGCAACATGACAACATGAAAGTTCTATATGTACACAATGTCAAATTCCAATGCTGCGATTGCTGTGGGATATTTATAACTAACAAAATCACAGCACAAGTATGGCATTAAAAAAGTCAAAAGAAATAACATTAGGAATGTATGGGCATGTGGCTTTTGGAGACAATACACTATGTCACTACTTAATTGAATAGCAATACATGGGTGTATAACATTACATGTTTATTACGAGATACACAACAACATTAACTGGTCAACCCAGCAGTTGATAATTACTTCTGACCACAAATCCAACCCTATTTCACAATCAAGCAAAATTTAATGAGTTCTATATATATTTGGATAATACACAAATAAATCTATGAACAAGAACATCATTAAAAATAAAAGTAATTATGACAGTCACATTCTTAAAATACAGTTAAAATAAAAGATTTAATGCCAATTTAAAAAGAAATAAGTGTTAATGGGATATGTATGGTGCTATGAAACTTATTTCCTGAACAAAACTGGCATCAATATACAAAGAATTATTGACAATTGCAATATTTGAATTGATAGATATACATTTCTTTCTCGTCCTCCATTTTCCAATACAATATATTAATAAGGAATACACCTGTATAAAATATTAAGCATAAGTATTTCAATTTCAAAGAAAAATATAAATGGAAAAATTCTAACTACAATCATTTCAAAGATGAACAAAAATATTGCGTAACTCATTGAACACATTAAAAAAGAAACAATGTAGGGATAAGATAATTGCAGAAAAACAATTACTAACAAAAAAATTATTACTTCCTATCTTTAAACTTTTTGGAAGTAGGTAAAATGCACATGAAAGGGAGAATAAAAACAAAAAATCAGCTATTTGCATCGTTAAATTTTTTTGCTCGCAAATACATTTTCCAAACTTTCTTTGCAGTCCTCTAATAGCCAGAAGCTATTCAATACTACAGTAAGGAAAGAAATTTCCTTTTCAATCTCAAAAAAGAATTTTTTTTGTTTTATTTTTGTTTATTTGTTTTTTCACATTTTTGTTACTAAAAAACTGGCGACTAAAAATGCTAGTTAAAGTGTTTGGTTAGGTGTGAAGTTAGAATAAGGAGGGGGAGGGGAGTGTTCAGTTGCTCTGGATCTCAAAGTACTTGTAGGTGGGATTCTCATAGCCATTGATCTGCATGTTGGCAACATGCCTCTCTTCAGGAGTTGCTGCTTGGTCCACCTCCACAAATCCCTGCCCATGGGGGGAGCGATGGGAGTGGCGCCGCAGCAACACGATGCCAACAATCATGGCAGTAAGGAGGGCCACTCCAGCAAATGCCAGAGTGATGTACACACTGCCATTCCAGCGCAGTCGCTCCATGCTCTCCTTTCTCACTGAGAATGTCTAAAAAAAATAAAGCCATTTCATGAAATCTAGTACTTTTCTGTAGAATATCACACATATACAAAGAAACTTTAGAAAAGCATTGAAAGTGTAACTATGATATTGGGTTGTTTGGAAAGTAATTTAGTTTCTTTTTGAGAAAATGAAAGACTATTTTCATATTGTGAATAAATATTGTATTTAATTATTGTATTGTATTAATTTATCCATTCTAGTCCAATAACTTTTGCCATCTTTCTGGCAATAGCATAATTCCATGCTTATAAAATTTGTTATTTGCCGGCAAAAAAATGATCCAGGTGATTTTAGACTTACTCATTTGAAGTAAAAGTTTTGCCGTTTAAAAAATTTTGAGACTGGAACAAATAATAATCAGAAGGTGCCAGATCTAGAGAAAGTGTAGCAGCATATCCCAATCAAGCTATAAAAGCTTTTGGCAAGTTACCAAAGTTGTACAAGGTCTCACATTACTTTGGAGGAACACTACACCTATTCTACTGATCAATTTTGGCTTTCTTTGTTAAAGAAAATCATCCAATTTGTCTAGTTGATGGCAGTAAACTTCAAAATTAATTGTGTTATCTGGTAAAAGCCAGGGGAAAAAATTCCTTTGAAATCCTACCAAACAGATAGCACCTCCCCCCTTTTTAAATGAATATTGTTTTTTGAAATGTTTTGATCTGGTTCATCTTTTTTTTACTCCATGATCTCGAGCATTTGACCTTGTTATAGGCAACCCATTTCTTGTCCCCATTGATAATGCACTTAAAAAATGGATAGTTTTCTTGATGCTCTAGAAACAAATCACAGACGTTAACACAACGACAAAAACTAAAACTTACTCGCTGAGAACATGTGGAATCTATATGTCGAGCTTTGAGATTAAGACTAGGGCTTTCAAGTGGTCATGAACAGTTAAACTCAATAAATTAAGCCTCTCAGCAA
Source organism: Trichonephila clavipes (assembly GCA_019973935.1). Taxonomy (NCBI): domain Eukaryota; kingdom Metazoa; phylum Arthropoda; class Arachnida; order Araneae; family Nephilidae; genus Trichonephila; species Trichonephila clavipes. The sequence continues at coordinate 548,227 of BMAU01015816.1, read as the reverse complement.
TCTAAAGAGTTCTTGTTCACCGGTTTGCATCGATTAATGCCTTTACTATGCCTTTATCAGCTTCAATCGGCCCTTTTTAGAACATGGTGTATCTTCAAAATCAAAATTGCCACACCGAAATTTCGCAAACCAGTTTTGATACTGGTCAAATACATCTCAATACACACCAGCTAATATTTTTTTCATGAACAGCATTTTTACCTTTTAGATAGTAAAAAATTAAAATATGCCAAACTCTCCAAAGCTCTCTTTTCACTCTTCATATTTGAAACAACACCAATCAATATGACTTTTTCACAAGCAAGCCTTACTCTATGTCAGTTCTCAAAACATATAATTATGTGGCTTAAGTGGGAAATTGGGTGTGAAAAAATACAATTAAATCCTCTGTCAGGGAAAAAAAAATTACTTTCCAAACAATCCAATATATATAAATTACTTTAAGTAACAAAATACATCACCAAGAAAACTTATTTACAAAAACATGTAAAATTTGTAAATATTTTTAAAATGTCCTCACATATTACTAATGAATACGACTGAAATATTTTTCAGATAGAAAAATGCTTTAGTATTAAATTTTCTTAAAGGTGCAATATATAATATCTTCAGATGTATATTACATTCCTAAAACTTGGAAATTAAAAAAAAAAATGATGGTTGTGTGTGGAACTGTTTATACAAAAAGAAATTGAGTCTGACAAAAATAGTTGCACATTAAAATTTTATGCTTTATGTACCTATATGTTATGTTATGCTTGTCAGGCTCATAATTTATATATTGCAGTCATTTTTAAAGGTAAGGTTTCTTTAAAAAAAGTGTTCAAATTGGAATTACTTCTAATACCAGTGCAGAAAAACCATAAACAAGGAAGTAACTTATCAGAAAAAGTTTATGGAATATTAAAATATTGTAGAAAAACTTGAATCAACACAATTAACAATACATCATTTGTGTCTAAAATGATAAATTTATTCATATTGCAAAGTGCAATATATTTCTTAATATGAATGTTTGCTTGAAAGCTGTAATGAAATTAACACAAATATGAATTTACAAGAACTTCACTTAAAAATAAAAGCCCTTTCACAAGACTAATAGATTGATCTGGCATAAGAAAACCAAGTGTTGTTGAGATAACAATTGTGAAATAGAAAATAATCAATATCAACTTACAACTTCATTATGGTGAAATGCTTGGTTCTGAACATGAGCCATCTTGGGTACAGGCAATTCCTCGTGGTCTAGAGAGTTGTGCTCGACGCTAGAAACATCAGCCAGCTTGAGGGTCTCTGGTTTGGGTTTCATTTCTGGCTTCTGTTCGGGCAAAACACTTTCATCTTCCATTGATTCAGGATCAAACTCGCGATCCAGCTTCCTGCCGAGGTTAGCTTCAACACGCTTCTTTTCTTCACGTAGTTCCTTTAATTCCTGCCTTCGTTCTTCCATTATTTTCTTCTGTCTTTCACGTTCTATGAGAACAAGTTTAATCCCATTAAAGTAATTTTACTGCCTTGTTTTTATAAATTTCAGTAAATTATTCGAGTAAATTCAACTTTTCACAACACAATATATATTTTCTATCCAAAGATCTTCACAGTGTTCAATGTTAAAACAAATCCAGTTTCATTGTAAAAGCGAATTCTGAATTTGTTTAGATAACTAGACTTATAAACTGTCCATGAAAAAAAAATGAAATGTAGAAACTGTCCATGAAAAAAAAATGAAATGTAACATGAAAATAATCTAAATAATAATTATATTGCAAAGATTAATTATTTCAATGGAAGTTCTCTCCAAAATACATAATAGGAATACAGATTAAACTTATTACAATATTTTTTTAAAACATAAATATTTATATTTTACTAGCCAGAAGCTAACGTTTTCTTGAAAGTAATTTCAATTCTCATTGTTTTTGACCATACTGTGATAAATGTAAATTGAGAACAAAATATCAAAACCAGGAGAATAATTATATACTAATAACAAACAAGAATGGTATCAATACCTTTTTGTTTTTCTGTAACTTCCTCCTTGTACTTTTCAACAATGGCTTCATCCACATCACGAGTGATGGTTGCTTTGGGTCCTAATCCATGCAAATGATGCCAAACAGCAACTTTAATAACAAATTGATTATCATGAATACTAATCTACTGCAGCCATCAATAACTCAACATACTTTTTAAAAGTAATGACAATAAAGAGGGCAACTTATTTAAGAACGGTAAGCAAGAGAAATATAAACCAAAAACTATAGTTCAAAGTAAAATTCTATCATTAGTGTTTTAACAGTTTTTCAGGATGGCTCAACTTATACAAGATATGTATTGATCCATCTAGAAAAATTCCTTTAAAATGAGTTATGAAACTACAAAAGTTCTTAAGTTACATTAAATAATAAAACATTAGAATTAGAAGAATGGTAATTTTCTTTTGACCTTGAAATTTCAATAGATTGAATCAACTTAGTGTACATTGGCAAAACAAACCATAGCCTCTGTGACACTGTAATTAAACTTTTGGAATGGGGAAATGTTTGATTAGAGAAATTCAGCATAGAAACTTCTACTTTATCACTTGGCAGCATTTTCAGTATGAACATGTAACATTAAAAACAAAATACTGCAATAGCAAAAGTATTTTAAAAGTTAACCAGATGTTTATGATTTCTTTAATATATTCATTCTTATTTAATTGTAATGTTAAAAAATATAATTACTCAGTAAATAACCGATTTTCATTTTAATTCCAAAATAAAACTAGAAAAAAATTTCTCTCAAGTACATATTTAGAATTAAAACATTACAGTTCGTAATGAATTTATTCTAATATAACTACACCATGCTATTTCCAGATTAAACAGCTTCTTTGAGTGCAAATTTTTGTAGCATTAAAATATAATTTCATTTTATAATAGTTTAATCCACAAATTAAATTTCACACTATGATAAAATTACCTTTTAAATGAAAAATATTACTGTGAAAGCTTATCAGAAATATTTAAGGAAATAAATGAGTCATTAGAAAATCAACAGATCAAAAAAAAGAAAAACTTACCCATTCTTAGTCTGATCTTTTCTGCAACGTTGGGAACCCTATCAAGCATGGCAAGGCTCTGATTGGCAATTTTGTTCAGGCTGTCTAAGTGTTCCAGGGTGGCCTCTTTCTCCTTCAAAGCTTGTTTAAGATTGGAATTTAGGAGATGACGATAATGGTTAAGAGTATGACGACGGTCCTTCTCTAGAGCTCGTAGAAGCTTCTCCAAGCACTTTTCAATTTTCTTAGTCTACAGAAACAAAAAATAAAAAAAAGACATTAAAAAGTATATTCTAAATGTAGAGAAAAATGATTTCAATTTAAGGAGTTATGGATAAAAATCAGTATTGCTTTTAGATTAAGTCAAGTAGAAACATTTAAAACTTTAGCAGTAAATAGAATAATTCAGAAGGTCTTTTAAATTCTTCCCAAGATATTCAAATAGTAAAAATGCAAAAGATATTAATATTTAAAAACAAAGATGCAACATTGTTTTAAAATAAAAGGAAAAAGGGTAAATTATATATATATGTACAGTATTGGCCGAGTGTGGTATTTGTCGAGTGGTTTAAAGAAAACATCTTCAGTGGACGTTCATCTTTTTATTCACACACATTACGTAGGTGGACAATTCACAGATGTATTTTACAGATATTTGATAAGAACACAAAAACAGACACATATAACAGAAGCAACATCTTGACGGACACAACACAAAGAGCTGAGACAAAAAAGCACGGCGACAATTACATGATGAAGGCAAAAAAGAGAGCGATTACACAAGATTTTCGCTTTTATACCGGCAGTGACTATTATGTAATAGTGAATAGAATGGGCGGGACAGGGATTTCAGACTAGCCGATTACGATTAAGATTACAGTGTTATTTTTAAACCAAAGAATTAAAGTTTGTTTAAATATTAGTACAAAGAGTTAACAAAAAGGAAACTAGAGGGAATTATTACACACACATACATATATAAATATTATCCTGCTGGTATAATGTTTTTTATAGCTAATTAGCAAACTAATAAAATTTTTACTTACAAGAGAAAAGTTACACAATTTTTTTTAAAGAAATTAAACAAACCTTTGGATTAGATTGATCCAGAGCAGCTGTATAACAATCCATGGCAGCTTTCTTCCTCATATTAATGATGGACATGATACGCTGCTGGTGCATGGCTGACATTTGTCTCTTGGCAGCTGAACCTTCCTCTTCTAAAGCCTCGACGGTTTTCTGGAATCTCTGTAAAAATGTAAATTCTTCTTATCTAAAGGTACAATCAATAGCTAATATGTATGTAAATATAGCACTGAAAAAGCCCAATTTTCGTAAAATGATTAAATTTTTAACACGAACTTTTCAATTTAAGACTGTTCTCACTTAAAAAAATAAATCCTAAAATACTGGATTTTTAAATTATATTATTCATTTAAACTTGACATGCAGCTGGGATCAATAAAAATTATAGGATTTTTGAAATATTTTTTTGGTTGAATTGTCGTATCAGCCACTTATCCCATGAAGTTTTTTCTTGCCAAATCGTACTACTTCAAAACTTGCTACTTCAAAACACAACATGCAAAAATGCACCGAATTTCAAAATTTCATGAACCAGTGGCCGATTTGACAATTTCACCATTTTTTAAATAAAATAAGTTGTTTGCCATTAACAATAATGATTTGTTTATTTAGATTCTTATTGGAGTATTGCTCAAATCTTAAGAATATTACAGAATTACTTCATCCAGTGGTATTAACTATAATTCCAAGATTAAATAACAATTACAGATAATCAAGCACATCCTTCCCACATTGATACTTAAATCTTGCATATACCGCTGGCAGTAATCTCAGAAGTGACTGAAAATGACTACACATAATACACAGATTATAGTTGATGCATAATTTACTGTGTAATTACATTATACAAATTTTTTTAAAATTTAATTCAAATTTCTATATTGTTATATTAAAAGAAAACTTACTGTGGATGTTTATTATTGTAAAACAATAATACACTACATATATAATACATATAAAAGTTCCCATGATTATGTCAACTTGCAGAATGTTTATGGGGTCACACACAATTTTTGTAAAAAAAATGGTGTCATCACCTTGAAAAGTTTAAGAGCCCTCTCTTGTTCTATACATTCCAAATTAATATCTTGGCGCAAAAGTTCTGATCTCTATCAATAATTAATACAATTTAAAACATTACTAACAAATTGAAGCATTAGATTCTTTATACATGTGATAGTTTTAGCTTGGATTCCTTTTTCATTTTCAAATTAAACTACAGAGTGTGCTTTCTATTTTTGCAATGTGACGGACTAATAACATGTTTTGTGATGGAACAATGCAATGGAAAGAAAAGCAATTACCTCAATTTCAGCAATGACAACCGATATGCAAAGACTAGTTATATCTGGTCTGTGCTATATTAATAAAAGCTATAATTCTAAAAGAAGCCATATTTATGTTACCTATTTTCATATACATTATATTCCCTGGTAACGTAATCACTCAATTAAATGCTACATAGTTTTCGACTTTTAGTAAAAATATGCAAGAAAATATATTCTAAAATTCTTTCATTTTATCCGTATTTACATTTTCCCTAAAATATTACAATTTGACTGATGAAAGATGAATAATAAATGAAAAAGTATTCCTGGAAAATTTTAGCTATAAAAAAAAATTTAATAAACAGATTTTAAATTTTTATAAAGGAAACAAGTATATAACAAACAATTAAAACTAACTTCAATTGTAATATTGCATGCAGAAAATATAAAATTTCTGAAGACTGCTATGAAATCAATAACTACTAGTTTTCATATGCAAAACTAGTTTTATCAAATACTCACAGCACTCATCTTTTTCCTAAAATCCTCTGCAGCTTTAGGATCTTTCACTTTCATCTCTTGGTATCTTTCTTCCAATTCACTCCATTCTTTCATGACCTAAGTAAAAGAAAAAGGGGGGACACACAATTTTATATAAAATTCATAAAAATAAGATACACTTTTTTACCATCCTACCCCATCTTTCTTTCTTCCTTTTTTAAAAAATATAGTATAAAAAAAGTTCACATAGAAAACCGAAAATTTTCTATTCTACTAAATAGTATTTAAATCAGGTTTTTCATACATATAAAATACTGCATATCATGAACACTTGACTTAAATCCGGATGATTCGATAATTATTGTGGTTTGTAACCGAGGAAAGATCCATTAAAAGGTGATTAAAAAAGCATTAAATAAATTACCTTAAAAATAAACATTGTTGACTTTTATGAACAAAACTTACATTTAACAAGTAGAACTCCAGATTATGTGAATATATGTATACCACAAAAAATCTCTTGTCAAATTTCCATTAAGAAATTAAATTACTTTATTCAAATATGGAAATACTTCAAATTATGAAAATATCTCAAATATAAAAATTGGAAATTACTGCTTTTCTCATTTTTGTTATCCTTACTAATATTATAAACGTGAAAGCTCGTATGGATGTTTGTTACTCTTTCACGCAAAAAACTGAATGGATTTTAATGAAACTTTACAATAATATAGCTTATACATCAGAATAACACATAGGCTATAATTTATAAAGATATTTCATGAAGTGTCCAAAATATAACGATAATTGTGAAGAAAGTAGGAAAAAATTCGGCCATTTGCAAAAAAAGCCCGCAAGAGCATATATCTATCTTTTATGTGTGAAGCAAAACTTTGCATTTCGTTTTGTCTACGCGAAGCACCAGGAACTGCAAAAGCTTGAACAGGTGCAGTGTGAGGCTGATTACAATTTTAACATAAAATAAATACAGCAAAAAGTAATATTAACGTATTACATGTTTAAATATAAATTATTTATGCTATTTTAAGCATTCATCACACAAAATTTGTAACAATGTGCTACTTTTGCTGAGCAGAGATCAGCTTAGGAAGGTTTTTTCAAAAATCGACCCACAAGAGAGTTAAGGGGAGTTATAGATAAAAAAAATCCTTTTATCAGCTATTAGATCTACAGACTTAAAATTTAACAAACAGGATTTTTTTTTTGTTTAATTTGCAATTCAGGTAAAATTAACTCATTAAAAATTTCTTTATCCTTCAATCTGTATTGTTTAATTTTTCAGTTCACCTGTGCCAAGAACAGGTATAACAACTAGTATCACATATTTTTATTAGAGCATCAGACTTTAAGACTATAAATAAGAAAACTTGGAGAATGAAGGTGAATGAGAGGTCACTGTGGAGGAGACTTCAAAGGAAGGCATGACCATACCTTGACAGATATGATGATGAAATATAGACATAACACATTATTTGATCGTCTTAAAATTACAGATTTCAAAAATAAAATATTGACAAAAATATTTATGGTTTAATTTTGTAGGCCAATTTATTATTATGGTTAAAATATTAAGTTCTTAATTTTACTTTAACTAGAAAAAGAGCTACAGTGGTCTAAGTATAAGCCCATACAGCTTCCAGTGTGTATAATGTTTGGAAAATATGAAATGAGGACAGGGATTACTGAAAATATTACATAGAAAATTAAATAAAATTTTGTAGGTATTTTTTCAGTAATATTAAAGTTGTTTTGACCCCTGCATTATTACAACATTTACAACCAATTTACATAGATATAAATGCTTTTTAAAAGCAATTTTAGATAATAACTCACAAGGGGGGGCACAACTAAGGAAATTCATTTGGGGTCGAGACTTGGTGTAATAGTAGTACTCCTTTGGGGTGTTCAACCCTCAATGAAATTCCACCGAATGGCCAGTCAATTCGGAAAAAATAATCTTTGAAATTCATGCTTAGCTTTTATACAATTAAGTTTAAATTTCCTTAAATGATTCCGTAGTTTGATTGGTATATTTTCTGCATACTATGCACAAGATTAGGGTTCGATTCATCTATCAACTTTTTCTTTTCATTTCATTTAATTATTTTGTATTTTATAAAGTAAAAAAATTAAATAAATTTATGATTTATTGAAAATATTTAAAATAATTATTAATTAAAATTGTTTAAATAAATTTATAAATAATATACTTTATAAATTATTTTATATTATATATATTTTATTTATAGTACATTGTATTTCACATTATAAAACTATTTGTAACTAATTTTTTATGTATAATGTCATTTAATATTTATAATAAATTTTATTATAAATATTATTTATTAATATAAAAACATAAATATAAAATAATTACATAAAATATCATTTAATATCAAATAAACCTTTCATAAATAAATTTATTTTATTTTAAAAATAATGAAATGAAAAGAAAAAGTTGATTGATGAATTGAACCCTAATCTTGTGCATAGTATGCAGAAGATATACCAATCAAACTACGGAATCGTTGGAGGAAATTTAAACTTAATTGTGTAAAAGTTAAACAGGAATTTTGAAGGTTATTTTCTCCGAATTGACTGGCCATTCGGCGGAATTACATTGAGGATTGAACACCCTAAAGGAGTACTACTATTACACCATGTCTCAACCCCAAATGAATTTCCTTTGTTGTGCCCTCCCCTTGTCAGATAAAATGCTCCATTTTTTTTATAAAAATTTAAATTTCTTATCTGATTTAGGTCATTCAAAAATTAATACTAATGTAAAATATAAATGTCGAAAAACTGAAAATTCATTTTATGACTTTTTGTACAAAACAGACCACATTTACATAGTTTTTTTTTAAATAAATGTTCACTAGTCTTTTTTTAAATTTTAACTTTTCCTCAAATTATGTCCAAAATAAATATGATTTCCAGATAAAAATCCTCATATCTCAATTTAAAAAAAAAAGTTTCGAAAACGGATACCTTAGTAAAAGTTAGGATGAAAATGGGTGTGAACTGTAAAGGACAAATTTAAAGATAACTAATGTGTGTATGATTATAATTGCTTTTTAAAATAAAAAATCATATTGTAGATTCTGACAGTTACCTTGGTAACTCGTTCTCGATGACTTTCCTCCAAAGACTTTTGTGCTTCCTTGAAGAATTCATGCTCATGTTTCTTATCAAAGTGACTATAGTAGTAATCAACAGGTCTTTCTGTGGTAGTTGTAGTGGTGGTGGTAGTCGTAGTTGTAGTAGTAGAGCTAGTAGTTGGGGCTCGAGAACTGTCTTCACTGTCCTCCTCATCATCGTCATCATCATAATCTTCATCATCATAATAATCATCACCGTAATCTTCATCTTCATTCGAAGAATCATCTGAATCAATTCCATTGTCACCTTTGCGGCTCTCATCATTTACAACACCTGCATCTTTTTCTGAAAGATTCAATACTAACTATTAAATACATAAAAATGAGAATAAGGTTTATACATTAATGTAAAAAAATCATACATTAAAAGTTTACTTAAAAATAGATAAGAAGGTCTAAAAAATTATTCATTTTAATACATAAAAAACATCCACTTTAAATATCAAATTTAAATGGAAAGAAATAGACAAAAAATGAAATTCATTGATTGTTTAATAATGTCAGGCATTTTGAATGGGTTATTGTGGCAATAGAACTCATAATTTTGAACAACAGACATGTGATAAGGATGAACCTGAGCAAGTATTCCACTCTCCAAACTTCCACATAATACCAATGTGAGAATTCTGAGCTCTGACAGATAGAACATTGTGATGTATTTAACTGTAATCAGGGCTAAGGCTGATTACTGTAACGGAATTATTACGAAGATGAGAATGCTGTGCTTTAGAATAGAATGCATAATTAATCTTTGCATATAAGTGTTCTTGTACTGTGCTGTAAATATTGTGAGGTAATTAAATTAGTTTATTTTTTTATGAATTAAAAGCTAAAATAAAACCATAAAAAACTTCAATTTTACTACAAATGTCTAAAACTTCAAATAAAAAAAAAACAACTGAAAATGAAAGACAATTAGTAAACCCTATCAAAAAGAATTTCATTTAATTTAAAACATGAAACTAAAATTTACGAAAAACACTAAACACTTAATTTTATTTAATTGAAAAATGGTTTTCAAACTGTTGTAAAAATAAAATAAAGCACAGTAACTTCCAATATGACAATATCAGAATTTAAGGTAACAAGTAAACTTGAATAAAGCAAGCAAGTAAAGAAAGACTATACCATTCTTAGGGCAGCAGACAAATTCAACACCAGAGAACAAGTCAACACCGCAGGGCAACAACATGGCAAAACTTCTTAGCTGCATTGACCTATCCAGACAGCTGTGGGCAGCAGTGTTGTTCCATTCATCAAAAGTCTGGCAGATGCTCTGGTTATGGATATGATCAAAGAGGCAGTGCTCAGGAACAAGTAATGCATCACTTTGGAACTGGCCCTCTGAAAGACATTTTAAGGTGTTGTAGTTTTAACTCAATATTTAACATAAACACTTCTAAGAGGTATTCAGAAGTAACTATGGAACAATTCAATTCGAATATAACATTAAAGTACTTACGGAGACATCTATATGGTTTCACCCAATGGCTGGCTTTGCATTTCTTCTGCCCAGCTTTACACCAATTATCAATCTTGAAATATCTACTGGATTCCACAATGTTCGTTATTTCCTTTGAAGAGTACACCTAAAAAAGAAAGGCACATAAAATTTAACTAATGCAAAAAGTAAATTGCCATACACAATTTCAAAATAATATATAACACAACAAAATATTTAATTCGCAGGATGAAATGCAACCAAGAAAATTGCTGACTAAAATAAATACACTACTTAACTTTTTAAAAAAGTAACAACAGTTCATTAAGGTTACCTCCCCTTAAGTGCAAGGACAACATCAAGACCCCCCCCCACCTCAATTTTTATTAATATTCACAATGTGTTTTTGCATATTAGTTAAATACTCAGTTAATATTGTATTTTAAAATTTAGAAGTATTCCAAGAATAAGAAAACTACATTTCGTAACGCAAAGCGAAAAAATTTAGCATTATGATACAAGTAATGAAATATGGAACGTATTATATATAAAAAACACTGATGGATAGAAATGAAATGTTTTTTCTTTTAAGTTATCTAAAGGACAGCGAAGTCAGAAAATGACATAGTATCAAAATCCATTTCTTAATATTATGCAAAGACAGCCACAATAATACACAACTTTTGAATTCATCATACATTTAAATATAATACAATAACTTTAATTTACATACAAACGAAAAGCAGCAGAATAATTACAAAACAACGCTGAAACAATCTAAATATAAGAACAGGGAAAACTTTGTTACTTTAGTCAGAATAATATTAAATAAATACAGTTTATATAACACCAACTTTAAAAAAACCAAAGAATTCTAATCAAATAAATCTCTTATTAGCAGTCATATCCAATTAAATTTCTTTCAATGAGAGTAGAAAAAAAAACCGGCTTTAGAAAATAAAAGTGAGCCACTTCTTTCAAAAGTTCAGCATAAATGTGTTAAAATGTGATTAAAAAAATAAGTATGGATAGACGAAACTATGCAGTTTACCGGATTTATATATTCAGAATAATATGTTATTTTATACATGAGAGCAAAAAAAAAAAAAAAAAAAAAAAAAAAAAATTCAAAATAAATTGCGAGAATAAATAGGAGTGAACATGCACATAACATTTATAACACAAAATTTGGATTCAAAAACACTATTAAAAATATGCAGACAGTATTGCATAAACACAAATAATGATTATCTGTGTATATAAATATATTCATAGTATATTCAGAGTATGGTGGCTGTTATTCATTGGCCGTTACCTATTCATTTCATATACATATGCAAATTATCATTTGGTTTTATATCAAGCATGCATTGATAAAAGATTCACATAGAAGCTATTCCTATTATATTGTGCTAGGGGGACTGAGTGCATCCTGAAAATTCAGAAATAAAAAAAATGACCTGTAGAATACTCATATCTATTTGATGCAGTGGCGCACACAAGGGGGGCTGAGGGTCCGGACCCCTCCCAAACCCCTTTATTTTTCCACCGATTGATTATAATTCTAAGTATATAGTACGTAAAATTTAATTATGTAATTATTAATAATTAATTTTGTTAATTAACGCTAATTATTTATTCAAAAATTAGCTTTTTAACTGTGTTTTGTTCCCGAAAATCGACAAAATCAAAAGGAGCATAATACAAGAATGGTGAACTTTCGACCCCGAACCCCCTCCCCGGAAAATTCCTGTGTGCGCTACTGATTCGATGTCATCAAACACACTATTATAACGACAAAACGTTCCTGGTTATTTGAGTTAATTCACATGGCACTCTGAAGCAACACAAGGGCTACATTGGCAAAGGACCACACAGTTTTGAGCAATGGTCAAGAGATGAGGAGATTTGAGCTGGCACCTGTCTCCAAACTTCTGCACCACACAGATGGGTGTTATGACAGATATAGTTCATATCAGCCTTACTACTTGGTGGGTCTTCAGTATCACTAAGGCTTGAGTAGGCAATTCAGCACACCCAGCCACGAATTTGTGAAAATGATCAATGGCCTAAAGTGCCCACAATGTTATTTATTAAGCTGCACTATAAGAATTCTCGGCGTCTACAAAAAGTCACTCAACGAATACTTCAGCGGATGAAAGAGAGAAAGATGATAAATAGTGTCTTCTTTTGCATTTGAGCAATTTGAAAGAACAATTTCTGTTCAAAATATTACCCAAGGTATAGGACAATCTACTTCCATTAGACAATGGTCGCAATTGTGGAAGGAACACTTTGATAACACAACTCAGTTCCACCAAATACAAAAGTCAATATTCATTCAGATTCCCATGTTTCAGGCATAACAAGAATAAAAGTTTGGATAAGTAAAACCTGCTGTGCAAATGTTCCACATAGAATCCAACATATGCTGCAACCCGTGGATAGGCAATTGAGAATGACAATGTTAGGCTATTTAAAATTTTATGGATGGATGAGGCTCTTTTCTCGTCAGATGGAGGGAGTTAATTCTCTTAACTGCTGGATTTGGACGCTCACGAGAAGGCTGAGGGCAACTTTATAGCCAGAAAAAGTAATTCTATGGTAATGATTTATCAAACAATGAATATTATTTTTTAATATATAATATAATTTATTAAGTGGGTTGTGCTATGGGCTAAAACCTTGCACCAGAATACCTGCACAGTGTTACGATTTACTATGTACTTGTTGTCCTTCCTAACTTACATGAACATGGTGAACTAAACATGACATTTTTTTCAGCACAATGGAACGCCACTGCAAGTCTAGTGATGTAGTTATCTGGTTGGTAGAAGCAGTCCCCATTAATTTGGTGTTCCACATTGTATCTGGTGTAATACTGAGGCCATTCAAAAATGGCATGGTGTAGCAGACATATTGAGCATTTATAAATCATGTTAAATAAAATGTATTATTTCACAATTATTTCTCTTTTTGAAGAAGCAAAAATGCCTACTGTTTAGAATTTGAACCATTTTAACGTATATATATATATATATATATATATTCCTGTAATACAAGTCAATATAAAATAGCATGCTTCTCCGCCCTAAAAATTTTGTTCTATTGCATTTAACTTCCGCAACGAACTTTTGATACACTCGAACTTTAATATCGAAGTACATATACTTCATTTTCGCCAAATTTTCATGATTTCATAAAAAATTATATATGAAAATCTGTACGGATGTAATTAAAGGAATAGATTCCTATTGAAAATATTTGAACTTAAAGTAAATCCATCCATAATTTTCAAAGTGCTTGAAATTTAATGAAGCAAACTCATTTCTTAATAAAAATTTCACCAGATTATGAGTTTTTTTAAAATTTTAAATATCGAAAAGAAAAACAAATTGATTATATAACTGAGCAAATTAGAAGGAGAAAAATATTTAGTGATGTGTGTGTGTGTGTTTAAAGGAATAAAATACACGGCACTGATTTTTTCCCTTTCTTACAGCATCAAAATACTTTATTCTCAAGCATAGAAAATAAAAATAACGAAAAGCAGTTATCTCGTGTTTATTTTTTTAAATATTTTTATAGAATCTTTTTTTTAAAATGATAAACTATACGCATACAGAGAATCATTGAAAATGCTGAAAATATGTAGGCAAATGGATTAATTTAAAATCCAACCATAAAAATTAATCTAGGCCATCATTAAAGGTTTTTTTTTAAAATGTATGTTTGAAAAAGGTAGTTTAGTTTTCCTAAATGATTAATTATTTGATTCGTTTTTTCAGCAAGTCAATAAGACATTTCTTGCTTCATAAAACTTAAGAGTTAACTGTCAGTTCCTGCACATTTATGGGACATCAGTTAAACATTTTCGTGAAATAAAATGAAAAATACACGAGAGAAGCTGCTGTAATATCAAATAAATTTAATAGAATGTAACACTATTTCTTTTTTTTTTCTTACCACAATAAAAAGTTTCCTATATAGTTCCCTTGTTTACCGGGATTTTAAATACGGTTATTCACTCAAAAGAGATTTTTCTTTCAGCCCCATTCCGTCTCATTTAGCAAGAAGAAATTTAAATTAATGACTGTATTTTTAAAACACCTCGACTATGTTTATTTATAAAATTAACTGATTTTTTTCCACTTTCAATTTACAACTAAATTTATTCGATTTAAAGCCGCACCTCAAATTCTTAACATGTTTTTATGAAGAAATAAAAAATAGTGTAAAAAAGGTTTACCAATAGCGCACATTTACAAAATTAAAAATAAATAAATAAATGAAAACTAATAAGTGAATAGTTAATTTTACCAGCATTAAAATTTTTTTAAATACATTTATGAACCTGTAATTGCTTTAACTGTCAGTATCATGTTCAATTTCTCCCATCCAACGAATTTTTCCGCACCCGATTTTCGATAGCACGAGGGGGATAAAAAGACGATTTATATTTGTCTAAAAACGATTCAATGAAACTGTAGATAATAGCAATACCAAATAACTAAGTATTATCAAGTGTTAATAGAAAAAGAGATAATATATTTAAGGCTGTCTTCGGCTAATGTTAAAGAATAGGACCCATATTCGGAATATTTTTTCAGATATAAAAGTACTAAAGCATCAATATTATATTCTGGCAACGCCATCCTGCAGAGAATTCCTTATTTTATCATACTACTCATTTTTATGCGAGTTGACACATTTTTTCTTTTATAAAATGTGTTTCGCATTTTTAATCTTATATCGTAATGTTAAATGAGCTATCCCTTTACAAGTTGAAAAGAAAATCTAATTATTTATGAAATACTTTGAAATTTTAAAAACACTATATTATAAACAAATGCATCAGTTACAATGTCACAAATTTTTATAAAAAGTGAGGCATTTTTTTTCTGTTCCAAATTGTGCTCCACGTTAAATTCCCGCTCTCGTACATATGGCGAAAACAGCTTTAAAGAATTTTCGCCAAACGATTTATTTATTTATTATTATTTTTTAATCTAGAACAAAACAGAATTTTTTATAATCAACACTTTTAATGAAAAAAATGAGACGATTTGGAAAATTATGTATTAGTCTAAGACGCCAAATCCGAATATTCAAGTTCTTCATCATACATATTGGCTCATTACAGTATAGCAATAGGGCGCAATGTTTTCCTTCATATATATTACGGATTAAAATCTCATACTAGATTAGCTCTTTTGTCCCAAAACATTGGAGTCTTAAATACAATGGTGCCCGGGGTGTCCTTTATGCAAATTACATTCACCACGACATGCAAGTGTATTTAATTATGCAAATTTGTTCTCCCATCATAATAGTACACAAACCGGAGCCATAATTTCCCAAGTCCGTGACACGCACTGGGCCAGATATGGAAAGGGGTTGACCCATTCCTGGTACCGGGGCGGCGCGAACTCATAAAATTGGAACTTGCGCCTAATTAGGGGAGGTGAGGTGCATTCCAGGGAAACGGCCGCCTTTATGAGACAATGATGGGGAATTTTCCCGACGGTCCGCTAAATCGTTTACACGGCATTTAACACAACAAGTGCCCCCGCACTGAAATCACGGGGCGTGTGCCTAAACGCAGGGGCAATGGATTTCGGTTTCGAAGGCTTTATGAGTTGTGAAATTTTGGAATGGACTATGTTGAGAGGCGAGATTGAAAATTACATAGCTTAACCGAAAACTTGCTTGCTTTGTTCTCTTCCAGATGATGTGCAAATGCTTTCTCTGTATTCAGAGATGAACCTAACATGCTTCCAAAATGTCGAAGAATGTTCTGAAACAAATATTACGGGGAATAACAGTTTTCAACGGTGTTTTTTGACTTCGTATTTTGTAAATTGGATAGATATAGAAAATTGTGTTGAGTTTTTATCCTAAGAGAAAGGTCTGATATTAAAATCAATGACAATGAAGAAATTAGAAGACTGAATGTACATTTAAATTTTGATAAATTAGAACAATGGAAAAATCAGCGTGTGAAATTGATAAAAGATGGGTAGAAATATTTAATCATTTCAAAAATGAACTCATTCCATATAAAAATTCAGTTATTCTTGTTGAATTTACATTGTATAGCACTGGAACTAATGCAGCAGTTGAAAGAGTTTTTTCAATTGATAATGATTTTTGGACTAGTGAGAAATCAATATTGAATGTTAATATTTTAGCTACAGTGCTTACCGTAAAATTCAGTATGAAGGAATTTTTTTGCCCCGAAATTTCCGATGCATTAGAAAATGATATGTTGACAAAAAAACATTCAATAGAAAAATACTCGTTTAAGACAATAATTAAAGGGAATGTAAGCTTAATTAGCGTATTTTTGTTTGAATTAATAAAAAATTTCATACATTTCAGTTGTAAATTTTTCGTTCTCTTTTTCATTGTGAAAAAAAGGGTCACCTCATTATTATGGAAATAGCCAAATCAAGGAATGGGATGTTTCCATAAGTACTTTACCACTAGATAACTAAATATTCGTTCAATAGAATAACCACCCTAACAGAAGCGGAAATGGAACTTTCAGTTCATTTCAAGAAACGCGGCATGACAAAGTACGTATGAAACTACTGCAACAAGGCTATTAACGTTTTTTTTTTTTTTTTGGAGAGTAAATTTTTAGATTTTTTTTAAAGAAAAATTAGAAACAGCAAATATGTTTGCCAATTTTTAAAATTAACTTGTAGCCCTGAACTGGCTGGTGCACAATTACGTATATTAAGTAGAAAACTAATTCTATCGAGTTATGAAGGTTTGGAATTTTATAAATTAACTGGCGGTCCCGACAGACGTTTCCTGTTCACACGTCTTAAATCCGAAAATAAACTTTTTTGAATAAGTTGTAACAATCTGGACCGTTTTGATGAAGTTTTTTTATAAAGAAAGTTATTACAATACCTGACATCATCACATGTACAGTTACCACAATTCCACCCATCGATTGCGTGTGAGTATGTATTTACTATGAATTGAGTTGAATATAGAAGCTATTCTGAATAGAAACTTAAACTTGTTTTAATTAAAGGGTAAAAAAGATAAAACTCGAGCTATTTTCATAACAGGTATATTTTTGTAATGCATAAAAAATAAATTTATCGTAATGCCATTGAATGCACAATGTTTTTGGTTAACCCTTGAGGGGTATAAACAAACAAATGCGATGGTTTGCCGAACCTTGGACATGCAACATATAATTGGCCGTGCGAAAAGCAAGGGTTTTCTAAATTTAAACCACAAACCTTCTTTGACCTTGTGACTTATTAATGGTCATAGCAAATGCCAAGCGAATAGGAAATTGCAAACATTTGAATGTGTAGGTGAGTCTGATAGAATCATTGGGATTCGTGGTAAAAGTACAACTTCATCTTGAAGTTTGCCGCTCAAAATAGTGGCCTCAAGAATATTGCCCATGACTTTTTTTTATGAACAATCACGCGCCCTTATATAATTTTGGCGCATTTTTAACAAATTGCGATATCGGATCGAATTGTGGATCTAAATCATTCTTGAATCCACTTACACAAAAACTGTCATCCAAATCAGTCCAGCTGTTTAGGAGGAGTTCAGTCACATACACACGCACAGAAAAATTATATATACAGTGGCGTAACGGAGAACATTTGTGACTCCCCCTGCAAAGTCAGGTTTGGGGCCCCCACGTTGAATTTTACAAAGGATAGGCATTTGCGTCAGTCAGGTGATGCGGGGGTGTACGTTAGCCACTGTATATATATATAAAGATATGTGTCGTATCGTAGCGAGATGAATAGTCTTACCGATTCTGTAATTATTTTTTGTCTGATTTTGATAGAAAATTAGATTGCAATTTTAAAAATGGCGAAAATATCGGAAGATTTTCCACTCTTATTTTTTTTCTTGCCGCGCATTAGCAGAATAAACAGCACACAGGGGTAAAACAATTATACGTTTTAAGGTTTTTAATAAATATCGTTTTAACTAATTGTGGTATTGGATAGAATTGTGAATCTAAATCATTATCGAATCCACTTGAACCCACACAAAAAAATATCATCAAAATCGGCCCAGCCGCTTAGGAGGAGTCAGTCACACACGCACAGAAGAATTACATATATAAAGATTATTTGAAAAGGTTAATTAAAAACGCTAAAAAGCACGATTCCTCAGCATTTTTGTAACAATAAAGACCCGGTTTGGCCAGTTTGGCTGAAAATCGATTTTCGACGCCAACTTACGTCATTTTTATTACAATAACGTTGTTACAACAATGTACGTGAATACTGAGTTGAATGTTTTTAATGTTCTTAATTAATATCTTTTTAACTAATTGCGATATCGGACCGAATTGTGAATCTAAACCATTCTCGAATCCACTTGAACCCACACAAAAACTTTCATCAAAATCGGTCCAGCCGTTTAGGAGGAGTTTAGTCACATACACACGCACATAAGATTTTTATATATAAAGATTTTAGCATTAAAAATACAAAATATCTAATTATATTTTCTAATCCAGTTTTTCACTTTAGTCCAGCAATATAGGAAAATAACGAGTACGGTTGGTGCCTTGAGAAGTCTAATTTATACCAGCAATGTTAGCCCTAAGTCTACGAGTTTGCGGACGTTATATTTCGTCCTGTGTGTGTGAATCTATTTTCTTCCTTATTTAAGTAAGAATTACATTGATTTAGTATACAAATGGTTATATAAAATCAACACCTTTTAAAAGACATGTCATCCTTCTAGTACAGTGATAGCGAACCTATGACCCGTGGGTCAGACTCTGACCCATGCAAGCTTTTTAACTGATCCATAATTACTAGGAAACACCACTTGTTTACTTACGCGCATGTTTATTTAGATTTTCTAATTAGAGTGGATTATTTATATTCTGCTTGAATTTTTTCAAGCCCTGCATTTACACAAAAGCAATTTAAATGCTGTCTATAGCCTTAAGTTTGATCATTACAGTTCCAAAGCTACGCAAATGACAACGATTGTATATGAAAGTATGTAGGATTTGAAATATAGCGAAAGAGTGTTTACAAAATATCAAATAAAGTGTACAATTTACTCGCATTTTGTTTGTTGAAAAAAAATAACTATATTAAAGCACTTTCTTCGGATAAAATGCACTTTTGTAAGATGTTTGTAGAAAGAGACTTTCAAAAGCCAATAACTATATTTCGGCATTAACCCAGTCACGCCATTTCTGCTCTAGAACAAACATGATAAAATAATTATTTATGCACTTAATATATTTTTCCAAATTATAAGACTAATTTTCTAATTTCTGGAACCCCCTTTTTTTGCACAATTTCTTTGTTTTGTACTATACGAATTATTTATAATATCAATGGCGCAAGCAAGGGTTGGAAATTCGAACTCCTCCCATACACAAAGGGATTTTCAACATAAAGATTACACCTAGCGCTTGTATCTTAATGTTTTCTTATTAATTTAAGCCCCTCCTACAGAAGTAGCCTAAGTATGAACTGCATTACACGACACTTTTTAGAATTGCAATCACCATGTCACATACCTGTGTTTACTGTAACTTAAACTAAAGATATGTTTTCTACTACTTCGACTTCAGATGTTTGTTTGCTGTTGTTCTCTGTGTAGAATATAGATGGCAATGAACCCCTTGCATTAACTTTTTTAATGTGATAATTATGTAGAAATAAATAGTTCTTTATACAAGATAAGTGAATGACTCAGTGAATCATTAAAGAACATGACAGTTACACAAGAATATTTCAAAAATTAAATGACAAGATACTTTATGCATTAAAAAAAAATCTTTCTGGGTAGGGTCATGATTATCGCCATTAGAGTTTCTGATTTCCCGGGGGGCTTTCCATTCCCGGAAATACATCAAAATTTCAAAAAATTTAAAAACAAGTTATTTTTAAATAAAATCAATAATAATTACATAAAACTAGAGGACCTGACAGAGACGTTGTCCTGTACACACATCTTAAATTCAAAATAAAAGATTTTTGAATATTCGATACTGCGATCGCAGCACAGTCTGCCGGATCCAATGTAAAATATTCCAAGATCAACAATTTATAAATAAAAAATTAATTAAATAAACAGTTCTAAACCGAATTATAAATCTAAACCACTCTCGAGTCAACTGGAACAGACAAAAACATTCATCAAAATCGGTCCAGCCGTTTAGGAAGATTTCAGTTACATACACACGCACAGAAGAATTACATATATATGAAGATTATTTGAAAAGATATTAATTAAAAACGCTAAAAAGCGTGAATCGCGTCTGCATTTTCGTAACAATGAAGACCGGGTTTGGCCAGTTTGGCTGAAAATCAATTTTCGACGCCCACTTACGTCTTTTTCAATTCCTACTATTAGCTCACGATCTCTATACATATTTTATTTGTTTGTTTATTTATTTGTTTATCTTGGTGGAATTTTTAATCGTTAATAAAATACATTTTAAAGCGCTCAATTGAGCTGAAATGTAATCTACATAATTATTTTGGATGACAATACAATAATTTAAGTATAATTAATAAAAATTAATTTTTTTTGATTAAAACTAATTATTTAAAAAATTACAAATACAGTCACGTTGGCGACTTAGCGACCTTTTTGGCGACTTATGTCAAAATTTGAAAAGGTTTTTTTTCTCACGTGTTAAAGAATTCAGTTGAAAGGAAATTTTATATACACGATTGTTTTGGATGACAATACGATACTTTAATGATAATTAATAAAAATTAATTACCACTTAATGTTGTGATTCTGTCCTATGTAAATACATATTTATATTAATTGCAACTATTTAATAAAAAGTAGCTAAAATAAACTTTTTTCTTGGTTGATCTAAGTAGGAATTGATTAAATTTTTTTTTATATTACTTGTTTATAACAATAGCGTTGTTACAACAATGCAGATGAATGTTGAGTTGTATTTTTTGAATGTTTTTAATTAATATCTTTTTAACTAATTGCGATATCGGACCGAATTGTGAATCTAAACCATTCTCGAATTTACTTGAACCCACACAAAAAATTTCATCGAAATCGGTTCAGCCGTTTAGGAGGAGTTTAGTGACATACACACGCACAGAAGATTTTTATATATAAAGATAAGGATACATATAATACTTATTTGTATAATGAGCTAAAAAAATACAAAAAATATATAATAAAATGATTATTCATTTTTAAAATAGGATTTCAGAAAGCATAAGCAATTTATACTTTTATCACTCAGCCTAGTTCTAATCTTTGTGACGAACAATCGGCTTCAACTGACGTTGGAGGAATTGTTTTTGTCTCACATAGTTTTATAATATTTGGTGATAGATTTTCAGTCGAGTCGAACAACTGCATGCCTTGTTTCATAATTTTGTTGAAACTAGTACTCTTTTTGGTTGAACAATCTAAAAAACTTTTGTTTTAGAATAAATTGCATTCTCTAATTTTTCGTGCAACGTCAGAGGTTTATCTTTCAAAATCTCCATGCTCTCTTCTAAGTGCGAAGAGTCGGATATTGATTCCTCTTCTTCGCAGAAAAGCCTTGGCCCTATCTCTCTCTCTCATTTGGGTTTGTCTAACCAAACAATTTTTACCAGACAATCGCGAAATATCGACAGTAACTGTATCTGCTTTATATTTTCTCCCCAAATTCAGATATTGCATTGATCCTAATAAATTAACGTAGTGTTTCTCATTAATTCTTTGGATTAGAAATATTTCATATTTTTCGCAAATTCCGAATTTTGTTCGTTCAATTTTCCAACAACGAAAGAAAGAAACACACCTTCTGCAGTTAGCAAAGATGCATTTCGACTGCATAATTTTTCTCAACCAATTTTCACTGGCGTCAAGCTTGTTACAATGGGCTCAATTCATGTGACGTCAAAGTCACATGATAGTGAAAGCCACGTGATTCTAGCCAATCAATTCAAAAACTTATGTGACGTCATATTCACACGATAAAAACTAACTTGTGTTTCCAGCTAATCAGTTCACGCGCTTCGGTGTAGCCAAGTTTTGCTCTTTGCAAAAACTTTCTCTGAAAAATTACATATGTATACAAAATGCATTTATTTAAAAGTAACAATACGATTTTTTTTTAAATTTTAAAAAATCTTTTTTTCCTAACACATTTAAACATCTTTACCCAAATTCGAAATTTTATCTAAGTTTTACAAATAGAACAATTACATTTAGTTTAATGTTTGTTTTAAATTCAATGGAGAACACGTGTTTGTCTTTATCATGTGACGTCATGAACTGAGTTCATTGTAGTCACATATTCAAACTCTACATTGGCCATCATTTGTTCTTCTTTAATGTCAATCAATGCTTTTAAAAATGCTGACTTTTATTTCTAAAAATCTGCGAAGCATTGCCAACAAACTATTGAAGCCGCGTGCGATTCCCAGGAATAGAAAAAGGACAGAAATCCTAATCACCATGCCCTGTAATGATCCACCTTCCCTTCAGGAATACACGTTCTCAAATAATACAAAAAGGCTCAGCCTCAAAATGGAAAAAACACAGATAATCTAAGAACATTACCTCTTCCATTGGAAGCCTAGTTAACGAATAGTTAGACTCTGACAACGATCGATTCCCCTCTCCCCTAACAATTCATGACAGTGGAAAAAGTAAATAGTCTAGACAGGGTTTTGGAGTCGTGCCACGACTAATGGCACATGATAACATAAAAGCATCTTATTTAATCATATTTACATTCTTCAAAGCCCCGGTCCTGTTTACGCGGAGAATTACACACAACAAAGGAACCAAACTACACGAGCGGAACAATAAAAACACGGTTGAATGGGAAAACTATTATTTACAAGTACAGAAGGTCAAAAGAACTTTTGCAGACCTAAAACTTGAGGTAGCAACGAAGCATGCCACAGACAAAGAGACAGAGCTCGTAAAGCGGCAAAGAAAAAAAACTCATTCAACAGATATAAGAGGACTTTTATGAGCTTTTTCGAAACTTATTTCTTCCTTTTGACTGACAAAGTGTTTTTTGATTTACGCCATTGATAAAGCACGAGAGAAAATCACAAACAAAAGACACAATAAAAACAATAATATCGAAGTAAAATGACGCATATACAAAGGCGACAAAATCGAACGAAGGTTTTGAATCTAAATTATTCACATAAACAACCTATCTAATTCTGCTCAACTCGAATTGCGTCGTAACAGTGATATCTAAGCGGAGTTTTAATATACGATAGGGAACGTATGGAATAACGATGAATGGAATAATGAATCTTATTTCTTTTTCACTTTTAGAAGCCTATTATTAGCAACCGATTTCAAGAGATAACTATGGTAAAATATTATTCGCTCAATGATATTGTTTTGATATGGTTTTCCTATATATATATATATATATATATATATATATATATATATATTAATTTAATTAACCATATCCTTTTTTGGGTTTAATATTTTTATACTATTTTATACTGATTTTTGTACTTTAAAATAGATGGCACCCTCACCCGAAATCCATCCCCCCTACGTTCTCAGATAGACTCCTTCACAGGAGCTCCCTTTCGAAGCCATGTCATATAGCGAGCAGAGGAGCAGACCGGTTTTTTGGAGAGGCGGCATTCCTGGTAAGTGAGAGAAACGACGAGTTGTGTAAGATGGCAGGTTGGCATGTTTTTGTAATTAAAGCTTGAATATATATATCTAGTCTGACTTCGTGTTTTCGTTTCCTGAACGCGACAGTGTTTAATTCTACAATCTTATCCTTTGACCTGTACTGTCTTTCATTCCAACATACTGTTTGGCATTTAGTTAGATTTATAGCAATTAAGTATAATTTATGGTTTTATGTTATACACAGTGGCGTAACGGAGAATATTAGGGGGTTCCATGCAAATTCATATTTTGGGTACCAAGCTGGATCTTACACAGGATTGCAAAATCATAATCTAACAAAGGCTTTGGGCCCCTTAGAATCCTGGCCACCCTCCCCCTCACACTACGGGGGTGTTAGTTACGCTACTGGTTATACTTACATATGAATGCGAACTAAATTGCCCCTTTCGAAAGGAATATGGCACATAATTTTAAAGATAAAATTTACGGTACTCGTAACTGATCGTCAAAATTGTTATCAATGAAAAAACTGTATTGCAATCATTCTTAGAAATCTTGAAAGGATTTTCAACATGGATACATTGACATACACAAAAAAAAAAAATGTAAATCTATCAATTGTGAACGAGACTAATCGGCTATCTAAAAACAGAACATGACAGAACGAAATTTTCGCCAAAACCTTAAAGAAAAATCCATTCAGAATTCTTTAGTTCCGCACACTCATGTATTTAAAATTCCTCAGAAAAGAATTAAATGACTGGAGGAAACTTGTTCTCGGGCATGAATTTTTCGTCGTTAATGGAATTCCTATGCGAGAAAACCCCCAATCAGGCGAATACTTCTGGCCACCTGAAACACTGGTGTTAATGAACCGCGTTAAGATTTTAATTTCGAGCTGCAACAGACAGACATCGTCTAATTAATTGAAAAAAAAAGGGGCAATCGACCGGGCCTTCCGAAATTAACCGGATTAGAACAGCTGTTCAGTGTGCCGGGTGTCACTGCGTCCGATATTAACCCACTCCTGGAGAAAATTAATAAATGGGCCCGAAAGAAGGTAGTAATTGAACTCCGGGGCTGCGCAATTAGACGATTCGGGGCAGCATAATACGGTCAAGTCATTTTTGTTCCATACGCCTTTAATTAAAGACTTCCGATAGAGACGGTTAATAATGTGTGCAATAGGGCTTTCTTACAGATCCGAGAACAAAGCAAGCACGGTCGTGGAAATAAATCACCACTCAACGAAGGAATCTAATTAGAAATTGTGTATCGGTGCTTTGGAAACGAATAATGATTAAGGGATCTTGAATATCGATGACTGTGCTCATTTGTAAACTGTTTATTTTAGGGTTTTGTAAAAGAGCCATATTTTGATGATTGCTCTTTATCAGAGTGAACGACAGAAAGTCAAAAATAAAAATTAATGGTAGACCATTTGAATTATTCCTTCGGTAGATTCGATTTTTCAATTACACGAGTCTTTTGTGCCGCTTGATCATTTTGTAGAAGGGGAAGAGCGCCAATCTCAACTGGTAATAAGGAAAAAATCCAATACCACAATTGGTAAGTTTTGCAAGGCGGGCAACCTTTTTTACACGTCTAAATATTGCGACCCATCCCTATGTAACTAATAGTTGCATGCTTCCAAGAAAATTGTAACCTCTAAAACAATATTTCCTACAAAACGAAGCTGTATGGGATCAGAAACATTCTGTTTGTACAGAGTGTTTTTTTTCCAGGTATAGAAGTTTAAGTTGGCATTACTTTCCAAGATGGCGACCGATTTAACAGCTGTCAAGTGATTTATTCTCAGTTTGGTTTGGCAATTCATCATGAATAGACTCACGCCTGAACAACGCTTTCAAATTGTGCAATTTTATTTCGAAAATAATGGTCGGTTTTCATAAGCGAATTTTGTTTAGCGATGAAGCGCACTTCTGGTTGAATGGCTACGTCAAAAACAAAACTGCCGCATTTGGAGTGAAGCTAATCCACAAGTGTATGTCGAAACACCGTTACATCCAGAAAAACTGACTGTTTGGTGCGCTTTATGGGCTGGTGGAATCCTTCTTCAAAAACGATGAAGGCCACAACGTTACAGTCAATGGTGATCGGTATAGAGCCATGGTTACTAACTTTTTCATTCCTGAATTGAACGATCATGATGTCCAGGAGCTGTGGTTCAAACAAGACGGCGCAGCATGTCACACAGCTCGTGCCACAATCGATTTATTGAAAGACACGTTTGGTGACCACCTAATTTCACGTTTTGGACCTGTGAATTGGCCTCCAAGATCTTGTGATTTAACACCGCTAGACTATTTTCTGTGGGGCTATGTAAAGTCATTGGTCTATGCGGATAAGCCACAAACGCTTGACCATTTGGAAGACAACAATCGCCGTGTTATTGGCGATATACGGCCACAAATGTTGGAAAAAGTCATCGAAAATTGGACGTCCAGATTGGACTACATCCGAGCCAACCGTGGCAGTCATATGCCAGAAATAATATTTAAAATGTAATGCCACAAGATTATCTTTCGAATTAAAAAAACTTCATGTCAATCGAATAATACATCGTTGTTTTATTGCAATTTAAAGTTCTATACCTCTAAAAAAAACACCCTTTATTACCGACGCTGTCTTCGTAACAAATGCATTACATACTATAGCTACAACTATTCAACACAGCCTAAATTGATTCGATATTAACATTTTTTTCACACCCCAATACCTCTTTTTATCAAGAATTCCTACGTCTGCATACAGAATAAAAAATAAAGATTTAGGGCACTTATCAAGTAAAGTGGTTGGCACTTTTATCGACCATTGTTTTGGGTCCAAAAATCCCATGACAGCTGTACATGCAGGAATAAGGCTCTTTGAGTCCTATGAACAAACATGAAAAAAATATTACGCACTCTTAGGGGGTCCTATAGTCCACAAGTAGAAACAGAAAAAAATTATGTCCCAATTAAATGTGTCCTTCTATTATAAATCGACGAAATAATCAAGGTCGGTTGAGAGTTCTGCAGATAAAAGAGGCGCAACAATTCTTTTACCGTCATTCCATTCAATTATGCAGAAGCGATGGCATCAGAACTGGTTAAATTGTTAATGCTTCGACTATTTAATATGAAAATAAACTATTTCAGGTATTCTAAAAACTTTTACCCTCAGAAAGGATTATAAAACGAGTTACTTGATCATGTCAAAGGGAACTTATGTTAGACATGAGAAGTTTTCAAACTTGAAAAATACAGTATTATACACAGATGTATAAACTGCAACGTTGAAGTTTACCATAAAAATAGTAACATTTTTCTGCTCAAAAATACGTCCCGAGTTTAATTAAGGCTCTTACATTTAGCAAAGACAACCTAAAATGAAATTTACTGCATAAAATTATGACAGGGATACAGGATCTGCGCTTGAAACATTGGATATGGTGATATTTTCCCCCAAGCTTTTTATATTTTCAAATCTAAGGTCTATATTCTAGATGTGTCAAACAAAATGATTAATTGCAAACA
This sequence comes from Trichonephila clavipes, assembly GCA_019973935.1. Lineage (NCBI taxonomy): Eukaryota > Metazoa > Arthropoda > Arachnida > Araneae > Nephilidae > Trichonephila > Trichonephila clavipes. Next base: position 520,544 of record BMAU01015816.1, on the reverse strand, counting down.
TGCATGAACTTAACGTAATAATAAGGTGGGGGGGGTGACATATTGGAAAAACAACCTTCACTTCGAATTCTCATATTTAAGGATTTATTTGTAAATCGAAGCAATGGATATAGGAATAGTTTTGGAGACAATGGGCTAGTATGAAAACATGCATCACAATATCTACATAAAACAGCATGTCTAAAACCAATTACTTTACAAGTTAGTTGATGTAAGGGTACTATGAAACAACACAAGGACTATCGGCGACCAACCTCGTCCTTTTGAACCTCGGTTAGGTGACGAGGAACCCGAGCTGGCACCTCTCTTCTAACTACCACACCAACGGGAGGACATTGAGCCTCGATAGATTTAACGTGTATCGGCCCCTCTACACGGGAGTCTTCAGTAGCACCAGGACTCGAACCCGAAGGGGGGGGGTGAGGGAGGGTCAGCTCCATTCGCATTCAAAACAGAACCATAATTGATACGACATACACAAGGGATATTGTTGAAAATGTTACCGATTATTTTTCAATTACTACTTATTTATTTGCGAAGGGCAATTAAAAAGCTTGTTCGACAGTTATTAAAAACAGAGATTTTTTTGAATAAAGTTTTTATCAGAGATCTTTGAAAAGAATTCTCTTTAATCGAAATTACTAGCCACTATGGTACGAGTTTTAATTAAAACTACTTCTGCTCTTAGAAATGGGGGAAGAGTAATTTAGTTTCTCTACAGTTATTTTTTGGGGAGCTAAAAAAATTAGATAAAATTTCCTTTTGAAGCTTTAACAGGTATCGCTTTCCATAGACCAATAGATTTTCCATTTTTATCCCATAGAGTTTTCGTTCCCGCGTTTTTTTAGAACGTAACCCCCAGGAATGTCTTAATGTAACCCCCAGGAATGTCAGGGCCAACTGGGCCCTGGTCCAGGGCCTCATCTCGTCCTCAACTCAGTCTGAATAAGCTCACAAATTCGAATAATTTCAACGGTCAAATGTTATTTCCGATTGTATTCTCCGAAAAATTAGAAATTTCGGACAATATGTCAACTGGCTTCATGTGATGACCGTCGTCCATGCAAAGGGCTAAGCCTACATCATCATTACTCATACAGTCAAAAGACGGCAGTTGGACCGGCCAGTTTGTTAGATTGTAAGTTATGCACATTTATTTGTTTCGGGTTATTGTTTATACGAGTTTTTGACCTATGTACTGTCTACTTTTTAGGGTCATAGGTAGGGTCTATATTTGTGTAAGGGCACGGGGTCTACTTTTGCGTAGCGGCCCAGGGCCTCAAGAAGTCTTAAGACATCCCTGGTATCTCCCCCTCCCCCACCTCCCTCATAAGAGCCAGTATGTCACTGAATTCCTATAAGTTATACAGACCTCATTTTCGCTGCATGTCCTTTTCCCTCTCGCATCAATAAAGGAAAGAAAAAGAGATTCAAAGTTACAGATCGAACGTTTCCAACATACTTTTCTATTTGATGTGGGTGAGAATAACTTCAATCCCGTCACGCGAAGGAAAAGGAGAAAAACAATGTATCGAAATTCTGCACCTCCTACATGTTTGATGTCCATAGATCCAGAACAAAAGGAAGAAATAAGAGCTTTCTTCCATTAGTGCAAATGAAAGTTATGAAATCCTAATAATACTGAAAAAGTTATCAAAAGCGAGCGCATATGTTCCGAAACTTCCTACGCCAGACGATTTGGGAAGTTGGGAAAAAAAAAGGGGTCGACACAGAAATCGCCTTTTGAAAGTTCCGGACCACCCCCCAAAAATCATTAGGCAGAGGAAATAAAGCCGATAGGACACCCATTACGGAAAAGACTTTCCCATTTTTGGTAATGGAAAGGGGGGAAGAGAGGGGACGATGCCAAAATGAGTGAGCCATAGCCAAAAATGACGAAATTGTACACTTAGGATAAAAATGCCGCATTTATTTGAATAACTATTTTCCACAAACAATTAGCGTTACGACTACCTTCATTAAAATATTAATTGAAATTCCTCAATGGAATCTGAGAGTTGGAATTCCGATCATATTCTAGAGGAAGCTCGAATGCAGAAAAGAAATACCGTAAGATTATAAACCCCAGAGACCCCCCCCCTCACCTTTTCAAAATTACGCTGACTTCAATTAATTTCAATTCTGTTACAATTGAAATCAGTTAAATAAGTTGATTTACGAATTTTTGAAATTTACAGTCAAAACTTCCCTAGTTTTATTTTTTTTACTTGTTTCTCATTTATTCCGAGTAAAATTTAACAGCTTTTATTCTTTGCAGGTCTTAATACTTGCTACCAGTGGCGAACACAAGGGGGAGGGGGTCCTGGGGGTCCGGACCCCCAAAATCCCTTGATTTTTTTCCGGTTGATTTTAATTCTAAGTATATAGTACGTAAAATTTAATTAATTACTTGTTATTAATGATTAATTTTATTAATTAATGCTAATTATATATTAAAAAATTAGTTTACTGTGTGTTGTTCCCGAAAATCGACAAAATCAAAAGGAGCATGATACAAGAATGGTGAACTTTAGACCCCCTAAAAATTCCTGAGTGCGCTACTGCTTGCTACCGATACATTTCCATGAACGAAATCCTTTCTTGCTCAAAATAAGGTTCCTGCAAATTGAACTTAGCATTAAAAATAGTTTACATTCACTCAAACAAAGGAAACTTTAAAAAAGAAGTTTATTTTAGAACCGTTCATATGCCACAGGTCAATAGAAGACGGGAAAAATCGAAAAAGTGTTGCAATTTTTTCAAAAATCAGTGCATATTCTTTGTTGCAATAATCTGCTGTTCTACCACCTGTTGTGATTCGCTGTCTTCACTAAGCGCGGAAGAATAGTGACAGATGGAATTGACAATCTTTGAAAAAACATCCCTTCACAGATATTTAATTTTAAGAAAAAGAAAGGATTTATAAAAAAAGTTTACAAACTATGAAACTATACGCGATGATAAGCATTAAACAAAAAATAAAAAACATAAACAGTTGTTATATGAATACCTGCACTTTTAAAGCATTGTGTTCTAATAATATTTCAACAAGTTCTTTAATATAAATGTTTTTAAACTTCTCCAGTTCACGTTATTTGAAAAATAACTGATTATGAGATAGTTTTAACCCTGATCGGAATTAAAAGACATGAAATCGAGATATAGTTCTAATATAAGGAATTTAAGAGGACCTATAAGCGAAATATATCGAACATGGATGTCAACACTAAGTAATTCACATTCAAATATTGCACACAAAACACTATAAAGTAATTACAACACACTGAAACATACTTACAGTTACTACAGTTTAATCATAAAGAGAATAGCATCAAATAGAGCAGCGTTCAAGATATAAATGTTCTAAAAACACAATAACTGAATTTCAACCTATCTTCATTCCGAGATTCGAATAATACATATAGCGAATAAACAAAAAAAGCTGTTGCCAGATATATGAATATCGCTGTATTTAAGTAAGTTAAAATAGAATTACATGACAGTTTAATACACTAACATAAACAATAAAAATACTGAAATTCACTTTAGTTCATAAAGAATGATATAAAAGCATACGAAAATATTGAAAGAAAATTTTTCTTCGTAGACCTTTAAAACAACACATAACTATTACTCAAGAGATAAAATATAATAGAGAGTGGAGCTGGCTGCAAGTTTCTCAATCACCTAACACACACACACACTATTATTAATCACTTTCCGAAAAATATAAACTTCCATCTTCAAACAATCCATTCAATCGCAGGTTTATCAATTATTGCTCACACTTATTAGAATAATCTATGGACACATTCCACCATTTTTTTTCTCTCTCTCGAGAACATGGGAGACATATTCCAAATTATTCACAAGACCTCGTCGCCCGCCTTTCGCATTCGATTATCGATAATAAGGAGATGATATACAGACCCAATTTCATACACTCGTGGTAAATGATAACCCACTAAAAAGTTCCGCTTTGGCGGGCGTAATAGGTAACACGATCCTTCCCTTGAACTTCCTGCCACGACCTGACAGTACATTTTTCTTGACCGTACCACCCGATACCAAGACATGTCAGTCTGTTGGAAGATATTGGCCCTGAGCCATGGTGTACGTTTTCGTACCTCTCCGTGAATACATCAAAATGGACGCAAATTAACCCTAACGGTTAGGTTTAGGAGTAATAAGAGTTAATTGGGAAAAGTTGTGCCGTCAGTGGCTTATGGGAGAGATATAATACTGGAGACATTCTGTAATATATTTCGATCCAAAAGTTAGCTGCGCAAATTAATATAGATTAGATGTTTCAGATATCACAAAATGTGTCTTATAATAAAAAATTCTCCAAAAAATAACAGATAAATAAGCAAATTCTACATTTTTAAGCAGTTTCTTCTCATTTGCGGAAATTAATGCTCGTATTAAAATATATATCGAATAAATGTCTATTTACAACTCAAATTCGATATACATATAACTCACCCTACAACGTTGGAAGTAATTTTTTTTTGTTGACAAAATAAGTGCACACAAGAATTCAATTTTTAAAAAATTTACAAATTTATGAATGTCAGTCACAAGGCAGAGATGTGTTTCCAGCCACAATTCATGCACCCCTCACTGTTGTTAATTTTTTATTTATTGCGGAAACTTAAATTTTTGTTGACAATATCAACTCGCACAAAAAACTCATTTATTTTATTAATGTATAAACAAAAAGAAATATTTGTTTTTATAAATAATACTGACTGGCATTAAGTAATTATAAAATATGCCATTGTGTTCTTGAAATTTAAAAGCGCAAGACAAATGAAAGCTGCAGCGTAAAACAGGTGATGGCATCTGTGTCATGTTATCATCATGGGAACTGCGCTCTTTTTAAATAAATGATCAAAAACAATTTTTTAAGTAAAAAAAAAAATCATTTTTGTTTCAATAGAATCAAAGCAATTACTCAATAAATAGCTGTTTTTCTATCGGAATCGTTTAAACTAAAGCTTTTATTATCAAAATGCAAAGAAAGATATTTGCGTAAAATTTAAACTTTATCTCACATTTCATTACATTTGATTTGTAATTTTAAGCAAAAACAAAGTAATTTCTTTACAATTTCGTTCCAAAATGCTAAGCTACAATTAGGTCAAAATAATAAGACAATTCATTTTCACCCCGACTTTGGTAATTTTCTCTTTCGTTCCAAAATGCTTGAAATATACCGTGAAATCCGACGTATAACGCGCACCTATACTTTCAAGTTGAATTTTTAAAAATTTTTAGGTATATTCGCCGTATAACGCGCACCACCCTTTTTTACGAAGAAATTTGAAATATTTGTATACATTGCTTTTATGTTTTAGCCTTTTTTTCGAGGTATTATCCCAGACTTTTAAAAAAATAGTAACTTCTAGAACTGCAACTTGTATTAACAGGTGTTGATGGATGAAGGAAGGCAGTTGAGCTTGGATATGATATTATTCTTTCAAAGAAAACTTCGTTGGGAGTCGTGCATTTAGTTCTATTTCTTAGAGAAATATTTTATGTCTATATTTTGAAGTTCAGGTTAGTAGTCTTTCATCCTGTTGTATCTGGAAATGAAACAAAAAAATATATGATGGATTTAATGAGTTGCCTTAGAACCGTAGAACCAGCTAGGGAAATAAAAATATAATAACGGAATGAGCGGAATAAAAATGTTCAATATTTTTACCTTCCGAAATGGATGTAAATTTATTTCATTTTTAATATAAAGAGTGTTTTTTTTCCAGGTATAGAAGTTTAAGTTGGCATTACTTTCCAAGATGGCGACCGATTTAACAGCTGTCAAGTGATTTATTCTCAGTTTAGTTTGGCAATTCATCAAATAGACATCAAGCCTGAACAACGCTTTCAATTGTGCAATTTTATTTCGTAATGGTCGATTTTCATAAGCGAATTTTGTTTAGCGATAAAGCGCACTTCTGGTTGAATGGCTACGTCAACAAACAAAACTGCCGCATTTGGAGTGAAGCTAATCCACAAGTGTATGTCGAAACACCTTTACATCCAGAAAAACTGACTGTTTGGTGCGCTTTATGGGCTGGTGGAATCCTTCTTCAAAAACGATGAAGGCCACAACGTTACAGTCAATGGTGATCGGTATAGAGCCATGATTACTAACTTTTTCATTCCTGAATTGAACAATCATGATGTTCAGGAGCTGTGGTTCCAACAAGACGGCGCAGCATGTCACACAGCTCGTGCCACAATCGATTTATTGAAAGACACGTTTGGTGACCGCCTAATTTCACGTTTTGGACCTGTGAATTGGCCTCCAAGATCTTGTGATTTAACACCGCTAGACTATTTTCTGTGGGGCTATGTAAAGTCATTGGTCTATGCGGATAAGCCACAAACGCTTGACCATTTGGAAGACAACATTCGCCGTGTTATTGCCGATATACGGCCACAAATGTTGGAAAAAGTCATCGATAACGAAAATAGGACGTCCAGATTGACTACATTCGAGCCAGCCGTGGCAGTCCTATGCCAGAAGTCATATTTAAAATGTAATGCCACAAGATTATCTTTCGAATAAAAAAAATTCATGTCAATCGAATAATACATCGTTGTTTTAATGCAATTTAAAGTTCTATACCTCTCAAAAAAACACCCTTTATTTTAGTCAGCGAGCAATAATTAACACCATAAACTTTTTTTGTTCAAAGGCAAGTCGTTTCTTTTAAATAAACAATGTTTCTATACATATAGAAGTAAATCATTTTTTTTTTTATGTGCTCATACATGTCTTCTGTTATTTTTAAAGCTATCGTTTTCATATCCGGGGTATAACGCGCATCCTGAAGTTTTGATCTTATTTTTTGTGTTCAAAGTGCGCGTTATACGCCGGATTTTACGGTACTTTTAAAAACAGATTTTTCACAAACAGCTACTTGTCAAATTGCTAAATCTCTCAGCAGCAGTTGCCGCTATGAGGAGACTAACTAAGCCTCTTTAGGTAGCAATAAGCACTTGAGCGACCTCTTGTTCCCCTGTTTCGCATATTTAAGCGGTTAAGCTCCCCAACTCATCTCGTATATAAGGTTAAGCCACTAAGTTCCGACAAACTTTCTGATGGATTAGACCAATTAGGAACCCTAAACTCCACGTAAACACAGCTAAGAAGGCATAATCAGAAGGAAAGGAATTTCTCTGAGATATCCGAGAGATGCATTAATGAACACAGAGATAAACCTGCATCCCCAAAATTGATTTTTTGTTAAGAAAATTAAGCTATATTTAAAGGATTCACTAATCTATATATTCCTCAAATCAAATTATCAAAGATGTGTCATTTCTGAGAATAAGCGTTTCCCAGTTGTAATAAGTACTAACTGTATAACTAAAGTACAAGGGATTGAATTTAAATATGTTGTCAGCGTGTTCTCCGTTGTAACTGGAAATCAATAGTTTACGTTAGAATATATGCATGTTAAATTCTTTTAAACTAATTTATTACTATTTTGTTGCGTTAGGCATCATACGAGCTAAAAGTCAATACGTTAGGGGTATGCACATAAAGTATTGCTGTTTCGTGGTAGTTCAAAATGAATTATTTTTTAAATCCTTCGCAGCATTTGATGATACAGAACGTAAAACGCAGAGAATTCCGAAAGATGAGATATTGGATCCAACAGATTAAATATACTCCGAGTTATTCAAATGATTTTTAAAAAAATTTTCTTTGAATAATTAGAATATTTACTACTAAGAATCAGGGACGTCTTGAGGCAGGGGTCAACTGGGCCTGAACCCTGGTAGCAATGGGGGCCTTATCTCGTTCTCGACTCAGCCTTAATAAGATCAAAATTTAATAATTTCAACGGTCAAATGTTATTTCTGGTTGCATTCTCCCAAAAACTTGGAATTTCGAACGATTTGCCAACTGGCTACATGTGATGACCGTCTCGCTCGCATACAGGCCTAGACCTACCACCATACACCATCATTACTCATTCAGTCAAAACACGGCAGTCGGTTGAGCCGGTTAGTGCAATTGTAAGCCATACACATTTATTTGTCCACACTATTAAAATTCGTAGGTGAACAAACGTATCTATGTATGTAGGTATATATGAATATAGCCAATTTTCTCTTGAACTACAAGACGCAGAACCTCGCCGAAGGTACCAAAATTTCGGGAATGATCCGAGGAATCCGTTTTGACCATTTATATTCCGATTTTCCAATTAGTTAAAAATATATTAATTAAAAACCTTAAAACGCATTTATTATGCACGTGGCGCCATCTGCAGAGAATCGGAAAGATCATTTATTTTCAGGGGAAAATTGGAAACTTCTCTTTTTTTAGAGGTTTTTAAAAATATTTAAAAATTAATATAATAAAATTATATATATATATCTTTCTTTCAATTTAATTATTTTACAACTTTTTACAAATATTTTATCAGTCTTTATCAAATGAAGTCCGAAATTTTTTTTTTTACTTTAACGAATAACGAAACGGGATATTGAAAAAATATTTTTTATTTAAAGGTATTAATCACGGTCTGAAATTGGAAGTTTATCTACAAATTAAAAGTTGCTTATAAAAATATTGCAGATAAAAACAAAACGAAATATTTTTTTAAAACTACTTACGAAAGAAATGTTTAAAACTATTTCAAAATAAATTTAGAAATTACCTTTTTTTTTTAATTTATGGAATGTTTCACTATCTTTTTTAAATAAAAACATTCAGGCAGAATTTCTCTCTCTTTGAATAACACATTCTTAACAATTCGAACTAATTACACTGTAAATGGTTTTCATTAACTATTTTTTTTTAAAAAAATGAAGTTTTTGTAGTTAAATTAGGGCATCGGTTCCTTTTTTTGAATACGAATTATAAGTTGTTCTGCTTGAACATTATTTCACGTTAATGAAAAAAAAATATATTTTATACTAAAAAAAAAGTTCATGTTTTTCTTTTTCCGCGTGTAGAACAATATTATATGTAATCTGTACAAAGATTGATAAAATATCTTAAAAATTACGGTTAAAAAAACGAAAAAATGTGTTTTTCAATTCCGTGCTCGCCGGGCCATGCAGCTATTTCGAAAAAAGGAAATTATTACTTATAAAAATTTGATTTTAATATATATGAATATGTTTTTTTAAAAGGATTATTTCAATTACTTCATTACAAAATTAATTCTTTGTTAATTAAAAAGTACATCGTCTATTTAAGAAAATAAGTGGAATGGAACAAATTGCAAAAAAGGGAAATTTTTTGACAATTTTAGAAATCACTCACATTGTGCGCGTACAAACACACACATAGAAATGCTGGTGTCATGAGGAAAAGAGAAAGCCCGAACGACGCCGGGCTAAGCGGTGGAGGGGGGGGAGTCATTTTGAAAATGAGTATTAGAAGTTCTGATTTTGTGAAAGGGAAATTTATAACAGTAGAGATAGCTCGTGCAACACCGGCCATGCAGCTATTTCGAAAAAAGGAAATTTTTTGACATAATTTTAGAAATCACTCGCATTGTGCGCGTACAAACACACACACAGAAATGTTGGTGTCATGAGGAAAAGAGAAAGCCCGATCAACGCCGGGCTAAGCGGTGGAGGAGGAGGGGAAGTCATTTTGAAAATGAGTATTAGAAGTTCTGATTTTGTGAAAGAAAGGGAAAATTTATAAAAGTAGAGATAGCCCGTGCAACGCCGGGCTATGCAGCTAGTTTAGGGTTATTATTTGTACGAATATTTGACAATGTATGCTATGTACTGTCTACTTTTAAGGGTCATAGATGGGGCCTACATTTGTGCAAAGCCTACTTTTGAGAAAGAGTCCAAGGACCGAAGAACTCCTAAAACGTCCCTGCTAAGAATTCAACTATAGAATTTATTTTTGGTCTAAATGGCCGGTTATCTTCAAAGATATTCAACTTGAATTATACATTTGAAATGTGAATTTGACAGGGGTTGCACCTTGAATTTTGCTACTAATTTATTTTTTATGATGAAAAGACCCGAGTGATCTTCAATTTTCAGGCAGCGATTAAGAACTATTCCTCAAAAAGAGATTGACATTTTTTTTATACATAAAACTGTGACGGTTCTATTCGCGTACCTTCTTCTAATCCTTTTGAGAAATCTTTGGGCTATCAATTCGCGTTTATTCACAACCAACCCTTTTGAAGAAGAAACTGTGATATTCAAATTAAATCTACTATATATAGTCAAGGTTTTCTAGCTAGCAATGAGGAGGAGAGAGAACGTGGTGAGATAAAATTGATTGCTACTAGGGATTGCAATATCGGACCAAAAGTTCAATACCGGAATTCGGTATTTTTTAGGTCTTAATACCGGGATACCGGTTTTAATACCAGCAGTAGAAATTTTAGAAAAAGAAAACAGATGTTTATTTGTTTTATTTGCCAGTTTTATTACAGAGTGTAAATATCACAAAAAATAATGTGTAATTATAACAGTATATAAAGAATCCCAAACAAGTAAATGAACATCTTATTTATTTAAATCACAAAAAAAGCGTAAATACCATTATTCAAATCTGTGGTCTGCGGTTTTCATCGTATAAATAATGACACCAAACCGAAGTATTATAAACCGATTTCTTATGTTCTTTAAAGCTATTCTTATTCCTTATTATGAGTTTTTTTTATAAGTATATATACAATAAATCTGAAAAAAAGAATATATTTGAATATTTTTATAAGAATATTTAAAAGAATTTTTGAAAAATATTTTCTGATATACAAATACAATGTGAGTAACAAACTCATCAATTTAAAACTGAAATATTACGCACTTTTTTCACAACTACAATCTTGTTTTCACAGATACGGATATGAGACTACGAATCCTGCGCATGTGCAGTATCGCTCTGAGTTGTAATATGATACTTTTGGCCCACCTCCTTCACATATTTTATCACTTCTCTTGATTGTAAAATGCAACTTTATTAATTTCACCAGTTAGGGATACACAAAAACAAAAATGTACACTATTTTGCTATGTTGGCGATCCCTGAACATATAGTGGAGACAATTTAAATTTTTTTTAGAAAATACCGAAGAAACGGTATTTAAACTTATGAATATCTGTATTACAAAATTGTAAAAACAGCTCAAAATACCGGTATTCGGTATCCCGGTATTGCAATCCCTAATTGCTACTGATCAGGTATTCTAACATTTTATAGAGTATTTCAAATATTTGATAGAGGAAAGATTTAAAGTGACGATTGATCACTATAGTTGAATTACTATTAAATTAAGTGGGACAGTAGACTTGATCCTGTAATAAGCGGATCGATATTGATAGTCTCCTTGTAATTCGTGTATCTTGCTATTAATCCCCATATTGTTCATATTGAGAACATTTCTTCTAATTGAAATTAATCGCTAATTTGCGAGATCAATAAATAGATTGTTTCTGATTATGGCTAGAGTTTCTTCCATTCCTCCCACATCTCTAGGCGGGCAAGAGAGAGGGACGAATACCTCACAAAACTACAAAGTGATATTTTGAGACACAGAATGCATTAAGCACAAGCGTCACACATAAAATTTGTCTGGTTGGCTATAAAGGTTTAGTAATCGCTGTCTTAATAGAAGGGCAATATTCGCATTTCATCGCATTTTGTATGCTATTTTTTCTCTAAAACTTGTTAGTATCAACAATGCTTGAATACCACATAGAATTTTAATGAAACCAAATAAGAAAAGGTTATCAATACCTTGAACTTGACTATTTAAAACAAATTCATTTGCGTTGAGTTTAAACTGACATGCTTTACCCAAAATAAAGGAAACGCTACCTGTTAAGTTATTTTGTGACTTTTCTAGCAATTTAACTCAGTAAGTCGATGCTGCTGCACGGGTGTGTGTAGAGGGATCTGCCGCCCACCCCACCCCCTTCCGTTGACCCACTTTATGAGAGTTCCAGTCCTCTTCCGACAACATACTTCATTAGGGTGTCTATTTTTTGAGATGTTTCAAAAATCTGCTGCACGGTTGGGTCTTTCAAATCGCTTTAGAATGAGAAGAGGGGCGGCAACGTCATATTGAACGCAGACGTCAACCCCCTTTCCCCCAGCCAGTGGAAGAATCGACGGGTACCACGGAAGAGAATCGATGGGGTAATATCGGAGTGACGTGTTTGGATTTGGGTAGAATTATTAAGAAAATGCATTTGCGCGATCGACGAGAAAATTGTGTGGATGGAATTAAGAAAGGTAACCACTCTGCCGAATAATGGAAATCGTATCGCGTTGATGTGCTTTGAAGTTCACAGATATTCGAAAATGAAGTTTATGCACTCGCTAAGAATAAAAAGGAATGAACAGAGAGTAGTCTATAATGCCTTGGGTTTTATTCAAGATTATAACAATTACAAACATGTAAGCATTTTTGCAATAAAATTTGACACTTTCTGTAAAAAGGCATGTAGGAATCTTCACCTCTCCTTGAGTTAATACTTAGTCTAAAAAAAAATGTAATGTGTACACATTGATATCCTTTATCTGCACTTCATTTTTAGATCGAATGTGTTTCTTTTTTCCCCCATAGAATGAGAGAAATAATAAATAGCATCGTCTTTTATTTCTTTGGTTTCTTTTCATACGAAAGCCTCCCTTGTCCAACAGTCTCAAGAAATTAATTTCAATGCTCCATAAAATCGACAAAATGAAAATATTGAAATTAAAAATAAAGAAATCAGCAAACGAGTAGTTAGTTGGTATTTAAATTGTCCCCCCTTCTATATCATAAAAATAAATTGATCGGATAAACAATCGATATAAAGATAAAACACTGCAAATAATTAAAAAAGTTTTAAGAAATGATTATTTTATTTATCCACGGCATACCAAGTAAAAAATTCATACGTATAATCGCTACACTGTGAACCCCTCCCCCCCTCAATTTGAATATAGTGCTCATAATTTTATAAAAGAAAAGACATGGAACGTATAGCATGACAGACAACATCTATCGATGAGAGAATTTTAAAAAAATGTCACAACAATATGACTGCTACAATGGAAATCTCTTTAACAATCCCTACGTCGTTAATTGAAAATACCATTTCTATTTACTTCGGATTAACCCCGTTTATTATTATTTTTTCAAAACACTCAACACTCTTTACATGCGCCTTTTTTTGATCAATCAAATCGTGGCTACAAATTAATTTATTACACTCATAGCTTTCGTATTAGAAGTTGTTAAATTCAGGAATTTTCATATGGGGTGTAAAACTGAACCGTGACTCAATAAAATTTGTTGTCTCCTTTTGACAAGGCTTATAGAATTTATAACAAATCCTCCACTGATCTTTCAAAGAAAATAAATAAAATACCAGCGAAAAGCCAATCAAATGAAAATACTAAACTCGAATAAGAACTCGGGACTTATTGAATCACGCCAAAAGTGAAAAAGTAATCCACATTCCCAAATGATGAAAAATATATATTATTTTGCATTCCCGAAAAATACTCCCTTAACTAAAGGAAAATCCCCAAAAGGCTGTGCATAAAAGACACGTCCTTTCTTTCCCTGGAAATTAAAGTCGTCCTTTCCACAACATCAAGCCAACCTCTTCTGGAATTACATTCCCATTTCCCTAATGCCACCTGAAGAAAAAAAAAAACATTTAGAAAAGGGGAGGGAAGGCACCTGGAAAATGCCAATTCGATGAGATTCAGAATAAACCCGGATGCAAAATAAATAAAATTCGTTCGAGAGCATCCAGTGAAAAAGGAAGAAAGATCCTTATCCCCCGAATGAGATACAACCGTATAAAAAAGGAGGGAAAAAAAAAAAGGATGATTGAAAGAAAGGAAGGGGGTTTTCGGGATAAAAACGGGAGAGAGAAGCGTCACGTTCCAGCGTAAGAACTGACGCCTCACTCCCCTTTTTCTTATCACTCGGTATTCCGGGCATTGATCAACCCCTGAAGGACCCCTTTTCGCGAGTTTCGTCTGACTTTTTCCAAGCGAGTTTATCGCGAATGGTAATTGGGAGGCTGTAGGAATTGGATTCGAAGAAATGCTCTCAGCATTTAAATTCGACTTTTGTGAATGAGGAGCGTTGTTTTGTGAAGAGGGGCACCTGGATATCGGATGTCATTGAAATATTCAAATCAAGGTACAGGGGAAAGATCGTACTTTGAGTGCATCTTGGAAAGGGAGGATTTCGCCTTTAACATACTATCGCTTACCAATAGATATTCCTTTGCACTGATAAAATTAACATGAAAGATTTTTCTAAAAAAGTAAACGATTTAAGAGCTTTTGATTCCCTAAAGCTACACAATTAGGACATCTATTTTATTTTTTCCACATTAAATGAATTTAAAAACTAAAGCGTGACGAATAAACTATGGTCAAAAATTTTATTTTTGTTTAACGAGATTATTGCTAATGGTACAAAATCTTTTACCATGTACGATAAAAGAGATAAAAAGCAAATTACATTATTTTTTAAAAATTAAGTAGCTTTTTTTAATTTAAATACATATTCTATGAAATTGACCAGTGCAAGGGACGTTTTAAGGTATAAGCCAGCTGATCCTGGGTCCAGAGCTTCGATTTCGAAGGGAGGTGGCCAACATCTCGGTCTTCAGTCACCCTCAATAAGAATAATTTTAATCATCAAACGTTATTCTCGGACAGTCTCCGAAAAACAGGAAATTTTGAATTATTTGTTGTAACGAACTCTAGACAACATTCTAGAACGCTAGGTGGTAAGGAGGAGTTGGTGAACACCGCTAGTGAGCGAAGAGTGAAGATTTGGAATTTCGGCGATTGTACCTCAAAGAAAGAAGTAGGTGAGCTCCGCCACAGCTAGCTGTGAATTTGTATCTGTCGAATGCAGATGTGATGGATGCCATCCTGGTCTATTTTTGCTTTCTTAAAAGGATAAAAAAAAACTCGATTTATTTTTTTACCTAACATTTTTACAACGTGCAATTTAATTTTATGTTGTGTGATTTAAAAAATCCACTAAAGCATCTCATCGAAGCTTTATCATTTAGATATCCACGACACTACAATGTCAACGGTGGGAAGGCTTAATTATTATGTCATGTCCGTCTTCCGGGTCTACCACCATACACCATCACAGTAGCATTCATTCATTTCTTTCTTAGTGGGTCCCATCCGACGTGGGGATTGATGGTAATGAGAAAGTCGATTTTTTAGCCAGGACATCGGTTGAAGAGGAGGTGAGCTCTACTGGGTATCTTACATTCAGTGAATTATCCTCTCTTAAGGAGATTGAACTCCATCATCTTGGAAGAGAACTCCTAGCCAACCTTGGTACTTGATTGCCTTCTCACGCTTTGTGAGCGGCCATGTAAAAGCTCTCACTTTTCGCCTGGATCAGAAGATGTTTCCAGAGTGCCACTTGTGTTATTCCGCACTGGTCTTTCCTGCACACATATTGACTTGCTTTGATTTTAAAAAGGACGAGGTCCTTCTAGACTCCCTCCTGTTTTTAGAATTTCTTGATTTTTTTTGGATTCATGGAGATTGTCTAGCATTGCTAAACAATCAGGGATTAGAAACAACAATAACACTTAGTAGCAAGTTGGCAGTCGGTCGAGTAGGTTTGTGAGATTATGAGTCACGTGCGTTTGTTACCATTTGCAGGTGGAGCTTTCTTTTGAATAGGGCCACAGTGCCTGAAGAAATCTAAAGATGTCACTGCCTAGTGGCATTACCCTAGTCCGAGACTGATATAAAAAAAATTAGAAATGAAAGACAGAATAAGCAGGTCCTTTTAGTTGTACAAAATAACAAGAAATTCAAGAATGATAAGGCTCGTCTAAGAATAGTATTAAATGCGAAATGACTTTAAAAAAAAAAACCCATCTCTTACAATAAACAAGAAAACAATTGTACGATATGATAAAATAGTACATAAATTCTCGACTTTCTTCATTTGTTTATAACCATTCATGAAAATAAAATAAGCCATTATTTTATTTTAAAGAAGTATAAAAAAATGAAAGAAACAAGTAATATAAAATTCATCAATTGTCGAAGCAATAAACTATTCTGATTAAGGAAATATATCTATCAAATATTCATCTGCACAAAATGATAATAGAGAATAGATGCTTACACTATTTAAATGTTTTATTTTAAATTTATATAGCTATTGTGTTACATATAAGGAATGATATTAAATACCTTCCACGGTTCAACATACCGGTTTTTTGTTTCTGCCAATGAAATCCCCCCATCTGACGTAAATTTCGGTGTGCTGGTGAAAAACAGGTCAACATCTTTCTACAGAGGCTTGGTCTCTCCATATATGGAAACCAGAATAATGACGATATTACCAAGAAGTTCCGCAATGGCTTAAGGCATACAGTTGGCATGCTTTATTTGTATAAAAAAAAAAAAAAAAACTCAATCCGTAAAGAATGTTTTTTACCCCCAATTACATCTTGATTACTTTAGAATGAATTAATACAGTCAATTATAAGTCGAAACGTTTTTTTATATTCAAGCATACAAAAAAATCCAACTTTATTGGGTTAAAAAAAATCAACTTGTTCCTTTAACCCTCTCTTCCCACAACACGTAATTTATTCTGAGATACCATCAGTTTGTTCGTGTTCTGGAGCTCCGGTCGCTCTAAAGTGTCTAAAGACGGAAGGAAAAGAAAAAATCTTTTTTTTTTAAAAAAAATTTTTTGTTTCTAAGTAAAGGATGAACAGCTGTCTTCCAGCTGCTGAATTCCCGAGTTTCTTGCAAAGGCACGCCATCTGCAAAAAAACATCTGCCAAGTTTTACCGATGGAAGACTTTTCAGCACTTCTTCAAGATCTTGAATCTCCCCTCTCCCCCTGTCACAACGTCGAATTAAGCGACTAATATTTATAAAAAAAGAAAAAAAATCAAACAAAAAGACAGGTGTTTTTGACACGGAAATGTTTGAACATCTAGGACGGTTAAATAAAAACTAGAAAACAGCGAGTTTCACTCGGGATTCTTTGAAACTCGTCAAACGCATATTATATTTTCCTCAATTAGATAAAAACATGTCCGTAAATAGAATAAAAAAATCATCCTTTTTTTATTTAAAAAATTTTACGACTTCATTTGGTCCCCCCCCTACTTATTTTCATATGAATATTTCATTAGAATGTTATTTTTATTTCCTTTTTTTTTTTGCAGAGCAATTTACACGCATAATGCAATAAATAATTAAGAATTATTTACATTAAATCCTGAATGCAAACAAAAATTGTGTCACCTCTACACGGTTTTTTTTTTGTTGGTTTTCCACTTTTGTAAACATGAGTATTAAAGAAGCAATTCTCTAAACTACAATTAAACCCTCTTATTTCTTTTTAAGTATTTTTTTTAAAAAAAATCATTGAGTGTTAATATAGAAATAAAATAAAACCACCTCATTATTAATAAAACTAATAAAGTGTACCATTTTCCATTTGGGTAAATAGAGGAATGAATGCCCTAAATGATACATGAAACGTTCCACACATAATAACAGAAATAAACTTTTAAAAACAGGTCATGTGATCCGGTTGGTAAATTATACTCTAAAAACAGATTTTTGAAAAAAAAGATTTTACAAAAATTAATTTTATGTTCTTTGAATAGAGTGGACAGGCCTTCTTATCTTTAGAGAAAGAGGCCCTCAGGATGGGATTGAAAATCAATGAGAGTAAGACCAAGTACATGCCTTGCACTAAAACATGTTTTAACATTTCCTATCTTAAAATTGAAGAGTATCGTTTTGAAGTTGTTGATAGTTTTTTTCACTTATTTAGGTTCGAAAATTAGCAATAGAAACGGTTGTTCTACAGAAATCTAAAAGGGAATTACTATGGCTAATAGATGTCTTAATGGAATACGAAAATATATGAAATTGAATTTAATCAAAAGAAAAAAAGTTATACTGTATAAAAGTCTTAAGTTCAGTATTAAGTTCTGCATATGAAACTTGATCCATGTCTCGAACAAAGATCATGATAAGTATATACAAAAGGAAGATTTTAAGATTTATTTTTGGAGGAATTCAGGAAAATGGAACTTAGCGCAGAAGATCGAATTTAGAGCTCTATCAATCATATAAAGAATCTGACACTGTTAACTTTATCAAAAAACAAAGAATTAAATGGGCAGGTCACGTTGTCAGAATGGACGAAAACTGCAGTACTAAAAAAAAAGGGTTCAATGCCCAACCAATTAGCACACGAAGAAAGGGCAGGCGAAATCTTAGATGGATTGATGGCCTAGAAAAAGATCTCCTAGTTTTGAGAACTAGGTATTGGAGAACACTAGCAGGAAGAAGGCTGGCCTGTGGAAAAGGCTTCTTGAGAAGGACAAGGCTCAACCTGCGTTGTCGAGCCACTGAGGAAGGAAGGAAAAGAGTAGAATCATAATGCAATATGTGACACTTCCAAATGTTATTTTACAGTATTTCATTTAATACAATTGGAAGTTTCGCATTTAAGAAAAACATGTAGAACGAGTCAATAAATAAATTATAAAAATTCCGACAAGCAAATTTCCTTTTCAAGATCAATGCTTGTTTTTACGTTAAAATGTTGAATAACAACCCACCATTAATGTAAAAAACAACATTTTCGCATTTCAATTATGTCTCGCACATGATTAGCGCTACCCAAGCACGAACAATCTTCCCTAAAAGAACAACCTAGTCTACCTCTAGCATCTTTCACTTTTCCAGACAGCATTTAGAGAACATCACTCAATTAGCGAGGGCAAAAATAACAAGCCTTGAGCGAACAAGTCAATAAAAATTCGAAGGTCCTACAGAATATCCAATTAGGGCGCGATATATATCCACCCAGAGAAAGTTGTATCCAGAAGGGCTGCATTGTTAGGGGCGTCGGTTTTATTACACATATGGATCGGCAGCAACTCTTGTTTGCCAAATCGGTTACTTCACCATGACGACGGTTCCCGCCAATCGGGTTACTGAGTTTCATTTTCGAACGTTCCAAATCTCCTGCAGGTTTTAAGTCCCTTCCCTCCCTACACCATCGATTTTATGGTGCTCAGAGAAGGGCTTCACCATGAAAAAGGGGAAAAGTAAATATAGACGAGAAAGAGAGAGAGAAAAATCTCGGGATATTATAAACAGATACGCAGAACGAATGTTTCCAAAGATGTTGGTTACACAGAGCGCCATCTTTGTTTAACTACGACTTTCCTTTTCAGAACGTTACGTTAAAAATGCACGAACTTTAAAGCGCATGTCCTCTGGGAAGATATCTTTTGAAATAGATGCCAGGAATATATGAATTGCGTAATTTTTTAAGACTGAACAGAATGATGCGCGATTCTTTATGTAATGGAAACTTATAAGATCAAGCTTAAAAATATTTAGTCCAAATTTCATAACATTTTACTGTTCGATAGGCATTGTAAAGCAATCGTTCGTTCCGTGGCTATTACATAACCCGTAGAACCAATGTAACGCAACAGAAAATAATCATTACAGATTTATATTAATGATTACACGATTTATAAGGGATTCCATTTACGATCGGATGACTGTGGGTAATTCTCTTTAGATGACTGAATCGGTTTATCGTTGTTCCATGGCGTAACGAACGGATCCAAGAATAACCATAAAATGATACAATTATTAGAACCGATTAGAATTCTTCTCTATTTATACTTTACACTACACTAGTGAACGGTTGCATATTTGCATACGAAGTGCACTGGCGTAGCTAGCTCTGAGAGGGCCCTATATAAAAACTCCTTTAGGGCCCTTTTTTAGATATGAGAGCCCTGTGGTGGGACTGTAGTTAAACATGTTGGGGCCCCTGTATCATTGATACGGCGGTAGCCACGCCCCTGACGAAGTGTAATGAACTACCGTATTGACTCGAATCTAAGCCACATCCCCAATGTTCTACTTCTTAAAAAAATGTGTAAAGGTTTTATCGATATCCCATATTTAAGAAATCAAAAATAATTAATGAGAAACAATAAATTAATAATTAATTTATTTTACCAATATTAAAATCTTTTAAATACATGCAGTCAGTATGATGTTTCAAGAATTATTCGACAATTCCACTTTCACAGCTGACTTTGGAAAACTTCGGACTACCAGCGTCGCCATTTTCCAACACGGTGACGTCTTCCGTGTCATGCAATGCATTTGTTATGCAATATTTTTTTAAAAAAGAATGTGTTATAGAAGAATGTAAAAGACTTAATTAAAGACTGTGGAGCATTTACAAGCGAAAATTATATCATTTTGCTAGCGTCATCGACGTATATTTGTTTCATCCATGTGAAATTTTAAGTGACCCCTGCTTTGTTTTCACATTTTTCTGCACATACAATAGTCTCCCTTTTCACACTTGAGTCATAGTGAACTTGTCCTACGCAGCTATATGTGGCTGAGAACCAGCAAACGGAGTTTGCTTCTTCTGATGCTATAACCCAGTGATTCCCAAAGTGGTCTATAAGCGCCCAGGGGTGTATGACGACCTGAAAGGGGTCCACGACAGCGAGAAAAAAATTTGGGGGTCCATGAGGTGTAAATGGGGGTCTGTGATGGAGGCTCTCATTAAACCAAATCATGATTTTAAGTAAAAAAGAAAATTTAGTCAAGTGGAGACCGGATTTTATCTATTTAATAGATTTATTTACCAATTTTAATAAGGTTAATTTTGTAGAGTTACAAGGTGACAGCATAAATTTTATTAAAACAAGGATTATGTCCGCAATTTCGGTTTTAAAAAGACATACCTGTTATTTATCACGAATTATGGAATATCGCGAGAAAATTTTTAATTACTTTTCCTAGTTAAAAGGATAGGAGTTTTAGCATGGTTGCCAGTCTCAAGGGGGAAAAAAAAGTGGAATAAGGTCTGGACACTACTAACCGAGGAGATTAGGGTTAAACCTGACACGATTGATTCTAAATGTTGGAAAATTGTTATTGAGGCACCAGATTTATTCCTCCCTTTAAAAGCATTTGTTCGTTGCTCAGTTATTTTATGTATTAATTAGATTTTAATTTAATTAACATGTTTTTCTTAAGTTTTAAAGAATATACTTCATTTCAGTTACAAATTTAAATCGTTTAAAGTAAAATCTATACCAGCTGTCAAAAAGACATAACTTGGTAAATTTGCAAAAATTCAATATAAGGTAAGCAGAACTGGAAAACATGGCAAGGGGGTCTATGAGACAAAAAAATTTGGGAACCTCTGCTACAACCGATATCACTGATGTTTTGGTGATGAAAAGAAAGAGCGTATACAAAATTTTTTTTTAAATACGAGCAGCCAACATACATACCAGCCATGTTTAGGATAGACTGAATACTGGAAATAAATTAGGGAATGGGATAAGTCATTGAGATGCAAGTAGACAGAATGGACGGAGTCATTTTGAAAAAGGTAGAAACTCAATTTCCCCCATCCAACAGATGTTTTGCCTTCGATTATAAGCAGCAACCGATTTTCAGTAGCATTAACAGTGGAAAAATAGTGCGGCTTGGATTCGAGTAAATACGGAATTATATTCACATTTTGAAATAGAGTTTAAAACAAATAAATATTTCTTCAGGTCAAGTGATAGTAGTGCATCTAAAACCAATCTAAAGTGTGATGTAATATATACCTCATTCAGTAATGCACAACAAAATTTTTCAAGGGGGGGTCCGGGGTCGAAAGTTCACCATTCTTATATCATGCTCCTTTTGATTTTGTCGATTTTCGGGAACAAAATACAGTAAAAAAACTAATTATTGAATAAAAAATTAGCATTAATTAATAAAATTAATCATTAATAACAAATACTTAATTAAATTTTACGTATTATATACATAGAATTATAATCAATCGGAAAAAAAATCAAGGCCTTTGCCCCCCTCCCCCTTGTGTGCGCCACTGACCTCATTTCATATGCTAAAAAGTGAATTTATTCCTTTCATGAAATGTTTTCCCAAGGCCATTTTATGAAGCTGTTTGAAAACCGAGGAGAGAGGGAAATCCTAAGAGAATTATTAAATGAGTAAATATGTGAACTTCATAAATGCAGGAGAAAAACTCATCGCACTTACATAAAATACCATTAATTGAACCCTAAAAAATATATCCAGCTGGACGGGGCTAGAACAAGTTCGTAGATTGCACATCGCAGAATTTCAAACGAAAGCAAAACTATAAAGTCTTTTTAAACTTCGGCATAAATATTGCTTCAATGAACATTTTCTTTTGACGTTTTTGGTGTACCCCAGAATCCTTTAAGCAAAGAAGTGCTTCTGAAAAAATTAAAAAATTAATATTCTTAAAGGTGTCAGGAGAATTTTAAAAACCCAATACGTTATTTGAATTATAAAAAAATTCTCAATGGGACTGCATTTTAAGCATCTTAGTCTTTGCAGACACGGGAAGTCCCCAAATGTGGAAGCCATTTCAAGATGGCACCATCAAGTGGCGGATCTCGCTACGAAATTTGGACGCTTTGATTACTTTAAATTCAAACTCTCGTCGGATGCTGAAAATTGCCGGGATTTAATTTTGCCGAGAGTATTCCACAGCCATAATTGATACCCAAGAGATTTTTCACACGCCACATAACCATATGACATGTGTGCCTACGATTTTCACATCCAGAAAATTTATCGACTCCAGCCGGGGTCGAACCCGCAACCATACTCTTACAAGGCGAGCACACTACCTGTAAGCCACCGGTGCCGACTAAAAAATTGAATTACTAAATATTGAAATTCGACATTTTGTCTCTCGTGTTTTTGTTTCTTTAAGGTATCCGACTACGTTCGGAATCGTGATTTTGCAAAAGAGTATAAATGGATAATATTTATGATGTTTAGTGTCACTTAGATTAGAAAACCTGCATAAAATTATTTTAAGAATATTATTACAATAAAAAATTATTTAAGTACAATATATTTTGACAAAAAATGAACGCAGAATGACCAATTTTCAAAACATTCTCCTTTTATGAAAAATGCTTCTATAACAATTTCAATTGGTGGTAACTCTGAAAATAATGTGAATTTTTCAAAAATACTAGTTCAGACTCTCTGGAGAAGTCTTTACTTTATATAATCAAAATATTATTATTATAAAAGCATTTTTTGATAAAAGAAAAACGTTTTGAAAAAAGGTTATTCTAAGTTAATTTTTTGCGAAATATTGTATTTAAATATTTTTTTTTTGTCATAATGTGTCCTTAAAACAATTTTATACATGCATTCTAATCTAAGTGACACTAAATATCATGAAAATTATCCATTTATGCGGTTTTGTAAAATTACGGTTCTGAACGTAGTCGGATACCTTAAAAAGGCTGCATTTTAATAACAATTGTTAAAATGATTTTTTTTTAATTCTGAGATTAAAGCGATGGAATGAGTGTAAAATTAGTTATCGCATCGCAGTGACTTTTAACACATTTGAATCCCAAAAAAATAGGGCACTGGGGGGGATTAATCTGTAGTAAGTCGTTCGTAATGAAATGAAGTGAAAGAAAACAAAATAACACTAGACAACGACGGCCGAAAAATATTCGATGCACGAAGAGATTCAATAACAGTATTTTATCCGGGGCTAATTCAATAAACACTTTGGGCAGACATAATGTACAGAGTAAGTGCAAGAGGACATAAAAAAAGGGACTTGTTCATTTCGTAAATTTGTCACGTTTTAATCTATTTGAGATTCCTTCGGAAAAACGCCTAATTGCCGACAAGCATTCTTTCGGGAGGAGAAGGAAAAAAAAAGTTTAATTAAGAATCACATAAATACTACAACTGCGAAGCCCTTACACAAGTGTGTGTTTGTGTGTGTGGGGGGGGGGGCGATATTTATTCTTCGGCGCACACAAACAAAAAGAATTCAAGTATTTTCGAACAGTACACGAGTTTGGAATAAATTGCGTTTGGTAATAAATACGTGCTTTAAAAAAGATGTTTTGAAAAGCGAGTATTTTTTTTAAAAAAAACTAAGTTATGAAAGTATAAATAATGGACGAAGGAATATTTTAAAAGAATGATACACAAAACATTTGAAAGAATAGCTACAAAGATTATTTACTCTTATAAGCAACTTTTTTTGTGAACATATACACATAAGCTACAAAGAGAGAGAGACAAGATATCTCACTTGTAAAGTACTGGAGTTAATTTTTTTTTTTTTTTTTTTGCAAAATAATTAACTGTTCGAATAAAAATTCAAATATATCTTTATATTATTTTACAAATTAATGATTACTTGTATTTTTTTAGAGTGATTTAAATCAGTTTTTCCAAATCACGGACCTTGTAAGCTTTTAAAAATAAGTTATTTAATTTTTTTAAAAAATAATTTTTTTTATTAGCTATACATTTTATTTTGAGAATTTAAGGTCAGCGGCTCTTTTCACTATTTCAGTTTGTCGACCTTTCAGCCTATGGGCCTCAAACCTTTTACCGCCAGGAGCTCCTAACTAGCTTAGTCCGCCTCTGTCACCAACCTCTGTTATGACTGTCGTACTAATTTAACTAAAACATATAATAAATTCTTTGAAAATGGTCCATAATATGAAAAAAAGGGGTTCATGATAATTATCGATATAATAATTTAACAATAATAACATAATTTCACACAAAAGTCCAGTGAGTGAATTTTTACGTCGCACTATTCTGCTGCTCGAGGGTTATTTGCGACGGATCCCGTCATTTTGAACCATGGACATGGTTCTTCAAGACCAAAAACTATTGTCGACACCCAAATCGCCCCTTTCCTAACTTCCACACCTCACCTACGGGAGGACGTTTGAGCCTCGACATATTTAACGTGCATCGGCCCCTCTGCACGGCGGGTCTTCAGCGGTACACGGCTTGAATTCATGACACGCTGGCCACGAGTCCGGAACCTTGACCAGTTGGTTACCGTAGCCACACAGAAAAGTTCACAAATGTGTGGTTAGAAGATGTTCCTGTTTTTTGAAACCTTTTTTAGTTAAGCGGAAAATATTTTTTCGTCTATAGTCAGTTTTCGAAGAAATATTAAAATGCATGTCATTGACTTTTCATTGTGTTGTCTCGAGGAAAGTGACTTTATTCGCACATAACACGTTATCAAAAGAAAAACATAATCGACTTGATGTAATAAAAGAGAAAATCTTAGTTTGATTCTCATATCCTTAGGAATAATTTTGTTTGAGTTGTATTTAAATAAATTTTTAAAAAATTATTTCCGTAAATAAGAAAATGTTTCAGTTTTATCACTGAATTGTTTTAAAATTTGCTATTTGCATTTTTTAAAAATTATTTTATAGGTATTTTTTTTATTAGTCTTATAAATACCTATAAATATAATCTAATCTGATGAAAATTTAATTTAAAGCAAAAGCTCATATAACCTTAAAATATTTTTAGTAAAAAAAAATCCATCAATTTTTATTCCAGAGACTGAAATTCCACTGCTAAACAATAATACCGATTTTCATTACTTTCAGAACATTTAAGATTTCTATTACGGTTTTTTGTTAGTAAATACTTTAAATCATGCTCGGGTTTTTTTAAAATTCTCATGGTCCATTCATTTTAGAATGAGTAACATACGCCGATACAAATATAAATATGGCGAATTCAAGAAAAACGTCCATAAGGAATTCAGATAAATAATTTAACCAACGTTGTAAACACAATTGAAGTCGAATATATATATTTTTTCTCGCAACAGTTGCAATGGTCAAAAACGATGAATTTTATTCCGAGTCATTAAGACAGATTTTGATTTTCAAACGTGAGTAAAAATAATGGATACTATTAATATTAATCTTATTTATTGCTACAAGCAAAATAAGAATAATAAATATGCCAGCACAGATTTCTTTTCAATCAAGCATGATATGTATTTCTTTTTGAAAGTTACGTACGGTACCCAGACTCCATCATCGTCTCGGCATTTCCACCCCTTTCAACAACAGTCCAGTCATTTCTGTTTATTGCGAATCCCGCGTTTTTGTGTTTTCCCAAGGCCCCTGGAGACCCCGGGCAGCATCCCCGGATAATTTCCTCCGGGAACGTCATGCCCGCGGCCCAAAACCCAATCACAGAATACCTCAATCACGGATAATGGGATGCCTTGGAGAAATGAGGACTGATTTCTTCTCTCGGATGCGACAAAAGAAAAAGCAAGATTAAATTCCTCCATGCGACGAGGCTAAGAGCATTTTCTTACTCCACCCGCCCCTTTTGCGAGCCACCGCAATCAGAAGGGATAGTTTAGTTGGATTAGCAGAGCACTCTACGAAGAACATGTCCCTTTATTCCACCTTAGCAATTTAACAATATAATTCGCTCAGTAGTGAACAATGATCATTTGCGTGAATTCAAGAGAAACATCGATACTTCATACGATTTATTTTTTTCTCTAGCCCCATCGTTAAATTCTTAATCAGTATACACAATTCTCCGAAGGATCAATGTATTTGTTGGCAAGTTTAGGAATCAGAAATTTGTAGATTCTTTTTTACCACAGGGTTCTAAATCCTTGAAGTAATCTATTCAGACAGAAAAAAACGTATGAATGTTTCAAGTTTTACAAATGTAATTTGTCACATTTCACGATCTTAAAACTAAGAAACATTCCAAGAATTAACATGTGAAAATGAAAAGAGAAAAATGTCAAGTAACTAGTATGACATCATAATAAAATGTAGTAATGGGTGAACTTTTTCAGCAGAGAACTAAAAGAAAAAAAGAATACATTTTTGATGGCAAGTATAATTTTCAACTTAGTTAAGACTCATAGAACAGCACATTTTGAAAATTCTTTAATATTGAACCCGTCGTTACGAATTTTGTGTAATAAATGCTTAAAATAGTGTGAACAATTTATATCTGTATGCTAACATTGCTCTTTAATGCGTTTATTTTATGCTAAAATTGTAATATCCACAAGCAATGCCATTCCTTACATAATAATGGCGATTTAATGGAAACTTGGCATCATTTTTGGCGATCACATGGATGCTTCTGGAAATTACTGGAGAAATCTAATACCATACTCTATGACGCAAGCGAATTTTTCAAGAAAATACGAGCAGACTATAAATAGAGTCGTTCACCGAAACTGAGTTTGTATTATTTTGACCGTTGAAGAGTTCGTATTGTTTTGAGCTGTTGAAGAGTTGCTTCAATCGAGCGATTGCTTGCCAATACATTACGTACTTGTATTTTTAAACACTGACAGTTGTGTCTGAGTTCTGTAGAAGGTGTGATGATACCCCCTTTAAAGCCCTTGATGTGCGCCACTGTATTCTACTAATTTATACAATTTTTCTGTATTTCCCTCAGTTCGTTATTAGCGGTGAAGTGCGAAGGCTCGTCAAATGTAAGAGTCTGAATTAAACTCGGAGCACATTTTCAGCTATAAATATTTCTCATTTTTCATGAAAACTTGCAACGTTGCAGTTATGTCTATTCATTTTTGAAATTTGAAAACATTCCCTAAATAGGCAATCTTTTTCTTTAACATACAAAATGAAAGCTAATTTAGCATTATGGTACAAAAGTTGAAACATAGAGCACATTTTATAAGAGAAAAAAATTGCGTCGACTGAGATGGAAGCGTAGTATAATATAATACATGCTGCTCTTTGTAGGGTAACGAAGTCGGAATATGATAATTATGTTGAAGTAATTTTTCATTTACGAAAATGTCCTGATTCTTGGGGTCTTATATTCTTCGACATTCCACGAAGAGAGGCACACACACATCTTACATAATTAACTACTTAAATAGAAACGAAAACAAAAAAAAAAAAAAAAGGGTGGAGGGTGCAGAACAGTTATAGGAATACTAAAAATTTTCACTTCCTCATAAAATCAAAAATTTTGCAAGTCAACTTTGTCGCCCCGAAAGAAAATGCATTGCAAACATTTCGCAGATAGTCACAACACTCAAAACTCGGTACACACGCACAAAGGGAGGGGAAAAAAATCCTGTTTACGAGGTTCTTAACATAAGAATAACCGCGAGGAGAGAAAGGCAATAGGGTTGAAAACTTCCCAGATGGGAAAGCCAAAATCGGTCTCTTTTTAACAGAATAAACAGCCAGTGGACCATTTTAACACACCATAAGATCCCCGAAGGAGATTTTTGAAGCGACGAAAAAGTTTTAAGATCTTACTATCGTAACTAAGAACGACGTTGAAATTGACTGAAGCCGTTTTCGAGGCTCCTTTCACGCGGGCATAAAATATTGCGGCAAAAAAAGTCTGTTTAGTTTAATGGTTTTCGTCGGCGTCTTTTTCATTGCTTATTCAAACTCACTATAAAGTTAGGCTTAGGTGGACGACATTTCATACATGAAAGCAAACAACCACACACTCAATACGGCCCTTCAGAATAGATGCATTTTTAAATTTACTTCACTCTGTTTTTCGCATTAGTGCTGTATAACAGAAGGAAGAAATTAAGTACGAATCAAAAAATATATTAAATTTCAGAAATCAGAGGAAAATGCAGTTCTAGATAAAACTTCACAATTATTTGCACTCAAATGCTCAAATACAACAGCTCACACACAGATTGGAGGAGGAAAAAGTAACTTTAACTTTAAAATTACAAACTTTAGAATACAAGAATTAAAAATAAATGAAAAATTAATACCTTAATACAGCAAACAGCATTTTGCAGAAGTGGTACATTGAAATTGCAGAACAAAATGGAAATTGGAAACAAATGTTATATATAAATTTGAATTTTATTTTTATAGGTTTTTTTGTATCTTATGCGTTGACGTATCGCTCCAAAACATTTTAGGGAGCTTTCGCTGCTTTTTCGAAGGAGTTTTAAGCAGATACTTACTGGGGGAGGCGCAAAAAATCATCAGCGAATTTTTTCCATCCCCTCTCTTTTCTTCGATGCTGTCAGCCACAGAAGCATCGATTAACTCAAGGTAAAGTTGTTGTGTACATGTAGCACAAAATGGGAAAGATTCAGACGTGTTCTAAAATAATTGATAGGCTAGAACTGTAGGTGTGTGTATGAGTTTGCATCTGAAACAAATTTTTTCGAAATTTGCCTTAGATTTATTTTAAAATTCAATTCTGAAGTGCTTCTTCATAACTCCGACAACGTGAACTCTGAATAAATTACTCTTCATGGCGCCATTTCTGAATAAATTATCCTCCGTGTATTTTTTCAGAAATTATTGTACATTTTCATTATTACTACAATTGTTTATCGTTAATTTCTATTCAATTAGACTCCTGGGAGTATTTTATATTTATTCGTTTATTCCAGGAGTCTAATTTGCGGTGCACTTAAGATTATTCAAAAATTTAGCCTCCTCTTTTTTTGTTTTTCCATCTCCATTGTTATGAGGCCCAGTGGTCAAGTGGTAGCGTATTGCACTTCCACACCACAGGTCCGGGCTCTATTCCCGGGCGGGGAAAATTCGACTTAGCCTTTCGTCCCTACTGCAGTGGGTCGATAAATGTGTACCAAGCTTGCTTGGGGATTTAAACACTGGGGGTCTCGTTTCAGACTGACCACCTGATCGGGACATCTGCTCATGAACCTCAGTACCCAATGGTTACGTATACTGGGATGGGCACAGTAGGCCCTGGCCCTCAATGGCTGTCGCGCCACTGAGTTTGAGTTCTTATCTCCATCGTTATATTTTACAATTACCCCCGTGCGAAGGATATATGTGCTAGTTATATGACTAGAGTAAGATGAGTCAGATCCAGTGGCGCACACAAGGGGGGAGGGGTCCTGGGTGTCCTTGATATTTTCCCGATTGATAATAATTCTAAGTATATAGTACGTAAAATTTAATTAATTACTTGTTATCAATTATTAATTTTATTAATTAATGCTAATTATTTATTCAAAAATTAGTTTTGTACTGTGTTTTGTTGCCGAAAATCGACAATATCAAAAAGGAGTATGATACAAGAATGGTGAACTTTCGACCCCGGACTACCCCTTGAAAAATTCCTGTGTGCGCTACTGGTCAGATTCATATACACAGTGCAGGTTATTTGAAGGTCGGCAGTCGAGTTTTCTAAATAATTAGATGATCAAAATATATCGAAAGAAACTCACGTAAAAATGGCCAATTAAAATATCTGGCACAACAACATGTTACAATACTAAAAATGGCATTGTTTACTTGGGTTGTCTTTTCCTTGTCGAGACTAATACAAGTGCAAATAACGTTGCCTTGAAACACTTTGATGTTATTCGCCCACACTTGACTGTATTTAAAAGAGATAAGAATTTTCACAAAGGAATCGTTGAAAAAGAAACGCCTGCCGAGAGAAACAAATAGTGAATGTGAGATAAAGTTGAGATTGCATCACGTTCCTTTTCTCTCATTCCACCTAAAATGTGTGTTTCCAGCTTTCGCTACAATGAATTGATTTAATACTACAGGGGTACTCTCACCTTTCCTTCTGCTGGGCCGCATACATATATAGGTCTGCTATTTCACGCCGGCCGCAATATGAGGATAAATGGAGGAGGGGAGGAATGCTTTAAGACCGAGATAACATTGGAAATTTAAAATGGGGAAAATTGACTCCTCTGTTTTGCTTTTTTAAATTATTAGTGTTTACATATATTTTTTTATTTTTGTCACTAACACTAAATTAGAAGAATTTAAGAAACACCCCTTCCCAATTTCTGCATCAGTAAACGGGGGGGTTTCATATGATTACCAATAATATAACAAGTCTATTGAAAGAGATCGAGGAAAAGCATCATTGAATGATTCCTGTTTATTGGTATTTTTTTTTAAATACAGCACTTTCGTGACAAATCAAACAATTACTGATCCATGTTTGTTTTTCACTACAAAATAGTCAGCCTCCTAATCGTCTTGAAAAAATTTATTTCTTTCGAATATTTTTTCGCTTGCAAGATATGAAAGATGGTTAAAAGCTAGTTATGCCATAAAATGGTCGCAACTCCACTGTTGTCAGCTATCACTAACCGTAACCATTCCAAACAGAAAAAGAATATCAACTGGTACGACACCGACAGCAAAAAGCAAAGTTCATATATTTGATTTCTTGACAAAGAATTTCCCACCAAATTTTTAGTACAATGTTCCCAAATAAGTAAATTTCTCATAGCAATGGACCATGACCGGGCCACTTAAAAAGGCTCGGTGGGCCACATGCAGCCCGTGGGTTGAGAATCGCTGATTTAAAAGAAGGGGAGAAAAATTGTTGCATATGCTATGACATCTGCTTCAAGAATGTTTACCCGTTCCAACTCTACACAAGAATACATTTTTGGCAGGTAAAAAAGAATACAGATTCATACAGAAAAAGGGCGGAAATCTGAAGAGGACCGATGCCATCGCAGGATGATTTATTGCTAATAGCGGTGATTAATCACATTTTATTGTCCATCACTAGTCTTCGAGGGTTGAAAGAAAGTCTTTGGCAGAAATTGAATGACATCTATTCTCATTACATCAGAAAATGAAGATGACGCTATAAATAAAACGAAACTTATATCTTTATCTTCTCACTTGCGTTGCAGTATATGGTAATGTACAGGAGAGAATTTTACTCTCCACGATGTATAAAAACATTAGAATATTTATAATTAAAAAACAAATGCAAAATGTAAAATTTCCTTTTGGATCGAGAAAGATGCAAATGGTTTGAGAAGGCTAATATTAAGGAAAACTTGGTGAAATCGGATATTTCGGAAAACAAAAACGGTTTTTTGAAACTGTTACGATGCGCAAATATAAATAAATACTTCATCGTATCTCCTTTTATTGCTTGACACAATTCAGAAATAAAGGACGTTCAAAAAACGAGGTTATGAAATTCCGTCTTTAATGTAAGTGATGCACGATAAAAATTACTTCATCAAAATTTAATTAAACGTGTTTTTCTTTAAATACTATTTAGAATTTCTACACCTAAAATGAAGCTGATATTGTCATTGAATGTTTTTATAGTCACACCAATTACGAAAATTTGAAAACCCAAAACAAGAAAGACAAAAAAGGAGTAAAAATATTACTGTAATATACATTAAAAATGAACGCTTTCTAAAAACGGAACTTAAAAAAAGCCATTTATACCTTCAACACATTTTTCAAACTTGTTCTGTATTAGACGATGCAAGAACTCAAAATAAGAAAATGAAGCGTTTTTTTTTTTTACAAAAATATGTTCAATAGTTTTTTGAGACACCTACTAATGATAGTACGCATGCAGTGTGAGCACTATGGCCTATGACTCACTGGTTGTTAAAATAGGAGGGGATGGGGGGGTGTAATCCTTCCTCCCGAGTCCATTCTTTCCAATAAACGTTACCGCTTAGGATTCGCATTTCGTGGTGATATTTTCCCGCTCATTACTAAAGGACATGAGCAAGAAGAAAATTACCATCCTACCTTCCTCAAAGTGACAAACTTCGATCCAATCAAGTACTTGGGAGAAAAAAAAAGAGGTCCAATAATAATAATCAGTAATACTCTCCACGTATTGATTCGCTCCGGTAAGAAAAGAATGTGTGTGAATCAAACATTACAATAGATTACCAAAAAATGGCGAGAGAGAGGGAAAGACGAAAAAACTAGAAGTAAAATGGTAGAAGCAACTCTCTTATTTCCTTTTTCCACCAATTTTGCACTTCCCGTCTTTTTTTCCCTTTTTTATTTCGATACGACGTCAACAAGAAACGTTTCGTAACCACTTGGACCCCAAAAAGTTTCTCTCCTGGAAAGGGAGGAGGAAAAGCAGGAGTTTTTGGGAACTCGAGAAGAGGAAACAAATCCTTAAAGGATTCCAAATGAAGGGTGAAAATACAAAATGGGAAAGAAAAAAAAGATTTTGGGAAAAGAAGAGCCGAAAACATGCTCTGGAAAGATAATGGGAGAGAGAGAGAGAAAAAAAAGGAAAGAAAATTGCCATGTCTTTTGTTGAAATGCAGTTGCGTGCGAGAGAACACCGGTTGAGTGACACAAAAGAAAGCAAAATCAAAATGGCGGTGAAAAAAGATAAATCAACGCTTCTGAAATTTTTATCCACATTTTATCTACATGGATATCGCATTTAGAAAAGTGCGAGCTTAAAAGCTGTTTCCCATAGTCAAATGTAAAAAATAAAGAAGGTGATGGGATACGTATATTTGATTTAAAGCCTTTCTTTTGTTTGTTTTAACACTATTCTGCAATAACATCGTAAAAAGAAAAATGAAAATCTGTAGTCGCGAACTTGTTGAATCAATTCTTTATTGGTTTCTATATTTCAGACAAACTCAAATTAGAACAAATCAGCAAAAAATTCCTAAAAACCAATGATTTGATACAATTAATAAAAAACCTCTGTCACGTTTGAGAAAAATAATAATAGCGTTATATTTATTAATTTAAATACTTAGTTTATTTACGTCACAGCTATTAATTACAGCATGTACATTGAAGTTTTGAAAATGATGCTCAGTTCGTTAGAGTTCAAATTTTGTTGTTTGTGAGGGAGGAGATTGCATCCGTTCTCAGCGAAATTTACAAACTGTCTTCTCTCTCTGCACTTTCTCGGGTCTCGGGATGGTAGCGGTCGACCTCTTTATCTTCAAGTTACATTTAGTTTGTGGGCGGAGTAGGAGGGTTCCCTCATGGTGTCAAAGGTTGCCGGGGTGATGAACAAAAATATATTTTAAGGCTGCACGTGTACATAGAAACGCGGTTATCCTATCCATAAAAAGAAGCCGACTTTCAGCTGAGTGGCGGGAAAACGTTACACCTCTTTTATAGAAGTTGTGAATGTAACTGTCTATGCTCCCTACTAATTAACAAAAATTTAACCTTTATTTACTGTCTAATATTTATGAACTTAATATAAATATTATTTCAAATAGATTAATTAGATTGGAATTTAAAGGTAAGTAATAGAAAAGGCTTTCGAATTAGTCATACACACTGGTCAGTGAGTTATATTAACGTTGCACTATAAAGCAACACGATGGCTGTTGGCGACGAGCCTCGCAATTTTCAGCCTCAGTAAGTGAAGAGGAAGGAACCTTAGATGGCATCTCTTTCTCCTAATTTCCACACCACATTATGGGAGGACATTGAACCTCGACTGATAAAACGTGCATCGCGGCCCCCTTCTTCCACTGAAGACTGGCGGTTTTCAGTGGCCCTAGGCTCGAACTCATGACACACCGGCCACGGGTTCTTGACCATAACCACTTGGCTAAGGCGGCCATTTGATACGCAATTTACTATAAGATCAAAATTACGCTATCCCACCCCCAAGATTTGGTGCAAAGAAAGCAAGCTATAGATCTACATGTAATTAAAATAATCCAATACACATGGGAGTTTTTCTAATACTTTAAACAAAGATGAGAAAAATTAAATTCCTGTTTTGTTATGTTAAAAAAAATGTAAACACAAAAAACAAGTACAATTTCCATTAGCAAGTAATTCTTTGCTATAATTGAGTCATTGACAAAATAAAAAAAAAAGCACTCTATTCGAATACTTATAATAAAAAAAAATTAATAATCTAGTATTTATCCAATTTTTAATTAAAAACAATCTTTAAAACTGATAAAATTTGCAATTACGTAATGACATTTTATTTCATCCCATCTCTTCTTCCTCTTCCTGCACTTTATATTATTTGAAATTCTCCTGTAATCCCATTTTGTTCTTTACTAATAGTTGGGGGAAAAAAAATGAGTCCCTCTGGTTTCAAACTGCAATTTTTCTTTCTGCCATTTTTTTTATTATTATTTCACTACCAGAATTAAATGAAGTGCATTATTACGAATCCCGTGATTGGTACACGAAGCAAAAAAGTCTAAAAAATAATAAAATAAAAAAAAATTAGTAGAAATTGAGGAAATTTGTTTTTCAGCACAGGAACTTAATTACAATTTGGATAAAAACATGGAATCTATTTTTCCCTTCGTCCAGCAATCAATAAGTTAAGTTTGTTTCAACTGGCAACAGAATTGATTTTTGTTTTATTTTTCCTGCGAATTAAATCTGGTACTAATAAAAATCGATCCAGAATTTATTGAATTTCTGATTATTTTTTTCCCCTTGCTGCATTCATCATATAGACTGAAAAGTTAGAGGAGCAAAAAAGGGTCATCATATTTTCCTAACCAGACAGGAAGCATTTTTGGGTGTAACTATCGGCGACGACTCTTTCAAAGACAATTAACTTTTTATCTTCTTCAATTTTTTTCCCTCTAATGATCCCCATACTGTTTGGGTCGTGGCTCTTCTACCATTTAGGTCGTAGTCATAGCAACAACAGGTGAAAACAAAGTAAAAAGTATCGAAAAAATTTCTTAAAAAATTAGAATGCATACTTTACTCCGAATTGCCACAATGCAGGAGATTGATTGGTTCCGAAAATGAATAAATAATGCATACAAACCTCTGAAATTTTTTAAAAACAGAAACATAATTCCGTATGCCATAGAAACGACAGAAAATTTGGTTATTTCATTACCACTTACAAATTAAAAAGCCAAAAGTACAGAAAACAAGAAATATACGTAACAGCAAAATCAATCGAAAATGACTTTCCCAGAATATTCGAAAGCACACAATTGACACACTTATAAAATGAGTCATTAACCGAAGTCATAATTTAGAACAGATAATGATTTTCAACCAGTGAATACGCTCCACTTCTTAATTTTTATTTGGAAAAAAATATCACATTTCCCATTGAGTATTTTTATAATCAGATTGAAATTACATTTTCTTTTTTTCCCCTTGGCAAGTCGAAAGTATAAGTCTTATTTAATATAAAAATAAGCACCATAATTATTTATTCCAAAAAGTAACTCCAACATTGACAAAAAAAAAAAAAATATTTTTCTTCCCCCTAAAAAATTTTCGCTTCTTTGAAATGATACAACTTTTTATTTCTCATCCTTCATAAACAAGTAATGTTTTAAAGAGTTAAATTTTTTTTTCTCACATTGTATAAATATGCCCATGTGTTTTTTTGACGTACAAGGTGAGTGAAGGGACAGTGAACCTTTTCGGGTTTCAATCTCTTGTCTGATGTGGTGCATGACGTATGAAAAAATTAAAATTTCCCCTGAATAAGAAGAGTTAACTTTTAAGTGCAATTAAATTTAAGTTGTTAATAAGATATTAAAATGTAAGGGGGAAAAGAGAACTAGGAATGAATCTTAAAAAAATCCGAAAAGTTAAGAACTATGCTCGTCCAATCATAGAGGACTTGCTAGAAAAATTTAAGAAAGCCAGTTTGGAGATCATTGGTGCAATGCGAGAAAGAGCTATCTGATTGGCTACTAGGAAGAGGCTTGTGAGAAATGATGCATTGTAAAAACTGAAATTTCATTTAATTCAAGAAAAGCTCAGGGCTTAAAAAAAAAAACAGAAAATTTAAGAAAGGAGTCGGACTTCCATTTTACGAACTTCCATTTTGCTAACTTTTCACTGGGACCGATTTTACGATTTTTCTGAACATTTCAAATTAAACACACATTTTTAACACATTTTATGGTGATTAATGACCTTGAACTGCTTTTAATAGGTGCCTAACGTACAGAAAGCAATAAAATTACCGCAATTTTGCGGGTTTCATCCTAACAAAATGAATGGACTTTATCAGTATCTAAATTTAAGAACGCATGTGGTATATATATATATATATATAATGCATGTTTAAAATTACTGGTTATAACATAATGTATGATTATAATTACTGGCTATTACATAATGTATAGCCAGTAGTAATAAAACACTAAATTACTTGCAGGTTTCAAATTAGAAAATGTTCTTAAAATTAATTTTTAATATACATATTAAAGTCTCAGGTGCCTCCACCTGAGGACGAAACTGGGCTTCAAAATTACCTGTGGTGACTGGTATGCGTCTATATGGTGTCGCGCTAAAAAGAGATACCAGCTTCCGAGAAACATACTAGATCTGAAATGGTAAAACACCAATCGGCAGCCCATTAGAAAAAAAAATATTCAAAAGTTGAAAATACAGCGTATTCCTGAACATTTTTTTCTTGTTTTCCTTGTAGATTTATTTTTTCTTCTTCTGATGAGTTAGATATGTATAATAAATAGATAAGTTACAAAAAAGGTGTGAATACTTACTTTTTTTCAATAATATATAGTGTTTATGAATTTAAAATTTGTTTTATGTGTTTTATAAAGTATATTGAAAAACGAATCTCTAATCAACGAATTTTATACATAACGAACTTTTTGTCCGGAATTTGGCGACTTCGTTAAATAGAGGTCCGACTATATTTCGAGGTCTCTGTGTATTATCAGAAATATAATTTTCAACTAAATTAAAAGATGGGTCATGCACTTTATATTTCTTCCGTATTCTTCCCCATTTATCTTTTTTTAATATACTCCTAATACCATTTAACTATTTAATCAAAAGTGAAAGAAAGGGGGAGAACATGCTACCTTACATCGCAAAATTCTCTTTTCGAATTTCATAACCAACCATAACCAGTTCCTAAAAAGAAACATAACCCCACCTTCAAACTCTCAGATATCCTTCCTTCAATTCGAACACATCCCATGGAGATCACGAGTGATAGAGGGAAAAGAAAAAGTCTCCCAGACCTCAATTTTCAAAAAAACTTTTCCCTTCTCCTTCCTGACCGATCACTTTCGGTGCCTGCGCCAGCACTTGGACGTCTCCACCCTTCGCATGCCTTGTCAGCACCCCCTTCTTCTGCAAACTGTGCTATTTATGACCGTCGATCGATCTCAGAAGGGATAAAAAAAAGTCATTCCGACACACTCGCATTCATCTGCGAATGACTTCTTTCGCCCCGGAATACCCTCCTCATATTTCAGCCCATGACAGTCGAAGTACATATCTGGGCGAGAGAGATGTCTATGTTTTTTTTCCAATCTTTTTTTGGCCAAAGACAACCTTATTATTTGGGTGTAACGAAAATGGCGTGAATGTCAGTTGTATGCTGCATACAACAATATCGTACCAATACTATTGATTGAGGATGAACTATCATCCTCGAAACCAAAAGAGAAAGTTGTTTAAAAAATTGGATGTGATGCACATTTACTACCCGAAAGTAACAATAAGCAGGTTACGTCGACTATCTAATCCTCCTTATACTTTATTACATTAAAAAATATTTTTATGATACAAGGGACAAACCAGAAAAATGATTGGAAAATATATAAAAAAACATTTCTAAACTATTTCACAGAAGCTATCTTTTGCGAAAACGATCCTAAAATTTTTAAGTAGTTTCTGTTGTAATGGTTTTTTTTTAAATACAAATTTCGGGTTGATGCTATACCATCAACACATAACCAGCGAGCTGTATTCTCTCCTTGACAAGATATCAAATAGAAAAAAATATAAGCTTCAGAATAAACTTAAGAGCCCCATTAATTTACTTTATGTTGCAATGTAGCTTCTTTGTTTCTCAGCACCCTAGGGGGAAAGTCACACTACATGGCTTCTTCCTCCAAAATGGGCAATAGATACGCTACACCTGTTGTCAGCTACAAAGGTCCATTTATTTGTTTTATTTAACAAGAAGCCTTGTTACATATGTGTGGAAAGGATGGCGCGCTGTTGTGAGAAGGAAATGCCAGGTGGACCAGGACCATCCGTATGACTTTGGACAAGTTGCGCTAAACTTAGTGTGAGGCAGATTGGATCTTGCCCTGAAAGAATCAATGGTGTTTGGGATTACGAGGATGCTATGTGCTAGACCACGTGCTTTCCAATCAGGAATGGAAGAGAAATCAACAGGCATGAAGCAGTTCTGCCCGGAAATTTAAAAAGACGAGGCGAAAAAGAAAGAAAACTATTTTAGCGGACTGATAGCTTCGATCTTTGAAGTTGCGAGATTAGACGAAAATAGCCTACCAGACCATAAAGTATGCAACTATACGTGCAAAGACGAAAACACTTTTACTTGCGATTGAAATAGTAAATTAATATTTTTACTAAAGATGTGTGATCCCAGTTCACTACCTGTAAGTTTTATTAAATCTTGGGCAAGGACGTCTTAAGAATTCCTGAGGCCCTAAGCCCCTATGCAAAAGTAGGCCCTAACTGTGACTCTTAAAAGTAGACAGTACATAGCATACATTATCAAATATTTGTACAAACAGTAATCTGAAACAAATAAATGTACATGACTCACAATCTCGCAAACCATCTCGATCAACTGTCGCATTTCGACTAAAGGAGTAATGATGGGTTATAGTGATAGACCTATGCCTAGACATGGACAGCGGTCCTCACATAATAATGCAATTTTGCCACTGTTATCAGTTGACATGCAAATTGAATTTCCCTGCTTTTCGGAGAATATGTCCATCATTAAAATTATTCGCATCATGGTCTTTTTGAGACGGAGTAGAGAAGCAACGAAGCCCTCACCGATTCCAAGGCCCTGGACCAGTTGGACCTTGCCCTAAGACGTCCCTGAACTTGGGTCAATATACACTGTGAGAATTTGATTGCTAATTATTGGGACATTCAGCCCGGATATCAAGTGATAACAGATTTCAATATCGCGACGAAGTCAAAGCGAATCAAGGGTTATTTCTTCGTTCTGTTCATCTTGGTCATTTACAATAAGCTTTTTAAAGGCCCATTTTAAACACAGCAAAATCTGTTCAATATAACAATGAAATTTCCAAATCCCGATGGTAGGGAAGTTCAAGTTCTTTTAACATTACTAAGAATCGTAATTTAACCTTTTCTTCCTGTTTATTTTCAATTTTCATTCTTTTGATATACAATTAATGAACATTTCCTTCCTTTTTTCCTCAATGAAAAGATTTACAAGATCACATTTATTACTTTGGACAACAGCCTTAATTGTCGATTTGAGAATTACGAATTATATTAACCTTTATCTGATTTCCATCTTGTAATGTTTTTCGTACCTTTAACTTTTTAAAAAAGTGCCTGATAGGAAACTAGGATCAGAAAATTCTAAACAGAAAAGATTCGTGCTTCCTAAGAAAATGTTTTTATAAATCTTGCGGGTTCATACCAAAAGCAGAACACGCAATTCCCCCATATATATATATCATATCAAGTTAAGAAAAATGCGTAAAATCAGGTTTCACGTCAATAAAAACGAAATGTAGCAAAAATTGAAGAGGAAGAGGGGTGAAATTTGCCGCAAGATAATGTATTACATAAGAGTGGCAAAAAATTCAAATTATCCAAATAAGTCCCCATCAAGTTAATCCATTATCTAACTTGTAATTGAAAGACGCTAGGAAACGATATAATTACCGCACAAGGCTTAAAACTTTTCAACTTCACACATCCAAAGGAAGGACGAAATATATACGAAAAATTTCTCCTCTATCAATTTCTTACAAATTTCAACTAACGTTCCCATCTCATTTTCATTTTACCCTTGAGACAGTTCCTTAAATCCATCCTTTTCCTAGACCGTAATTTTCGAATAAAGAAGGCCGACAGTAAAGATTCGCTTCCTTCCTGGATTACTCCCACCGCGTCTCCTTGACGGAATCAGCCAGTTATTTTTCAGGAATGACAAGAAACGTCAAAAACGGGATCAAGGAGTTAAACCCTTATCAATAAAAGCCGGCGGCGGCAGTTTTCAGAGAATATGCAAATTAACTCTTCATGTCGTCAGATGAGATCTAGCAAATAAATTTTTCAAAAAAGAGAAGGATTTTGTCCCGGAATATTTAAGACAAATAGTTATTTAATATGCAGATATGGATTTTATTTTGTGTCTTGATTTCTGTCGCAAAATTATATTAAAAAACTTATGTGAGACAGTCTACGCAGTGAGATTGTTACTATAGAAATACTGAATTCTACAAGAGTTCAAATTTATTCGGGTGGAATGGTGCAACAACTTCATTTCGCATTTATACCGATGTTTAAGGAAATATATTTCGTGCGTAGTTTATTTATTGTTTATTAACGCAGTATTTTGAAGCTACATGAGAACTGTCGGAAATGGACTTTGTCATTCTGAATATCAGTCAGGTGATGAGAGCGACACCTGAATACTTCCAAACTAAAGGCCTTATCACACACGCATGATTCGAACAACTCGAGTCTCTTCCGAACAACCGTTTCTGGAAATTTTTCGAGCAGCTGTGAGGGTGAAGGGTCGGCGTAAGCCAAACGATACGCTCTGACGTCAACCGCACCCTATCTCCCATTGAAAAATTACTCACTGGTTTTTCCGCGTCGGAAAATGAACATCCAATATTTTTTTGCCGCTCACAAGCAGAAATGGAGCACCATTCTGTTTAAAATATTATACGTTCATAAAACATCATACGTCATTTCTAAAGCGTTTGACGAAGACGAGGCAGTCATCTTTACCACCACCTTGTTTATGATGTAGGGAGACCCATTGGCTGGAATTTCGAGCAATTCTTTCAGCTCACCAGGAAAAAGTTGTTCGAAGCTGCTGTTAGGGCAACTGGGTAGAAATTGCTCAAAAAGGTTGCTTGAAAGAAAAATTGCCGTGTGATAAGGCCTTTACTTTACTTTCCAACCTTCTACGGTACATCAACGTCAAAAAACTTTGAGCCTCGAAGGCGCTCCACATGGCGGATCTTAAAAGGCACTAGAATTCGAACCCATGATTCGATATAAATAACGCTGACCAAGAGTTCGTAACCATGACCACTCGGCTACATACTGCGTCCACATCTTCAAGTCGAGATTAGTTTAAAAATAAAATAACGCATTAAAAAAAATCGAAGCATCTTTGTACATTGAGGGGGAAAAAAGCGTACAGCCAAAAGAGTAAGCAAGCGCTTTTAATAAGCAGAACATACATATCAACACTGAAAATTCTCAACGAGTACAATTTTATACAACTCAAATAATGAGGAGGAAATTAAATCGAGAAATGAGACGGCCCATGTATCAGCCCATATGATACATTACCTCAAACGTTCAATAGCAGAAAAAGCATAGGACAAATTTTTTCGAATTCAAATTAGAAAATAATCGGAACTATGCTTATTGCTTAAAAAAATTGCTATTTCTTTGAATGATAACGAGGTTTCATGGCGGAAAAGCCAAAATTAACTTTTTCGTTCACATAACATAGTTTCTAAGGGTAATGGTTCGATTCACATTATACGCAGAACATTGTTTCAAATTTGCGCACAGAGAAAACACTAGACTCCAATATAGTAAACTTATTAATGGGCAAATGAAATGAAATAGATGAAAAAATGACTACACGATAATAGATGGCACACATTAGGAAATATTATAACAGATTGTTTACTGTAATGGAAAACGCACTCGTTTTCAACGAGCTTTACAGCGTTTTAAAACAATTTCATTAGTGTCTCACTGCCTTATTGCAGTCAAAGGACAAGCAGCTTTTGACGACTTCTGAGTTCCACCGACCTTCATACTGCCCCATGGAAATTTCCAGAAGTATCGATCCCAGTGACTTCTCAAAGGTTTCTTGGCAAAATAATTTCCCCCCAATGGAGTAATCCTCATCCTTCTAGCGTTGCCATAAACTTATTCACTATAATACTGGGAATTATTCACTTATTCACTATAATACTGGGAATAGTACTTTCCCTGTAAAACTCTTTTTCCCACAACTGTATAATTGCGGAGAAAACAACATACTTGGTGTGTTTCAATATGTTTGAAATTACCGTCATACCACTAATTCACTTGCAGCTTTATCAATACGAAATCATACACAAAACTAAGAGTTTCTTTTATTTGTAATCCAGGTCATTAAAACATCCCAAGAATTAACGCCTTTTTAGAATAATTAAATACCAGACTCTAAATATATTTTTTAAATTTAATCAATCACAATATCTGGCAACCCAAATTTTCCAGATGAGACACTTATGAGGCTTAACCGGAGCACAAAGCTTAATTCTAGCTCAAAGGCAACAATTCTAACGACCCTTTAAGCAATAATAAAGGCAATAATTCGGGGCCACCATCAGAAGTAAATTGATGTTTTAGAGGCATTCTGAAGCAAGATAAAAGGTCCCCCCCCCGATTAACCTGTTATGGCCAGTGCGTTATTAACGATGTTAATTTATCCGAGCACCGGGAATAATCTGCCCTGGCTGTTAATTTAAATGCCCGCACTGCCAATGACAGGTTATAATAACCCCCCGGCCAATTAAAAAGCCGGTTGGATGCTTCATCTGCAAATTGCATCCACGAATTTCAAAAGGGGGAGGGGGTCATAATTTTCTCCGAGTGATTTAAATTTATTTAAAGATGAAGCGTTAAACAGTTTGGTGTAGATTCCAGTGACAGGGAAATTCATTTGTCCGATACCTGTATATACGCAATCTAGCTTCGGAAACGCGAATTTTATACCAAATAATGATGATTAGAATATTGAATACCCTCATTTCATTTTAATTATTCGATTTAACATTTTGGGTTTTCATATGTTCCATTTTATGACTGAGAAGCTGAGTTTATAAACTACGCATTAATTAATTTTAGCTCTTAATCTTGCTTAATTTAACTCTTAATTTGTATATTTATTTGGGACGAATATAAATGTACGCCGTTGATTGTATCGCTCTATAATTTTGCAGGCAGACTCACTGATATTTCAAAGGAGCAGTGAGCATATTTTTGAAGAGAAGGGGGAATTATACTTATTTTTAGTGAATCTGTGTGCGTATGGTTGAAGCAACCAAATGCTGTGATAAGCAGCCAATAGTGGAAAACGGTTCATGCTCATGTATAGAAAACATTTACTGCATTTGGCGACATTTTTTGATTTGACAACGTTTAAAAACGGGTTTTGCGAAAATCGACACACAACGGGGGTTGTGGGGGTGTTATAGATAAACATCCCCGTTTTTGAATTATGAGACCTACAGACTTGAAGCTTGGCAAGCACGTACCTAATGTTGAGAAGAGATCTGCTATGAACGGGTTTGTGGAAATTGACTCCCAAAGGAGGTTGCGGGCTTGTTATAGATTCCGGATTTTGAAGTATTAGACCTGCAAACTTGAAGTTTGACAAGCATATATCTTTTGTTGAGTAGAAATTAACTAAGAACGTATACCTTAAAAATCGACTCCTCAGGGTAGGTTTACGGGGGTATAAGAAAAATATATTCTGTTTCGGAAATTCAAGTTCTGTTCTTTTAAA
Source organism: Trichonephila clavipes (assembly GCA_019973935.1). Lineage (NCBI taxonomy): Eukaryota > Metazoa > Arthropoda > Arachnida > Araneae > Nephilidae > Trichonephila > Trichonephila clavipes. The sequence continues at coordinate 476,368 of BMAU01015816.1, read as the reverse complement.
TCAAGCGGAAATGTGGTTTTAAAAATATTTTTGAATATAATATAAATCTTAATGCTAAGAATTAGATATCAATGACTTTAAAAAAGGATACAGTGATCATGGAATGCCCAGCAAAGCGGGTGGGTAACGGCTACTAATTTATAAATTGTTTGTAACAAAGTACAACTAACTATCCAATACGGGAGAATATCAAATGTGAACGGTATTACTACAAATAACTAGTGTTAAGGCATAATCACAAAATGAATCGGCAAAATTGAGTAATTTTTACTTTCATTTAGTAATAATCAGGCTTCTGTAATTACAACACTGCAATGCTCATATATTCGGAAGTATATATAAAAAGGAACTGAACATACCACAATATTCCAGACGAATAAAAGGAATTTTCATATAATCACGAATATAACTTACCTAAAAAGAAAAGAAAAAAATTATATAACTTCTATATTAAATTGAATATACAATTCATTCATTTTAGAAAAATATTTAAAAAATATAACAGTGAAAAAAGAAGCATGCAAACATTTTTCAAATTAAACACTTTCCCGTCCTTTCTAATACAGGGTAATATAATCGCGCAAGATAAGCATAATTAAATGCTGGTGTGGGTGGTTTGCATTAAGGGCTATCTGGATGGACACAATTTAAGTCCATCCACATTCTAATTTTTAACACAAGAGATATTTAAAAATATCCTGCTATTATTATTGCTGCATAATATTATTGAAATTACAACACTGACTCTTGATTTATTTATGTAGTATCCAGGGCTAAGTACTGATATAAGGTCATCACCTAAAGGTGATTCAGCAACCACGAAAAACTTTCGGAGGGGGGGGGGGACAAGCGATAGTATTTTTCTTTTAAAGTTTGAAATTAACCTTATTGTTTCCCCGCCTCGCAGATGATAGATTGGCTTTTCTATACAGATAACATTACACCATTAATATCTACACCTAAAATATCGTAGAATCCTTTCATGTGACAGCCAATGCCGAAAACAATAACATGTGCATTCCACCTGGAAGCCTGACCTCGAGTGGAATTCGAGATGTAAGAAGGGACTGCCCCAACCCAAGAGAGCAAAGAGGCAGATTACTTGGAACACTCGAAAAGACACGTTGTGTTTGCCCTTTTTCGCAAATAACATGTTTGTAGATTGGAAATAGTTAATAGTTTGAACAATTTGTATCTAACTGTAAATATTGTAATTAGTAGCTGTAGGCGTAATAAAGCAATAATGTAATTCCTTAAGACTCACGCTTAACATCCATTTTCTCAACACATCATTGGGCCAATTTTCAATACTTTATATCAGTTACTTTATGTAATTTTTACCTTTTAGGAAATTTTAATCTCACTAATAGAAATCAAAGTGCACTTCATCCTATTTTTCTTCCATGCGAAGAGCACTTATCTTTTAATCGTTTAACTAGACCTCAAGAACACCCGGAGCATTGTTATTACCGTAAACTGTATACTTCCAGACTCGTTTTTTTCCCACCTGAACTCTACATTGGCTGGCGGAAGAAAAAAAAAATCTACTTGATAAAATGATTTTTAAAAATAAGCTACTCTGATAGTATATTCATCAACATTTCACCGCAGAAAGTGGAGAATAATGAGGATACACAAAATTTCCAAGCATTAAAAAGTTGGGAGGGGTGCACAAATTCTTCGTGAAAAGCTTAAAAAATTGATCAGAAGGAGGAAGGAGAGAGGGCGAAAAAAGGAGCGCTCTTGAAAATGCTGAAGTGGATTATAATCTCACGAGCCCCAGAAAAATGTCGCGTAGTTTAAAAAGTGCCACAGTTTCCTTTTAAATTCGTCGAAGCATGCTTTAATTTTCCCCGAGATCAAAAGAACAGCCCCGAGCGAGAAATATTTTTTGTTTGTTTAATTACTCAGCAATTTTGGAAGTTTTTCTCTTCCTTCACCGCAAACTACTTTTCTAAACACAAATCGCTTTTGTTTTTAAAAACCAAAGGAAAAACCAACACAGAATATAAGAAACACTTAGGATGCTTTATATTCGTTCAAGGATGGTGAATTTGTTATCAGTGCATGCGCTCCTTATGTGTTTTTAAAAAGAACTATTTTAAACTTCATTTAAATTTTAAATAGACGCCTTTTTGTTTAAAATCCATTGAACATCCAAATTGCATCCGTTACTATCATTTCCCGAATCTAAGAACTTTTAGAGTGAATTTCATACATAAAACTGAGGGAACCTGATACAAATAAATGAAGAAAAAAACCAACCATGAAATAATGAGCCTGGCTTACCAATCAGGGGCGTAGCTACCGCCGTATCAATGATACGGGGCCCCCATGCTAAAGGGCCCCAACATGTGTAATTACAGTCCCACTCTCAATATTTTCATTTCTAAAAAAGGGCCACGAAGAAGTTTTGATACGGGGCCCACTCAGAACTAACTACGCCAGTGTTACCAATACAATTTAAGCATTTCGGATTCCTTTCCAAATTATGCTGGAGCAACACGAAGAGTACTGGCAAAGGATCTCGCAACTTTGAATGAATTTTTAAGTCGCACTGTTCTGCTGAGTGAGTGTTCAGTTACACGAGGGATTTGGCGAAGCACCTCGTCATTTTGAACTACGGTCAAGTGAGGAGGATGACACCCAAGCTGGCACTCCCTTCTACACCACACCAACAGGAGGACGTTCGAGACTCGACATATTTAACGTGCATCGGCCCCCTGTATGTGGTGAATCTTCTACGGTGCTAGGCTCGAACTTATGACACGCCGGCCACGAGCCCGTTACCTTGACCACTAAGCTATCGCGACCATGGTAAAATGATATTTCTATTAATGTTTTTGTGCATTTAACAAGCAGCAGAACAATTCGTACAAAAATATAAAAGACCATTTAAAATATTCCGCTTAAATTTGTGATTTTGATGGAAATTAGATGTACTATAAAAATTTTTTTCGTCGCAAGCTTGTGTTGAGTTTCAAAACAGAATTTAACTCAACTTCCACAGCAATCAAAAAAGCAATACACTGTAACGAAAACAATGCTCTACACACCGAAGAGCTAAAATGCGAAACATATCTGTCGAAAAAGGGCGCCCTTCGAGAAGAGGTAGAGATACATCAAAACGTCCATTAAAAATAAACCATTTTTAAAGAGAAAATGATGACTTTTTCCCTTTAAAAAAGAGAGAAAGAAACACTAAGTAAATGTGCCGAGGATATTATCAGCATTAACTTCTCATTCCAAGAACTTTAATTCAGAAGGCATCGTAAAAATGAACGACATAAGTTAATGTTCGACACAAACCTTTCGAAGAAGGGTTTGAAACTCATTTATAAAACGGCTTTCGTCGGTACCCGGCGAACACTGAGAGAAAGAATGAAAGCGAATTTTCATCACCATTGAGAAGAAGAATTTAAAACACAAGCCTAGGGGAGAGGCATCTACCATTTTGAGGATAAAAATTACGGCATCCAATGCTCATACTTAATGATCTGGACCATTCTCGTAATTTTATTTCATTTTATTACAACCGTCATTACTCTTCTTTCTCCGGCCTCTCGACACTTTCGCCCGTTAACATTTCACTTCCGATTCCATTTCGTTATCATTAAGCGTTTATACCAAGTGTGAATAAGGCCGAAAGGTACAATAATAGCTGAGGATTTGTGTCCTTTTTAATTTCTCCATGAATTTTTCCGGTTGATAAAATATTTATAAAAATAGAATTCAGCAATACCAATCTTGCGCGTTAAAATACATTTAAAGATGGGCTGAATTTTTCGGCATAAACCGCATCGTACACTTGTTATCAGACTAGCGACTGATTTTACATGTCACTTTGAAGCAATACCAAGCCAATTGGGGACGAACATCGTAATTTTAAGGGAAAGAACGAGGAAGACACCTAAGTTGGACCCTCAATACAAGAAATAACCACACCACGCCAACTTGAGTACTTAGCCTCAACAGATTTACCGCTCATCAGTCCTACACAGTGGGCTTTGAATGACATCAGAACTCGAATTTTACTTTCATAAAAAAATTTCGAAAAATATTCCAAATTTGTTTTAGATAATATCAATATTTTTCAAGGTTAAGCTATAAAGCAAGGCAAAGCTAAAACTTGCTAATATTTAACTACAGAAAGATTAACTGGATTCAAATTAAAATGCTTATAAATATCATCACATGTTAAAATTATATATTCTCTGTGATATGTTCCAGTCATACTTTCAACAAAACAATTTTCAAACAAAATTCCGAGCAGAATCTAGATAAAATACAGTCGAACCTCTATATTACGAATTTTTCTATATAGCGAACTTTTTCCTGGAACATTTCACGATTTTCTTCGTAAAATAACCTCTCTATAGCGAAGTGCATTTTCTATAGAACGAACTTTTTCTTTTGTGATTCATTTTTTTCTCCTATTTTTAAAGTATTTCTGAACATTTCAAGTTATTCTCTCTTTAACACAGTTTATGGTCGTCATAAATCTTGAACTAGTTTTATTAGGCATTAACTCGCCGAGAGCAATAGAGTTCTGGACGTTTCATCCAAGAAGTGCAACCTTTAACCCCCATAGCCCAGTTCACTAGAAACATCTCCGATATCCTCTTTCATCCTCAGTGGAGTTGTCCCGTGTACCCGTGGACAGTTTTAAAATTCCCTTAAAATTCATTAATTTTAGAATAAAATTATTTTCTTAGTATTGAAAATACAGTGAATTCTTTGACATTCTTTTTTCTTCTTTTCCATGCAATTTTTCTTTCTTTTTTGATGCGTAAGGTAGATAAAATAAATATATATTAATTTTAAAAAAAAGGCGTGAATAATTACTTTTACTAATTATAGTGTTTATGAATTTGAAATTTATTTTATGTGGTTTATAAAGTATATTAAAAGATGAACCTCTATATAACGAATTTTCCATATAATGAATTTTTCCCGAGATTTAGAGGCTTCGTTATACAGAGGTTCGACAGCATATTATTACACAGTATTTTAAATTATAGACACTAAAATTATGTACGTCTTTTTTACAATTTAAAGAGAGACAGAAAAAAGGCAGTAAGGGGGGGACACACGCTTTCCCAATACTTCCAATAGTAATCGACAGGTTAAAGAATTGTTTAAAGTGAATAAGACAAGCAGAAAAAATATTACCAATAAATACTATGCATGTACTTAAAATATAACAATATCTTTTTATCCTAAAATAATCATAACAATGCTATCGACCGATATACAATTTTTAGAAAGAAAAATACCATGAATAACGGAAACAAATTTATATATATCGGGGGCATTTTCAAATATACATTTTAAGAGGAAGACGGAAACACACTTGCGTTGAACAAACGATACATAATTTCATATCGCATAGGGGAATTCTTCCCATGCCGAAAGGAACATTTTCAAATGTCGCAGAATGCATGCGCAGCATTTCCTCTCCCCTCGCCTTCAGGGCGGAAGGGGTCGCGCCCTAATGGCCACGTCATTAATTTGCGAATAACCCGATTTCGGGCCCTGACAGTGAAATGACGTCCCCATCGAATATGAATCATGCGATTCGCGCCCCGCTAAAAGGATTTCTGTAATGGCCGCATGACAAATCCGTGGATTAAGGGCCTGCGAAGCCCTACGGAAGAGAGCACTTTTTTCTTCACCCTTCTCTTCGCTGCGAAGCGGTGTGTGTGATGGGATCAGACAATATCGAATGCGATGGCCGATTCTTAATCCAAAGAGCACGTGCGGAGGCATTAAAAAACACACATCACTGCATCGTAACTTCCAAGAAGTACTATTTTAAAAATAAAGTAAAAGTGTGAATTCAAAGTAATTTAATATTTCATCAAATGCACTATAGAACATGGCTTAAATATGATATATTTTTCTGAGAAACAGCATAAATAGAGACAACTTTTATACTTCCACATTAAATGCATTTATATGTTAGAAGTACATATTAAGTACCGGGTGAACCAAAAATGACCGACGATTTGAAAAGTAAATTAAAGAAAAACGGAATGCGAAAGAAATGTACGATTAGCCGAGTTCTCCTTTGGTAACAAGGGAATTAATTCTCGCCAAGTTTCAAAATTAGTTACAAAGTTTTTCAACAGATGGCGCTTCTGACTGCGAATAACTATAAAACAATGTTTTCAAAATAACCACCAATTGCTTATATGAGAAACGATGACTTCCATAAAGTATTAAAAATTAAAAGCTTTAAATCTCATATCCAATACACAGCTAAAAATTTTCTTTGATTCTCTTCCGCAGACTAATAACGTAAATGTTCTCAATCTTCCTAATTATACTCGTAATGCCAACTCTAAAAGACCAAAAAAGAACACACATTTCTTGACTCTTATAATCCTCCTTAATTATTAATTTTTATATATTGCACATCTCTAAATCACTATCTTTATATATAACTAAATATTTTTCATTTTGGCTTTTTCTACTGGACAAGTCCCGCCCCTTTCTGTATATTTCAATTTCTAAGACTCCCCAGGCAGCCAATGAGAGTCATTGTCACCACCTGCCATGCACCAATGAGAGATCAGCCTTTCAGATCTCCTTCTCAAACTTTTTGTAGCATCCATGAAAATTAACCAAACAATTGGCTCGACTAATCAGGAAGCAGCATATCCAGCATGAAAGAGAAAACTTCGTTCCACATCTAATTCACTGCCAGATATGGGATTGGGGGCCGCAAATGGCCCATATGCCGATATAAAGACCGTAAATCACCATTTGCTGTTACAAACTGGCTCGGTCTGAGGACAAATCTTGCAGATACCCTGGTAAACATTACTGTTGGAATAGTTTGTGGATAGTTACTATGCACCAGATTCTTCATGTATCCCCCCCCAAATAGGAAGATCATTCCATGCCACATAGCCAATGTATTTGGTTATCAAGGGCAATAACACGACCATCAAAATGTTGGTTGAGAAAATCAAAGATTGTAGCTGTTCGGTGCGGCGGTTGATTGATTGAATGATTAATTGAATATTAACGTCGCACTGTTCAGCTACACGAGGGCTTTTGGCGACGGACCACTTTCCGTGCGGCGGAGAACCATCTTGCAAGAACCATGGGCTGTAACGTCCTCCGAAACCCTATGAATGGTCACAAATTCATGGAGAATGTCAGATATTTTGCTGCAGTAATCGTTTGGTGTCCGAAAAGGACCAAATGAGTCTATTGGGGGAAATGACAGCCCAAACCAAGACTTATGGGGGATGCAGGGGTGAAGGAACAGCTATATGCAGATTCCCCAAATGTGCCAATTCTGCTTAATGACGATTGATTGATTGATTGAATATTAACGTCGCACTGTTCAGCTACACGAGGGCTTTTGGCGACGGACCACATAATTTTGAACCATGATCGAGTGACGTGGACGACACCTGAGCTGGCACCCCCCTCTCCTAACTACCACACCACACGAACGGGAGGACGTTTCAGCTCTCGACAGATTTTAACATGCATCGCTGCCCTACACGGCGGGTCTTTAGTGGTACTGGGCTCGAACCCGTGACAAAGCAAGCCACGGTCCGATACCTATACCTATACCACTTGGCTACCGCGGCCACCTGCTTAATGACGAAACCATCTAAGTAAAAATACGATTCGTGTTGGAGAACCGTATGTTTCCAACATCGATTTCGCAGGATTCCAGCATCAGTAGCGTTTGTGAAGGTATCACACACATTCACAATTGCTGAATTCGCGTAAATTGTTCTGATTACTTCATGGGGGGCAAGATTTCCCAAGAGAAAGAAAACGCTAATTAAAAAGAGATTAAATACTATTTATCAAGAAAGATAAGTTTAACTGGTTTTCATTAAATCAATATTAATGCCAGTGCACTCAAATCCTGCACAAGGGTTATTGGCAACGGATATCACAGCTTCAATTTTTGGTCAACTTGAGCTGGTACCTCCTTTTTCAGACTTCCACACCACGCAACTGTATGGATCTCGAACCCATTAATGTCAGCGAGGGAAGAGATTCAGGGAGAGAACGTAAAGAGACAGGGAAAAAAAATTCTTCTAAAGTTTTTTCCCGCAACTCGACAACGAATTCGCGACTAGGACTCCTCGATTACCGAGGTCACACATACTATTCCAAATAACCATCTTAAATCATTGTTGTCTAAAATACTTGTATGAAATAAAAAAAAAACACCTTAGCATTTAAGAGAACCATAACATATACATTCAAAAAATAAATTTTAATTTTAATATATATAGTGCATACTTTTCTGGATCTAACAATGTGTAACACTTTCATGTTCGTTGATAAAATAACCTTAAAATACGAAAAAAAAAAGTAATTGATAAAAATATAAACAAACTGCCACGCCTCCTTTCTCACATTTTAAAAGATAAATAAAAGACCAATAATTTGTTTTAACTAGAAAAGAACAAAAACATTTCTCTTTTTTTCTTTCTTTTTTTTTTTTTGAAAAACTAGTTTTAGATCAGAAAAAAGGAAAAAAATTGGAGATTTTTAAAATTTCAGTTTTACGGTTTTTTCGAAGAAATTATACAATGATTGTATCAAAAAACTATTTGAGTATATTTTGTTCATTGTTTTATATGTAGCATGCAAAATATTTTGTATATTCAATAAATATTTTTATAAAAAATGGTACCTAAAGGAGAAAAATAATTTAATTTAAAATTACTTTTGTAATTCTACAGAATATTTAAAGTATCATTACGAGGTATATAAAAATAGACACGAAAATATTAGTCAATTGTATGATACGTGAAAACATTGCTACTTCCAGTTTTTTCACCTAAGTATAATATTTTGCTTTTAGGTACACTTTTAAAAAAAACTACTGCACTATATGGTTCCAAATTTTTTATACTTCTAAACAGGATAAATGTGCAAATAGTGGACCCATTTGTTTTTAGTCTAAGTAGTACATAGTTTAATGATTTTTTTAAAAGAAACTATACTAATATTTTGCTTAAAAAATAGGTTCACTATATTTTGTGCATTGTTTTATATATGTGCAAAAAACATTTTACGTATTTAGGAGACACTTTAAAAAATGGTACCTAAACATAAGCATGTATTATGAGATCTCAAAAATTATGTCCAACTTAAATTAAACAGATTTTTTTTTAAACCAAAAAATACTTTTGTGTTTCTACAGAATGATTAAAATATCTTTATTAAGATTACACACATAAACACAAAAATTTAAGCTCTATTGAAATTTTTAAAGATATATGTCCTATAAACAAAGAGCCTTAATTTTGGCATTTTACCCTTACGAGTATGTCCTAGTACCCTTAAACTGAATTTCTCGGATAAAACATTAAAGACTGCTTATCGCAGCATTTTAGATTATAAACAATGATTTAATATTTCGCTAAAGGTAAAGAGAAAAAGGAAAAGTTTTATTGCTTGGACATTTTTTAAACAATATTTTCGAGGGCAGATAAAGAAACATTTTCTGGATGTTTCCCCCCCCGTTAACTTTCTCTTAGCATTATCTTGATCAAAATGATGATTGGAAGGGTCTCTTTAGTGAAATTTTAAAAAAGTTCGAGCCCCTTTTTCCTCCTTAAAACAACCTTTTATTCTTCCACGTAAAATAAAAATGGCAAATTAGTCTATCCTTGAAACTTTTCGATTTATCTGCCTCTCTAGCAACAATAAGAGGGAAAAGTTGATGGCTATTAAAAGTCTAGACTTTCAAAAAAAGGCAAATGAGACGATACAAATATCCAGGTCAAACTAGAAGCAGAGAAATCTGTTAGAAAAGCAAATAGGACGTTCGCTTTTAAAAGAGGAAAATATTCCCATTTAAAACCAATAACGTTAGCAAAGTAAGAGATAAATTCCTATACATAAGCTCAAAAATAATTCGAAATAAATGTTTTCTCCCGTTTAAGATTTTTTTGGGGCTCTTTTTATAATAAACCTTTAAAATTTAAAATGAGAAGAATGTTCTACTTTTTTCCAAACCACCGAAAATATACATGCGAGTCTGATTTTGCTTAGTGTCGATACGATGAAAATTAGATACGATAACGATTACCCCCCCCCAAATGGAATGATCGGAAAAGCTCTGTAATTGGCCAATAAAATGTCCAGAAGGATGGGGTGGATAAATAATTTAAATGCTTAAAATTTCTCATTATAACATGTGCAAATAAAGTACGTACATAAATAAATAACACTGATATTTAGGTATTAATTACTCAATTCTTCTCAGAGTATAAACAAACAAATATTTTCGCATAGATGTAGACGAGGCTTTTGGCGACGGATCACGTAATTTTGAACCATGGTCAAGAGACGTGGACGACACCTGAGCTGGCACCCCCACTCCTAACTACCGCACCACACCAACGGGAGGACATTTCAGCTCTCGACAGATTTAACATCGCTGCCCTACACGGCGGGTCTTTCAGTGGTACTGGGCTCGAACTCGTGACAAGGCAAGCCACGATCCGATACTTATACCACTCGGCTACGGCGGCCACAGACGTCTTTGCGAAGAAAAGAGGATTAAAATTAACCACAGAAAAGTATTTTTAAAATCATAACAAAAAACACCTTTATATCCCTCGAGCCGTACAAGGAACATTAAGTTATTTCCATTTTAATTACTGTGGTGTGTTTCTCTCTGGTTTGTGCGACTTTTTATGGAGATGCAGAATCAACGGCCCCTCCCGCTCTCAGCGGGCCACGTTAAAATTTTTAAACATTGACTCGTCCACGGTTATAAAAAGGTTGGGAAGCACTGCTTTATGACAATAATAACTTTAAAAGATAAATAAATGAAATTTAAAAAATAAATACGTATTTTCAAAAATTTAAAGGCAATAATTTTGCAATGTTTCATTTAAGTTTTTAAAATGTTAAGCCCTCATAATTAAACATAATACAAATTTCTTTCTTTAGAGTTTTCATATTGGTTTTAGAAAAGCATTTTATAATTTCTAATCATTGATCAGAAAATTTTAGCTTCATTTTTCAGCTATTATTTTATTTAACTGATATAATTAATGTTGTTTGTTGTTGTTTCTAATCCCACCTGTCTGACGTAGTCAGATCGAGGTCCACGAAATTCATTGTGGCAAGGGGCGAGAAGTGTACGATTTAGCTCGGAGAAATTACTTAAGGGACGAAAGAACATTACGAAAGATGGTGCCACTATCTCCACCTCCACAATTTCGGCATGGAACTGAACGGGAGGGAATATTCTCCAGTTCCCTGCACTTGTGATTCAACCCACAAGACTTTCGGACCCACTGATTTAACGAGCACGTACTCCATGTGTACTAGGAGGGTATTTAGTAGCATCGGGCATCGAACCCAGACTTCCGGTCTGGAATCCGATGCTCTAACCACTAGGCTACCCATGGCTAATTAACTGATATAAATTAATAATACTATAATACAATAATGCGATATGATACTTTACAAAAAATGAGACCAATTCAAATCGAAACAACGGAGTTAAAAAAAAAACACACTACAGTAATTTATTTATGAAAGATGCATGTTTAAGTATTTTTTTATTATATGATCAAACAAGTATCGTGAATAAAAATTTATTTTCAACCGAATCAAAATACTAGGAGATAAATTCAACTTCGTCAACTAAGCAACATTATAGTTCAGTTATCCAAGCTCCTTATTTAAAAATAAAAGGAAATTAACAATCATAAATTTAAAATGCCACATCAGATTTTAATCCATATCAATAAAATGAGCCCACATCCTACGCAACACACGGCGAAACCCAGAGCCTTTTTGTAAATTAATTACACAGGAAAAAGCAGCCTTCTCTTGGGAGAAAATTCTTCCGTGACAGAATTCACGCAAAATATTAAAAATATTCACATGAAAGAGTAAACTATTATTAAGTAAAAAAGAGGGGGAGGGGGAGACGAGGAACTTATCCGCACAAAAATTAAATATTCATATCCGGACCTCAGAAGACAAACACAACGTACGACGGATGCGACACCTGACGGTCTATTCACAAACTACAGGAGATACGTTTGAACGATGAAGCATTTTTTCCCATTAGAAGATCTTAATCCTTTTGAAACGCAGTTAGATGTGGAAGCGAGGGCCTTTTTCGGATTTCTGGCCTACCCACCATCCATCTTAGGGGATTAAAGAGACGTCGGGAACACAAGAAGAAGGTCCTACAAGTAAGAAAACAAGGCCCCCTTTCCTTCTTCCCCCGAGGACACTTGCAGAGGAAAATAAATGGGCTATTAGATGCCTCATTTTTTTTTTTACTTTTTTCAGGTAGTTCGAGATAACGAAGAAATACTTTGTCCAACCTAGCAGCTTTGGGAAAAAAAGAGTGTAGTAGATTTGTTGTTTTGAAGGAGAAAGAAGTTTTATCGTGTACGTCCAGGGTATTTTTTTTTCAAGAAATAAAACTTGGAATGTCCGGAACGTATGGTTTGGATAGTTGGTTGAAGCTGATTGGGGATGTTAGTGAGAATAGAGTCTCTTTGTCTTCCCCGCGATAATTCTGATGTCTTATTTCTTTCGAGAAAATAAGTAAAAAAAAAATGAAATAAGTGAATATCTTTACATTTTATTGGAATGTCTCCATAAACCTTTTCGTTTTTTTTCAAATGGTTTTGAGGGGGAAGGAAATGAACGTTTATTAACGTCGCATTTTTTGCAACGTGAGAGATACTGGTGACAGACCTCGTAATTTTGAACCACGGTTAAGTGACGAGGATGACACCTAAGCTGGAACCACTTTTTTCCAAATTTCCACACCACACCGTAAGGATTTTGAATCTCCATAGTCAGACCCTCTACAGGGCGGATCTTAAGTGGCACCAGGTCTCGAACCCACGACTCGATAAAAAGAATGCCAACAACGAGTTCGCGACCTACTGTATTCTTTGCACAGACTAAATAAGCGGCATATTGGTGGGTCCTGAAGCAACATCCGTTTTATTGTTACCCTAAAGCTACTCTGGTGGACATTGACAGCCAGAACCAGAACAATTAATAGATACTTAACTCCTTTAAAGCCCACGCGAGGAATTTCAAAGCAATTCAACGCCCATCAGCCCCCATCCCATTGTTCTGCACATTGGTCTGTGGTGCAATCAGAGCTCCAACTCTCAAGACTCGAAAATGAAGGGCCGCGAAATTCTTGATCTGAATTACCAGAACTTTGTGTTAACTGCGCATATCTTCATCGGATGAATCCAAATGCAAAAGATAATAAGCACGAAGAAAAGTCGATGAGTATTAAAATTACCTACCTATGCCTGCTGGAGTGCTATGTCTCTTAAATACTACAGCTGGCATTAGGTAAGTAACGATGCTTCAGGACTCAGGCATAAATATTCCTGTGTAGACTGTGCGACTCCAATGAAGAAATGGAAGCCATTCATTTGGCACGCTGCCGTGCACTCTCAGCTCTGGATCCATGTGGAGCAGATATTGGGAGGCTAGACTCAAAATGTCCAGACTATACTGTGGATTTGTGTTTATTTTATTTACAGTTGACTTGTAATTCGCCAATGGAAATAATAATAAAAAAATACTCCAACAGGCATAGGTAGAAGCAACATTTCAGAGTTAGAAGACACTGATTGCATTATTAAGAAAAAAAACTTCCCCTTTTCCCCTCAAGTAGGAAGAGAATCTAGATTATGCCATTAATAAATTTCTGAATCACGAATAATATTTCGAACCACAGCAAAAAGCTTTTATCATTCGGTAAGCATTTTGGTATCGCCATGTACCCATTTCACTGCATGATGCAATCTAACCATTTATTGCAATAATAACTGGTCTGATTCCGGTCACGTATTACAACTTTCATCCACAACTGGAAATTATCTTTCCTCGGAACTTGCGACCATTATGCAGTTATTCCACAGTAGTTAAGTGCTTCAGAATACATTCACAAATCTAACAAATATCAAACGCATTTTTCCGTACAGTACAGGCCGTAGTAAAAAACGAATCCACACACGAAAAAGGAAACAGTAGTAGTAAAGGATAAAAAAATTTGTATTCATTTTTATATTACTTCCAGTAGAAGAGACAGTGGTTTGGCAATTAATTACATTACTTTATAAATCATTTGGTTTGAAACGTACCTTTTTAAAAATCATCGGCTCTACTGTTACGTCTATATTTTGGCTTCACAGCTGGTGTAAATTTGAGCACCAAGTATAATAATCGTAGTAAAAACACGCAGTGCTTTAACGCAGTTTTATGATGAATAATTTTTTTAGAACAAATATTGTGTTGCAGCCACAAAAGTCTAATTTTTTTGTGAACGCCTTCATCTACTTTATGCCAAACGACGAAGAAATAATAATAATAATAATAATAATAATAATAATAATAAAGGTTATGTGTGCCCTTTCAGCTTTTAACTTGTGACGACTTACGCGTCTTTTCTTTAACAAGAAGTCCTGTGGGTTCTTTGGGCCAGAATTAATGGCAACTCTTTTCCAACCAAATCCAAGAAACGATAAGTGAAGAGATGTAAATAATATAGGATCTTAGAGTAAGGGGGATGGCAATGTATTGATTGATTGATTGATTGAATATTAACGTCGCACTTTTCAGCTGCACGAGGGCTTTTGGCGACGGACCACGTAATTTTGAACCATGGTCAAGTGACGTGGACGACACCTGAGCTGGCACCCCCCTCTCCTAACTACCACACCACACCAACGGGAGGACGTTTCAGCTCTCGACAGATTTAACGTGCATCGCTGCGGATGGCAATGTAATGGTAGTGTAAAGGAATGTTCGACAATTAAAGTGCGTTGTGGTATTGGCTGAGTATTGAAGTTCGTTATTCAAAGATTCAAGTTCTACGTGTCGTGGATAAACATATTGGTGATTGATTAGAAGCTAAAGGTACAGCTGCATACTACTGTAGATAAAGACAAGTTTATTACAGAATAATATAAGGTAGGATCGATTACTTACTATAATTATATTTAAAGATTAGGCGGTTCAATTATTGATATAGGTCTGTATTGTATTGTGTGTTACGCATTGTGTCAACGTAGATTCTCGCATTCATTAATACGATTCTATTTGTTCAAAAAGTTTAAGTTGAATATCTTAATAAAGTCATATTAAGATAATATTTGATTCTAGTTCTTACGTTAACCCTACACCTCTAGCTCACGCTGATGCTTCGAGGGATGTACTTCCAAGGGGAGGTACATCACAAACTGAACACCAAAACAGATTTATTTAGCAGAAAGACTTTGCATAACAACTCTAATGCTCATTTTTCAAATAAATTTAATAAAGTTATTCGCATCTTATTTCAATCTAAGCCAAGCAATATCATCTCCGTGATATTCTTCTGTTTTCATATTTAAGGGTCCAGTGGGTGCTAGTGGATTTGACACCATAATTGTCCCTCGCACGATTTAAGGCGATGACACATTGACTGTGTTAAATTTTCACAATGAGCTGAACAGAGGAACAGCAAAACGTCTACCATCTCATGTTTGAACGTTATACCCCACAAGACTGCCACTTTTCGAAAGAGAGGGGAAAATAAAAAAAGGAAACAAATAAAACGCATTTATTAATTACATCCGAGCAAATTCAGTTTTCCCGTTGCCATGGGAAACCGGGAAAAGGGGTGAATAACATTAGGGTCCCGGAGAATTACGCAGCAGCAGAGATAAAACGATTCAAATGATACATTTATGATGTTAAACTGCACTTAGAAGGGGGAAGAAAACTTAAGTATTCAGTTCATAAATTTCAATTAGTCTCCGGTTTCTTGAATACCGCAACTTCGGGAAGGCCTTAAGATGAGGAAGGAGTTTTATCTTTTCCTCTATCGCTTCGCCCCCCCCCCTTCCTTCGTTACACGTACACTGACGTTAAATCACACAAGAGGGAGCCTAATGATTTTCTCGTGATGTTTTAGCCCCTCCTCTCACTCCAGCGGCTCAGACGGACTGGTAATTTTTACTCGAGAGACATTGGAATAGAATTTATGTTTAATTCATATTCTATAACGGAAAGATGAACCAATTACTGGTATTACTCCAAAGAAAGAAGGAGGGGGGCACCTCCTTTTTTCTCCTATAAAAACAAGAGGAAACTATTAGCTATAAACGTCGGACATCTGAGGCAGACTCATGTATTAGAGAATTTATTAAATTTAGAAAGGAGAAAGAGGCAAATTGCTGACAAGAGAGATATTAAAAAAAAAAAAAAAAAGAAAAAAAAAAAGCAGTTTTACATGGAATTCGAAAGTAGAAATTACTGCTGGGGAGAGAGAATAGGAAGAGTGAAATTTGGAATAGCGGTAAAAAAAAAACACTAAAAATGTCATCTATGGCCAAATATGTTCCGGAATGCTTTTCGGAAACACAAAACGGAGAGATACATCTATCTAACGCCATTAAATATGCATTAAGCAAATAAAAAATTCATCCATGAAGAATTGGAGATTCTACACCACATTAAGAGGAGGTAGCATTTTCTAAATGGACCGTGTTGTTTTACGAGGCTTTTGAAAATCGGAGCCATTCAGCATTTTCGCTTTTCAAGTCATTCCAACAATAATTTTACTTGGCATGGTTTGATTTTCAATATTTTCTCTAGTTGCTTCCAAGAATTCCTTTTGAATACACGAATTGATTATTTTTCATTATTTTGATACACGGTCAAGTGACAAGGACAACACATGAGCCGGAGTCCTCCCTCTTCAAACTTCCACACCACTCAAATGTGAGGATTTAAGAGCCTCGAGAAAATTAAACTGTGTCAATTATTCTAAACTGTGTATGTTTCAGTGACTACCAAAATTCGAACGCATGACTCGATAGATATAATGCATAGCCACGAGTTCACAGCCCCACCTACACGGATACCAAGGTCAATTTGCGAACATGCAATGACGGACCTGGTAATTTTAAATCTCGGCCAAGTGACCCGGAGGGCACCAGATCTCTCTAACACGCCCCCTCCAAACTTCCACGCCACGTCAATGGCAGGACTTTGAGCCTCGACAGATTTAACATGAATCGGCCTCCCAGTCTTCAGCGGCACCAAGGCCACATAACTGAAATAAAACACGATTTTTTTCCCATTTAAATGAAAATTACTCTGAATGTACGAATAGTGTGTGTGTATGAATAGAATAATTGTAATTTTTCAATAAATATTTTAAAATGCAGAGTAACGCGCGGTAAAATTAAAAAGACAGAGCAAAAAGCAATTCTAAAGCTTTTACGGAAAATGAGCAAATGATACAACAATAGAAGATTCTTAAAGCAAGAAGAAATAGAATTTAATAAATCAGCTGTATGTTTCGACACACAAGCTTGCATTGTACGCAATCTCAAAAAAAAAAAAAAAATATTAATAAAATATTCCCTTTACCCGAAAATGCATTAACTTATATTGCCAAGTTTGGAGTCGTTAGCCCGGGAAATATAAATACACTTTTTGAAATCCCAGAGAAGCCAAGCACAAACCTGCAATAAAAACAAATCCATTGTCTAGTGGAAAAGCAGACAGGCTCACGGGGTATCCTAAAGAGCAATTTACGTGCGAAATCATAATTAAATTCGCTGCCACGTTTATGTGTGACTCAGTTAAATGAGTCAGCAGCGGGAAGATCCGAATATTAGGCGCAAACAAATTAAATAAAACTTTCATTTGTAGTGAGAAGAGTGCACCACATTGCGCGAAAAATAAAGTAAATTAATGAAAATCTCTTTTCGAAATTTGAAAAGAACCAGTGAATTCTTTTCGACTACAACGCTACAAAACGACTCTCTGTTGATTTATCATTTGCAGTAAAACGATCCAATACGGCTGGAAATTAATTAAAGAAATATTTATAAAACAAAATTCAATTAAATCAGATACTTTTAAATGTCATGCTACCACCCAGTAGCGTACGCGAAAAATTTTCAGGAAGGGAGGGGGGTCCAGGGTCGAAAGTCCACCATTTTGGTATGCTCCAATACGCTGCCCAACATATTCTTTTGATTTTGTCGAGTTTCGGGACAAAAATAATACAAAAATTATTGAATAAATAATTAACATTAATTATTAATAACAAATACATAATTAAATTTTGCGTAATGTATACATAGGATTATAACCAATCGAAAAAAAATCAAGGGCTATGCGGGGGGGTCCGTGCCCCTAGATCTCCCCCTTTGTGAGCGCAACTGCTACCACATCGATGTTGTTTATTAAATGCTTTTTTTTTTGGATTTTTTCCAAAATCGAATGTTAATTCTAAGAAAGTACAAGAAGGGGACCGAAGAAATGAAGCTGATGATTAAGTCATTCAGTACAAATGACTTTTTTTTTTGCCTTTACCAAACGAGAGACTTTGGTCACACACAATCAAAAGAGAGCTGAGCAGTATCCGTGTTCTTTTATACCAGTTACTAGGAGATTTCTCGATACTATTCTAAAACTGTTTGAGAGTATAATTCTAGATGGTTATAAGGAGACGCAGAGTAGTCATTATAATTTCCTTAGATGGAATGAGTGGCTGCGGTAACCGAGGTCTGAACTCGTGACCAGAGTTGTTCGGTCAGTCATGGATTCGAATCCGGGCGCCATTTGAGACTTGTAATGTAGAGAGGCATGTTAAATAAGTCCAGGTTCGATTTTCGGAATTTGGCATGGTGTGGAAATTTGGAGAGGGGTGCCAGCCAAATGTCGTTGTCGTAACTTGAACGAGGTATGACACGCACAGACAGGCACAGCTTCAAAGCGGGACGCTAATAATAATAATCGAATAGATGTGTTGATGTAAAAAGACTCATTCAGAAAAATTTACTCCCAGTTACAATAGCTCGGTAATTTTATTAAACATCAAGTTTTATGGATGACGAAGTTAGCGCAGAAGGACAGTTGTTGACAGATTAAATTCCTCTTCCTGTCATTGTTGCGGAGCAAAAACAGAATTTGGATAGAATTTTAAAAATATCAAATATAGGAAAAAATAAATATTCCCAACATTCAAGTAAGGTTTTAACATGCATATGTATTTGCCATAACCAAGCACTTCCAATTTTGAAATGTTAAGTAACATGAAGAGTTTCAACTTGTAATTTTAAAACATGGTCAAATGATGAGGATGCCATTTGACCTCCAAAATTACACAATATGCCAATTTGAGGACGTTGAGTCTCGACGGATCTAACCCTTATGTACCATCAAAAAACTAACTTTGTAACGAATGGAAAAAAGACAGACAATAGTGCGCACTCTTTTAGTAGTGTGAACAATTAACTAATCAGCCTGCCAGTTCAGTGAAGATAGCAGATGCAAATAGCCACGCGCGAAAACCTCTCGTTATTTTGCACAGTATTAACTGTTTTTGATATAATTGCAACTGTGCTCAATTTGAATGTGAATGAATTTGAATTTAGAAACGACGAATTAAAGTTGATTTGAGCTAACCGACGTAGTAATTATTTGAGTGCAGCTCTGAATATAAGTGACTTAAGCGTTCGAGCTTTAGACAAAAGAGAAACACCGACTACCAGTTCGTGACTATGGACCATCCCATTACTCGGCACTGCTATGGGAAACTCCAGGTATATCAGAATCTTAAAGAAATTGCATGAATGTAAAGGAGAGTCACCATACCAAATTATTTCGACAAGGGTAGTCTCATTTCGAGATTATCGTAGACTTTTTGAAATGCTTAAGGTATCCGAATACCCTAAAATCATGATTTTTTAAGTAAATAAAATTAGCAATATTTTCTTATGATTTTATTTTATAGGTAATCTTATTAGCTTTATAAAAATACCAAGCTTTTTATTTTCAATTCATTAGAAAAAAAAACAAAGTGTTTTAGTAAAAGAAGATGCCATAACTTTACACAAGGTGTAAAATTTTACAATGCGTTTTACTCGAAATGTGTTTGTGTGTACAAAAAGTTATTAAAATAATTTGCTGAAATTTTTTGTGCATATTCTGTATAACATTAAAAGTGCTTTAACCTTCAGATTTATCAATCACTGTTTTTTTAAGCCTTTTCGTATAATACCCAAGATAAAGTGCTCTAGTTTTTGTAAAAATTAAAATATCTCTTATCCTGAAGTTCACTTCAAAAGGGAATAACAAAGTAATACATCAAAATTGAAAAATTGAGAATTAGTTCATTTACTATTTGTACAAAGCAGGCCCCGTTTATGTAATTTTTTGTCAATTTTTACCCATTTTAGTAGTAATAATTTATTTTTCTCTGCTTAATTTTAGCCTTTTTTTCTTAAAATGTACTAAATAAATCTAAAAACCACAAGAAAAATCTCCATATTTCCATTTTTTTTTAACAAAAAGTTGTCGCAGGTACTCGGATACCTCCGCAACCTTTTTATCGCTGCAGACCGGTCATCGTTTCATAATTTTATCGTGGCCCACCGAGGGTGGGACACGTTGATTGTTTATATTTTAGATTGTTTTGATTTAACAATTTTAATTATTTTCATTTAAATATGCCTTCAGAATAAAATATAGTTACACCCAAAATGAATAAAAGTGATTTAACGTGGAATATAAATTAATTTCCGAGGAAAGTTGCGCAAACCCGAGAGAAATGCAACACTTTTACCGGGGGTTGCGGATCACTGCCTTAAGGGAGGATGCAAGGAAGGGTGGAAATGATGATAGCCAGTGGTCTGAGAAACTAATAAACATAATTATTTGAGGGTCCCTGCACATTTTAAAGCAAAACTTTACACTGAGCATTAGAAATGTATCCTTGATACCAAATGGACATTCTGAAGCCCGAGCGACAATATATCAATTCAAGCACCCGAGCGTGACGGCACAAAGCATGTGTGTACAGTCCTGGAGAGGTCCCCTCCCGTTTCCGACTTCTGAATAAAAGTCACCGTTGACAACATAATTAAAAGCCTCTCACAAAAGGAACGACAAACACTCCCGCCTTTTAATTTCGAGGCGGACGTTTGAAATGCGAAATGAAAACTTTTCCCAATCCTCCGCGTCACCTCGATTTATCACGGGAAAGCCTCCCCTTCGGGCGACAGGGGGGCGCTTCAACAATTATGTCCCTCGAGGCTTAATACATATACATACGGGATGAACCGTCTTTTAATGCATGCAAGAGGATCTCAGTGATGTTATTTAAGAATTGCTTTAATTAATGCCCAGTCCATGTTCCATTCGTTGTGTTTCATAACAGCCGTGCACTTACCCTTTTGTGTCATGGAGAAGAATGAAGTCGAACGCCATGCCGCTCTGTCAAAATAGATGCACGACAGTTAAAAAAAAAATCAAGAGAATTCTGCATTTCAATAGTGTCTTAAAAGCCTTTTTTATTTTTTCGTTTAAGAATGTCTTTCTCTTTAACGTCACAGAACAGGAGCTAATTTTCAAACAGATAAGTATCCCAATACGTCGTACAGCACGGCAATACATTTATCCTACTCTATTTCAAAAATTTTGAGAGAGAGAGAGAGAGAGAGAGAAATATTTTAAAAATCACCATTTTTTTATTATTATAAAAGGTGCTTCCCCAGGTTCATCATGTTTTAAATTAAAAATCAATTTAGTATTTCAGTAGGAAATACAAAGGAATTCAAATAGAAATAAGTAATATTTTTTTCTAATGGGGTTTCATTTAATCAACTCGGCCTTTGGAGACATGGCAAGTCCCCAAATGTGAGAGCCATTTCACGGTGGCACTATCATCTTTCTTTATTTTTCAGTTCTTGGATACTGTCGGACATCCTCTATTTTAAGAATTTCTCCATTTAACGAACTTTTCTCTGGAATTAAGAATAGAAGAATAAAGAAAGATGAATCTCTATTGAACGAATTTTCTATATAGTGATATTTTTTTCGGGATTTAGCGACTTCATTAAATAGAGGTTCGATTGTATATATATGTAATCTACTAGAATTTTAAATACAGAAAAAAACAGGAGAAAGAAACTCTTTCAAATTAGTATTTTAAAAAAAATATACAAGCATATCTTTCACTATTTTCGAAGTTATAAAATGCACATCAGTTAATTTTTAACCAAGATAATTTTTAAAAGAAGAAATAGGAGTGGGGACTCGAAAACATTTATTTTTCGATATATAACTTTTCCGTCCCTCGTTATATCGCTTGGGGATATTCGAGCTTCACATTTCTACTGAGTTCCAACTATTTTCCCTTCTCTCGTAACATGAAAATCTATATAAACTCTTTTCTCATTCTTGTGAACAAGAACGCACCGTGTTGAATTTTATTTTTTCTTCCTTCTCCGACTTTCAGATGAGATGCAGTTCCAAACAGACTCAAATAACCTTTTTCCAGTCACCACTCGGCTAAACAAATAGAGCAATGGTAAATAACATTCGAAAAATACAAATCATAAGAAAGTTTTTCTTTTCCAAAGCAAAACAAAACCGGAAAGACGCACGCCGTCTGTTTATCCTTCTCCTCTTACGCTATCGATCAATCCAGGGAACATTCTTAGCAAGAAAAATAAAAGAAAGTTTTTTTTCTTTTATCTCTATGTATGGGGTCAAAGAAATGCAGATCTGTTTTGCACCTGACATGACACGTGTCAACTGCAACACGAGCAAAATGTCTTTTTTCCCTCCCCGTTTCTAAATAAAAAAAATAATAAAAGTACAATGGCTTCTGACAAGATATGGGCGTATGCGTGAAGGCTCAACTTTTCTCAAGTTTTTTAATTCTTTCTTTACCCATGAATCATCGATAAAAATCAGAAAATGAACGTCAGTAATTAAATTAATTTTTTTTAATGTGCGCGATTCATCAAATCTATGGAAATGTATCAAGTCGAAAGTATTACTTTGAAGGGCGATGAAATGGATAAGTTGTTTGAAAACAAAGATTTAAAAAAGATGTGAAAGATATCCAAAGAAATTTCCTCATTAAGGTATCCAACTATGTTCGGAACCATGATTTTAAAAAAGCGCATAAATGGATAATTTTCATGATATTTAGTGTCACTCAGATTAGAATACATATATAAAATTATTTTAAGGCCATTTTGACAAAAAAAAAAAATTAAAATACAATATTTTGGCAAAAAATTAACTTAGAGAATAACCTTTTTTCAAAATGTTCTTTTTTTTGTGAAAAATGCTTCTATTATAATAATATTTGCCTGTATATAGCTCAGACCTCTATACAGAGGATCAACTATGATTTTTGAAAAATTCACATTTTCAGAGTAACAACCCATTGAAATAATTATGGTCGTTTTTTTCGTAAAATTTCTCCCCTCTGTTGTCGTAAAACATGATGGATAAACCCACTTCTAAGTTATATATTTCAAAAATTCTATTTGAAAATGGGTCATTCTATGTTCATTTTTTTGTCAAAATATTGTACTTAAATAATTTTTTTATTTTAATACTATTCTTAAAACAATTTTATATACATTTTCTAATCTAAGTGACACTAAATATCACAAATAATATCCATTTATACGCTTTTGCAAAATTACGTTTCCGAACGTAGTCGGATACCTTAATAAAATATTGAACTTTACTCTCTTTCCGGTCAAAAGGATATTGTGGCCGAGAAGATGATTGAGATGTGCCTCTTGCGAGCAAAGAGAAGTAAGGATGGAGAGATTTCGGATAGGTAAGGATGATCTTTTGAGGACAAAAATAGCTGCTCCGAGACATATCTAGAATGATTATTTGAGGAGATGCGTCTAGAAGCCCCTAAAGTATACTTCCCAGTCTGTATCATGACAAGGCAGTGAAGCGGTGTTGAGTGTCAGAATCTGTGGGTAATTAACAGTGCGTTTCATTTGTCTCATGCGATATTGTGGCTGTGGATTTGAATTGCTTTATTTTGTTATTATGTGAACTATTAATTGACTCTACTGCGAATTTATGAGCTTTGTTTCCTGTTGAAAAGAAACCTACAGTATTGTGGCGGATTGCACCCAAAAGACAAAGGAGTAGAATTATACTCGGATATGAAGGAAATTTTAAAAAAAGATTTATTTTCCTTAAAAATATCAATAATACCAAAATCGTATGTGCTGCGCGATTTACTTAATGAAACCCTAACGAAACGACAAATTCAACTACGTTCGGAACAGTGATTTAACTTAGAGTTACCTATTTTCAAAACATTCTTTTATAAGAACTGCTTCTATAATATTAATATTTCGTTTATATAAAGCAGATATCTCCCCAGGGCCTGAACTAGGATTTTTGTAAAATTCACGTTATTTTCAGAGTTACTACTAATCGAAACAATTATCGGTGTTTTATTTCTTAAAATTTTTCCACTCTGTTGTATTAAAATATGGATAAATCCACTTCTAAGTTCTATCATTATTATAGGAGCATTTTCCATAAAAGGATAATGTTTTGAAAATAGGTCATTCTAAGTTCATTTTTTGCCAAAATATTGCATCTAAATAATTTTTTACTGTAATAATATTCTTAAAAAAACAATTTTATACAAGTATTCTTATCTAAGGGACACTAATTATAATAAAAATTATGCATTTTTTTATACGCTTTTACAAAATAACAGTTCCGAACGTAGTCTGATACCTTTAATGAAATCCCTATGCAGTTATATCCTAATATCTAGCAGGTTTACTAAAAAACTTTCCCCAGGTTAGTGTCTATGAGATTATTAACTACATCAACTTTCACAGTGACCACTCTATTTATATCTACTGGTACTTCGGCGTATATTCAACCAATCCCCTTTAGCATCACTTTAAAACTGATTAAACAATGGCATCCATTTGCATACATCCCAAATCTTCCACAAGGCAAGGTTCTCAAATCAAACAACCCCAAGGAGTTAATTAAAAGGTAAACACAAGTAAGAACTCACCAGAGAGTTTATTAGAGTTCCAGAGTACTACTTATAAGTATTTTTGATAACTCCACAAAAACTTGTTTGTTAATTAGAAAGCTGTTCATCTACGTAACACGGCTAAGGAAATAAGGTCGCATGGGCGGATTTGTATCTCCCCCCATCCCCAAGGGCACATAACTCAACAAGTTTCCCACCCAAGAAAATAGGAGAAAAAATGTCATATTCACAAAATATTTGAACTAATGATTCATTTGGGTCATTTTATTAATACAAATAAGCCTAGGCAACAAAGGCAAGATGGTACAAATGGTCATTGTAAAGGATCGCTTGCAGCGCTGTTTTGATTGTTTGTTTTTTTAAAGGCGCTGCTGTGGACGATGGAACTGGTTTTTGCTTTGAGTGGGAATAAGGACTGCAATGGAGAGAGACGGGATGATCAAGATAATTGTAGGAGTTTCCTAAGATTCTGCCTAGCATAACAATAAAAAATATATAATTATGAGTTTTAAATTAATAATAAACGGTAAATCTGGTGAATGGTAGTCATGTGTTAATTAACGACATGGAATTATAATGTTAAGCAACAGCTACTTTTGAATAAACTATTAGTATCATCATTCTGTAACTTGAAAAATGCTTTCTTATCCGATAGGATTGATTGCTCTACGCTTTATAATGTCCACCCCCCCTCCCGAAAAACACCTCATTAATTTAGTACGGCATTTTCAACTTCCATCATCACCTCAACTAACAAACCACCATCATCGCATCGTCTCTAAGTCGACCAAAGCTTAATTATCAACACTCTGCTTTACATACAAAGTGTTTTCATCCATTCTCTCTTCTGAGGCGTCTATTCATTCCGCAAAAACAAATCTCTAAGCCCGCATAAAACAAATGTCTTGGGAGTACAATCCCAAAATAACTTTTTAATTAAAACGTCTATCACAGACACGTTTCAGCACCGAGGAAGAAATGGTGTGTTGGAATAACAAAAGGAAAAGCGGGTGCTGTATGTTTTTAATAATTATTCTCTGGGAAGCGGGTGGAATTGATTTTGGTTGCCATGGCTCGATGATTTAGTCATTGGGTCCAGGTACCCTTTCTTTTTAATTGCTTTCTGCCATTTCACTTGGTTGGCGGAGAAAGGTGCTCGAACGATTTTCGGTCCGGGTCGATATTTCCAAAGGTCGGACGTGCGTCATTTCCGTCCGGTGTTCGACAACTTCAGGCGCCTTCACGGCCATGTTCGAAAGCGATAAGTAAAAACATTCGAAAACGATTATATAAGATAGAATTCTAAAAAAAAAAAAAAAAAAAAAAATCCGCTTTATTTACTTTTATTTGTTAGAAACGTAGACAATTATTAGAAGGATGTTCCATTCCAATAATATTTCAGCGCTTCAATTACACACAAATGTTAATTACACAAACAAAAAATAAAGATATTTATCGGTTGGCTTGGTTGCAATTGCAATGAAGTATTCACGCCAAATCTGTCACATTCTTGATTCAATGAGCGAGTGAGAGAGTTATATTAACGTCGTACCAGGGGCGTAGCTACCGCCGTATCAGTGATACAGAACTCTCTAGCTACAGGGGTCCCAACATGTGTAACTACAGTCTTACTAGCAGGACACCCATATTTAAAAAAGGGCCTCGAAGGAATTTTGATACAGGGCCCCCTCAGATCTAGCTACGCCAGTGCGTCGCACTGAAGCAAAATGAGAGCTGTAGGCGACGGGCCTCGTCATTTTGAGCTCCTGTCAAGTTACGAGGACGATGCCTGAGCTGGCAACCGCTCTCCGACTTGCACGCTACGCCAACAGGAACACTTTGAACTCGACAAATTTAACGTACATCAGCCCCCTTAACACGGCGTGTCTTCAGCGGCACCAGGACCCGAACCAGCGATACGATGTCCATGAATTCGTGACCATAACCACCAGGCTACCGCGGCCTCATTTTTGATTCAATAACGATTCTATTTTTGAAAACCTTTTTTGGCAACCCTACAATAATAGCTTTGTTGGTAATTTTTAAAATATTTGGTTACCAATTTTAAAAGTCGCCAAAGCACAATCTAAAAATTTCATATTTTATTTTATCCATTTTACTTTAATACTGTTGCGTTGACCTCACGAGACGAGTGTTTATTTTAATAATAATAATAGTGTATATATTTGAAAATCCCATTTAATGAGGGAAACGCAATACAAGCACATTTCGGATCCCCCCCTTTAAAGAGTATGTGGTTGTTACACGACAAAAGCGCGCGCGCACACACGCACACAAAATTTACACTTTAATACATTTTTAAATAGTGGAGGATAAAAAGAAAACCAATGATCACTCTAATGTAAGAGCAATTCCTCGAATTTAATATTGGATGAGAGAACTGATTTTAATTTAATTAACAATTGAGATATAACCCCATTATAATTCTTCACTACAACTAATGATTTCTTGAACGAGGAACATCAGGAATGAGATATTCAAAAATGGAATAATACCCTATTGAAGTTTATAAAAAGAGCTTCATACAGAACCTAAACTGAAGCGAATGAAAATAAAAACTTTGTGTTGATATGACACTTTTTTCTATCACACTAGCAGTTAAAATTATAATTTTTATGCTGCAAACAGCACATAGAAATAATAGGTACTGTTAATAACGAATTAAAAACCTAACAAGAGAGTGGAGGTCTTTCTTATATAAAATAACGCTGCCAACAAACTTCGAAATTAATATACAGATCAATGACGATTATTTGACCAAAAGATGCGGAACCTTATTTTTAAAACTTTCACTGCAAGGTAAAAAACATTAATTCTAATTTCACTTACACTTAACCAAAATGAAGGGGAAAAGAAAAAAACACGGAAGGGTCATTAACGTGTTCGTTTCAGCATTTTTTATTCTTTTACATTATTAAATCCAACTACAGAGGAAACATTTTATAAAATTCAAAGCGAACAAAAACTTTCTATTTCCCACTTAATGATTTCTTCTTAAGAAAGAAACAACCCCTTTCTGAAATAACGATTAATAACGTTTCAAAAACCTCCTTAGACTTATTACACCTCAATTTCCAAACTGAAAACACAGTAATAAGCGAAGAGTTAAAAAAGAGCGCCTTTCCATTTAAATCATTTCTGCAGCAAGTGGAAACTACATTCAAATTAAGCCTACTGCTCCACTTTTTTTACTAATGCCTGCTTCGCTCAAAAACCATTCTCATTCGGAACCTTTGAAAACGAAACAGAAACACGCACAGGGGGCACTGAAAAGAAGGGAAGGGGGGGGGGCTTATGAATATTTCATCCGAAAGCACTCCTTTTCTCGGCGGAGAACGAGGTAATGCCATTAACAGAGGAAGCTTGCTTTCGGAATGTGTTAGGCGAGTGAAAAATTTTAACACCGTTTCCAGGTTTCAAAAGCTCGCGAAGATATATGGCACGTGTTGTGGCTGAGAAACAGTTAAAGCGAGAAAACTGCAACACATGGAATTTCTGGACCGAAAAGTTTTACCCCCTGTTTTGAACTTTAGAACAAGCAACGATTTTTCTCTTAACAAAAAAATGAGTAGTTTCGAGATGAGGATGAATAAAGGATTTTCAAAAATGTACGAGTTTAAAAGGCAAATTACGCACAAGTTGTTCTGTTTCCATCCAAACAGCTGTCGTGTGAAATAGCAATTATTTTGCAAGCAATCAATAATGTTGCTCTCGCTCTTTTGCACGATTTTTGCAATTTAAAGGGATTTAAACATGGTGTAAAATCTAGTATTACACAGGTTTCTTCAACAAAGAGAAGTTCTTTAAACCCACTGCCAAGAATCGAAACTTGGCCAGATAATGAATGCCTAGTGAGGAAAAAAAAAAATTTGATTTATTTCTGAAATGAGTTCCCTTGCTTTTAGTCATGAGTTGTTTTAGGGAGTTAGTTGATTAATGTTCTATAAATATAAATTCAAAACTCATACCGTCAAGCCTGATTGGATTTAACAGCATTCCTTCACACTATCAGGTTTATAACTCACACTCACGATGTTTTCTTACGAGCACAATTATCTCACCATCGCCAAAAGTAAATATAACTGCCCTTTTGTAAATGTCATGAATGTGTACCGAAATTAGCAGCTTGTAATGATTATTTGATTGACCAAGAGAGGGCGCTGCTGCATGATGGAACCGGTTATTCCTCAGAGCGGGAAAAAAGATGAATAAGGAGACACGTGATGAAACAAGGTGTCCCAATATATTCATAAAATTCTAAGCCATGTATATTTTTGAATAACTTTGAGTTTAATTTTTTGTTTTAATTCAGTAAATAAAAGTCATGTTTTCATTTAACTAAATAGGAATGTAGCAGACATCCCACCATTGCCAACAGTCTGTTACAAACCTATGTCGTCAATTACCTATGCCATTTTATTTACCGAATTAACTCATTTATCATTATTATTTTTATTAAAAACACAACATTATTTACAAATATACATGACATAGAATTTTCTAAATCTACTACTGACACTGTATCACCAAATTCATACTCCCCCGCTCACAAAGGAAAAACATGTTCCATCATGCAAAAGCACCCTCTCTCGGCCATTCAAAATCGTGGATGCAAGCTAATTCTTTACAACGGATGTACCGCTAACTGAACCAGGTTATGAAACCTGGGATTAAGTAACCGAGGTTGAGTGAAAGCAAACAGCAGGTTAAAATTCAGGGGCGTAGCTACCGCTGTATCAGCCGTATCAATGATACGGAGCCCCCAACATGTGTAGCTATAGTCCCACTAACAGGGCTCCCATACCTAAAAAAAGGCCCCCCGAAGGAATTTTGATACAGGCCCTCCTCACAGCTAGCTACGACAGTGTTAAAAGTTAACTTCTCCAATAGTTTTTTTTTTAAAACTCCGGTGACTCAACTGCGAGTAAGTCATAATACATTACATGACTGCACTTACTGCGTAAGCGCGGTTAAATCTGAGCATTGAGTCCCGTCGAAATTTTTTAACCAGAAACGGAGTTAGAGAATTAATTTGCGACGGGGTGAAACAAACTTACGGTAAAACCTTTAATCACCTGTACGGTAAACGGTGAATACGGAAGTAAGAGTTGAGATGTCATGTTATATCGCAACAATCCGTTATTTCAATAAATTTGTAACACAGATTTCGAGCCATCTTATATACTATTGCCCACATTGATATATCCATACTTGTACTTATCTCAGGTCAAGACACATGGTTTTTCTTTGCTGCAATAGACTACCTTAAGCTGAAGGATAAATATTACACCGTAAATTCCTTATTCGAAGTGAAATACGTGACAACCTATTATTATCTCTTGACGTTTAAACGCTCCCACATTTAACAGCGTCAAATAACCCCACGAAACAATAATTGGAGAACAAAATAAAATAGATGAAAGCAAGAATACAAAAAAGAACGCCGAAATGCTCAGAGTTACTTTGATTTATATATTTTTTTCCCCAGCTGTGGATTGTCAAACGGGATGAAAAATCTCAAGAGGCGGTTTGGACAAAGAGAGCAGCACTTAACACTTAAGTGATAAATAATGGGTCTACAATTCTTTACGCTCACAGCGACACAACTGGCATTAAATGAACCCTTAAATTAGTTCAACCGTAAGTAACTGGGAAGCTTATGGGACAACAATAGCAACCACTTTGAAACAGACTTCAGTATTCAGGTTCGTTTAAGTGGTCTTCCAAGATTTAGTGGAACATCGCGATGTTACAAAAGCTATTCATTAATTCATTGATACACATCCCTCTCCTTTTTAATTTTAAAATGAATCTTGCCTTAAAGCACATAAATTTTCTAATTTGGGAAGTAATGTTACGTTATGTTGATCAATTTTTTAAGTTTATGTCTCTGCACACGGGAAGCAACAAATTATGTATTAATTTCGTCTCTATGTAGTGTTATGTTTTTAATATCCCAAAGTTGAAGAGCTATGTAGGAAATATACTGATTCATTAAAAGAAAAAAAAATTCTCGTAAGAAAATTTGAATATCAATTTGATGAGAATGAAGTAATAAATGCGTTAAAACCTATAATTATCACTGACTTTTACATGTTCCCCACATTTAAAAGATCTCCTACGCATCAGTAGTAACTAATATTAGCTACAAGTTTCAAAACTGCTTATTCAAGTTAGAAATGTATAGCTTATAAATAATTTTAAATGGGAGTTTAAGAGAGATATTAAGTAAAAGGTTTATATTACTTTAAATTATTCTAAAATATAATGGTTTAAAACGGTATGACGAAAATGGTAGACGACGGCACCCTCAAGGGACTTTATCAAGCCCGCCACAGATTTAAAAAAAAAGCATTATTACAAAAGTTTCCAATTTAAATGTTTAAAAAAAAATCACTGCAGGGCATGTGTCTTTCTTTCTTTGCACAAATGAAAATTCCCCCATTGAAATCCGGTTTTCCCATTCGTGAAACAAAACTAAAAAAATTTATACAAATTGATCAAAAAATTTCTGCAAGTGCAAAAGAAGGAACCTGCTCAATAAATATGCATCAAATTATTAAAATATACCCCTATTTGCTTTTATATTATACTAAAAAATTTTTTTTTAAAAGAAATGTACAGCCATTGCTCCATTAATCGAATTCGTACTGAAGAATTTCCTAAGCATATTATTCTATTATCTTTTATTGCGTTTTATAATAATTATATTTCCAAGCCCAAAACTTTTCTTTCTCTTTTTGGCCCACTCCTAAAAAAGTTTACCCATCACTGGGTTGTAGCGGATCCAACAACGCCCCCTAGAGCCGTGAACCCCAACCTTTTTAGAGCCCCGGACCGGTCAACGTTTGATAATTTAACCACGGCCCGCTGACATGGGATGCTGATCATGTATATATTAGATTGTTGATTTAATAATTTAAATTTAATTGTATTTAAACATGTCTTCAGAATAAAATACAGTTACGTAAAAAAAAGAGGTATAAAGTGATTTCCTTAAAAAGTCCCACAAACTCAAGAGAAATACACCACAATAAATAAAACGGAAACAATTTAATATTCCTTGCGCGCTTCGGTACTATTTGATCTACGGAGCGGGAGTTGAAGACCACTGCAGAGAGAGACTCAGTTTAATCCTAGCTGTTAAGATGTAATCAAGTAACGCAATACCTATTTCTTTACGTATTTTCTTATTTATTTCTGTGCTGTGATATCTTAAAATAAAACCTAATGTATACTAGCTAGCCATGTGTGATCACTGTAATCCAATTATTTATAAAATGGGAGATCCCCCAAAGAAGTAAGGAAACCTCTATATGCATATTCCAGTCTATTCGAAGGTATTGCGCGATATAAACGAATTAATTAGTTTAAAAAAAGAAATGCACTCCAGAAATATTTCAGCCAAATTTAAGGCACAACAATCTTTGCTTTAAAAAAAGAGCCATGACCAAAATTTAATAAAAAATGTTTTTAAGGAGGGGAGGAGGCAAGGCGGTGAAGTAAATATTTGAAAGAGATTCCATCAAACATTAAAAACGTTTTAAGTAATATAAAGACGCAAAATTTTGCATCCCCATAAAAAAAAAAGTAAGGGAAAAAATTTCTTTTATGTTTTCAGAAAACCAGTCTCATTAACACCTAATTAAGGTCATTCGCGAGTGAATTTCTTTCGACGAGCACACCTCACTAGCTTCCTTCGCAGACGCACACAAAAAATATTATAAGGGTATAGAAAATAATGATTTCGGTCACATAACAAGATGATAAAATAATAAGTAAAATAATAGACAAAAAAATATAAGTTAAAAACAAATCATAAGGTGGGGGAGGGAGGAAAAATCACAAAAAAGGAGGGGAAAAAAAGACATGCTTTTTTTAATGGATTTAAAAAAAAATCTTTTTGTTGTTGGTCTGGATAGCAAGCGAAGGAAAAGGAGGAAGAGGAGAGATAGTTGGAAAGTGTATGATTAATGGAAAAATCGTAATGGAGCTTCGGGGGAAAGTTATCTTCATCCTGATTTCTGCGAAAGGAAGAAAGCCTCGTAATGTGTCAGAATGGAAAGTTCTTCATCATCCCGGAATAAAACACGCGAGGATTTTCTTTTCTTCCTTTTGCCTCGGCGGATAAAAGAAAAATACAGAAAAAAGACAAAATTAAATATTGAGACGCTAGTGCACATTCGCTCATTTTTTCCATAAGCCCAGACATACGGAATTTTACTAACCCAAAACACACAAACACACAAAAAGAGATACCCAACAAAATCATTCATTTTCCATTTTACTTATTAAAAAGAAGATAGCGGATAAAAATGTATTTATTAAAATAAAAATTCTATTTGAATTGAACAGGAGGTTTCACAAAATACTCGTTTTTCTAGACAATACACGAGGGAAAAAATTAAGAGTTTTATGTATGAAACCTTATTTTTTGCACGTAAAATATGATATCAATGACAAAAAAAAAAAAAAAACACCTTGCTATAAACTTTAAAAAGAAAAGAATTCAGTGCATACATGTGGTATTATTTTGCAATGGATTTGAAAAACCACACACATAATGAAAAATCTTTTTTCCAAAAATATACCAATTTGAGGAAATCCACGAATGAAAACTTCACTTTTGCACTTCTGGTCAGTTAACAGATGACACAAGAAAAAATTTAGTTAAAAAAAAAAACCTGTCAAAAAGGACCACATTTGTTAAATCTACATCACACTAATTTAGGCATCGTAAAACATGTTTTATCCAGTCATTCAGTCTTGGCTTAAATAAATGAATGCTGGGCTCCATATTGTGGATTTGCTTTTCCGTTACTGAAATTCTCATTCACGGAATAAATTTTATTTGTTCCAGTATTCTGAATTGCTATCGGCAATTCCGCTATTAAAAAAGATTTTCTGAAATTTAGACTAAACTCTTAATGTAAAAAAGAAAAGGATGAAATGACGAGAAAGGTCGGTAGAGCATCCCGAGGACGCGTCACCCGTATTTTTCAGAGTTGTAGATCCTAAACTAATCCCAAAAAATTTCTCAGTCCTTTTTTTTACCACCTAAAAGGTAAAACAATTCTTAAGTTGTTTAATGTATCCGAATACGTTGAAAATGACCAAATTCGGTCAAGACACATATTTTTGCTTTTTATTTTATTGAATAGAGCTATCTTTTGGCTTTACAAAACAAACTTTTTTTTTTGTTTCTACACTACCTAGAGGCCAAGCTACAATCAATTTTATAAAGTTCGAAAAACTGGAAATGGGTCTTTGATCTACCAGAAGAGGGTATTTAAATTGTTCAAAATCTATCATGGCAAGTCTGATAAGTCAAAATATTACAAATGTATGTCTATAAAACTTTTTGAAACACTGCTATTTATGCTATTTTCTAGAGAATGTACTAAAATATTTCTTATTGTATGAATACTTTTTGAGTCATGGCTTGTTATTTAAGTAATGGTCTTATAAAGAATGTGACTTTTCTTATAATGTTTACTCAATCAGCCCTAAAATTTTCAAATTTTAATAAAACATTAAAATTTTAGTACATTCTCTAGATAAATGCATCTAATTTGTTTTGGTAACACTTTTACTAATATAAGTTTATTACTTTTTTCTCTAATTGCTTAGAAGTTTTACAAAAATATTGCTAAAAATTCAGTTATAATTGTGATTTTTGTGAAATTTAGGCAATTTATTTTAAATATTGTTGGTTAAATGTTAGTATTTATTGCTATTGAGTCCTAAAAAAAAGCATTTATCATGTTTAAATATGTTATTTTGTCAAAAAGTACTCCGAACGTGTTCGGATACCTTAAATATCAGATTTGATTGTTTGATTAATGTCGCATCTTGCAATTACACGAGTGCTATTGACAACGAGCTTCGGCCAAAAATATATACAAGTTTCATAAACTTTAAAGCTGTAAATGAATAGTGAGAATCCCAAAGTTTAATGTGATGCACGGGCTTTCCCTACTTTTATTAATTTTCCCTTCCCTTCATAAAAAATCGGCCCTTCCATTATACTTTTTCGAAATTACTTTGACTTCTTTGTTTCTTTCCCATCCGCTTAGCCCGGCGTTGTACGGGCTTTTACCGAGGGTATAACTTAATCCCCATATTAATTTCCTCTTTCCTTCATGACGCTGTGTGGGTGTGTACAAGTACGATGTGAGTGATTGCTATAATAATGTCATTAAAATTCCATTTTCCGAAATTTCTTCCACATATTTCCATTGCCAGACATGTTTCTTGATGCATACTCATTAACGTAGCACACAAGATTTGCGCGCTCTGATGTATTTTAAATACTTCTGACTACGTAGTAATTTTGCACCGAGTCGTTAGATAAATAATATCATAATTAATTCCACTCAATTCTAAAAAGTAGTTATTTTATAGTTAGCACAGCCCATTATCGAGTCTCCTTAACCAATTAATTTACTTCGCAGAGAAGCCATTAAAACTTTCAAAAGATCAAGGAATCTTTCAGGCGAATCCTAAATGACTATGGACCCATCGAATGAAACGCGACTTCACAAATTAATGACAGATATGCACGCCTGTATTGAAGGGGGAAAAAAGCAAACATTAAAGGACAAATATTAAAAGTGAACACTTGGAGATTCGGAAAGAAATAAAAAGCGTTCTCTTTCATGACTGCGTCCCTTTTCGAGAAATTGCAATGCCATTTTAATTACAAACACAAAACAGGAAAATATAGCTCTCGACAGAAATTTCTCTTCTCTCTTTCGTGTTCAGAATTCCAATCTTTTCAAATCGGAATGAAAATAAACTACACTTCTGGGGAGCATACTTTTGAATGACTGGTTTTAATGCCTATTTACTCGTAAATCGACATTTCCATTAGCGCGGCTTAGGATCTGACAAAAGGTGGATCAAACGAAGAGGCATTTTTATTTTTGAAAATATTGTATTTCAAAAAATGCGTTTAAAAATAATGCGAGAGAAATTTTAAGAAATCCTTCGTTTCTTTTATTCTGCTCTTTTTAAACACACGGTCTCATTTTAGTTGCACTAAAATCGATAGTCAACTTCAATGAAAAAGTTTTACTCGGTTCACATTGCAGATGCAAGATTAATTTGGCTAACATTTTTACTAAATATTTGTGCCCTTTTTTCCCCATCTAAAAATATTAAAAAATACTTTCAAATGTTACGAAACAATTGGTAGATTACTTATATTAAATGGAAAAACAGTTTAGTTTTTTTTTCAATATGCAGGAATGTCAACACATTTAAAATATAAAATTTACTGATACACGTCACCAACATGTAGTTACAGAATTGAAAATTCAATAAGAAAAAGCATTAAGTGATAACAAAGTACAGGCATCAGATGAGGTTTTAAACAGTAATAGCTCCATTATTCAACAGATTAAAAGAGAACTACAAAGTTTATTACAAAATCTGCTTATTATCTATAAATATTTTAAAAAAACATAAAAAATCTCAAGATCACATGCAATTAAACTAATTATGATGTTACTTATAATATGAAAGAAGATATTGCAGGTTTGCAAAAATATTTCATTATTGTATACATAAAAATACATATTGTATACATAAAAAACCTTTATTTCATAAATTTTACTACAGTATTATGCGCAAAAAGCATTTCCAAACCATTCATTTATTTCATAAATTTGAGTGATGTGATAACGAAATTAGTGATTGTACTTAAGTTTTCTTAAAAAAAAATAAGCATACCATTTACCAGAAGTTAAAATTCTCTACATATATTATTCATCTAAAATGTTACTTTATATATACAAGAACTAGTAACTTGAATTTTAAATCCATTACTACTTTTGAGAAAATAACTAAAATCCTATTTTACATATTATTGATAATCTCAATAGTAAAAGCCATTATTAAAAGAGTGAAAATCTAATTATTTATTAACTCTATACAAAGTTGTGATAATAACGATCTATTTAACTTCAGTAAATATTGATATAATAAAAAATATTTAAGAAAATTATGATAGTTTTGGTTTAAAATATATTTTTAAAGTTTTAAAATTAAAATATTCAGTTTTCAAAAATTATATTAATGATAATATTATCCATAAATAAATTATGAAGGCTTATCAGAAAGTGGTCCTGCTAGCAATAAAGTTTGCCTAATTTGTATTTAATTTTTTAAGAACAATATTTTTGAAAATTATGATATATTGGATGATTTAATGAATTAAAATAATTTATATCTAAATTACTTTCTTTAATAATTATTAGATCTTATTAAAACTAACAACCAACGTACTACAGATTACCTAACTTTACACATTACAGATCATAATTGATATTTCCGATAAAAGGCTTGCATTAAATTTAATATCAATAAACTCTTCTGGAAACAATATCAATATATTTATAGGAAGTTTATAATTTTGATGATTTGATTTCTGGACAATTTCAGAAGGCTTATTTGAATTTTTTTTTATCACTCACGTATTTCATAAAAATATTGTCTCGCAAAATCATTTTTAATATCCTCAATAAGGATACTTGAGCAACTGAAATTTTATGGATAGTTTTAATTCCTCGCCACGTAATATATATCTTGGCATAAAGGATACATAAAATTAGGGGGGGAGGGGAACCGCCCACACCATGGGTATTGGAGCAACGAAAGTTTTAAATCTGAAAATCAAATCATAAGTTGCAATAAAATATTCTTTGATATGTATCATTTTCACCTTTCTATTCTTCATGTCGATTTTTTAAATCCCCCCTTTTTTTTGATAATAAATAAAATACTTAAAAAAAGCGATGGGTCCTTTTAATTTAAGGCCAAGAGAAAAAATATATTCCAATATAACAACAAAAGCAATACAACTTAATATGATAAACGTTTCTTTTAACACATAACAGGTGATTCACCGCCAAAGACCTTTTCCCCTTGTATTCGCATCCAGAAACTGCATCCCAATCCTCCCATGTGGACGACACTGTAACCGAATTCGAAAAAGTCTCTTTCACAACATCTCATTACCATAAACGGGTTCGAGGGCACACACAGACAGGGTCTCCACAAAATTAATTATTTTAAACACACAACTCGCAAAGAATTTCTTGAAGCGGATATTAAAAAAAAGTTTTCAAAAAGTAACTCAAAAGAAGACCTCCTCTCTCTCTTTGTGCACACACAACAGGGTCCTAATCCTTTTGAGTTACATTTTCGCGCAGCTCCGAAGAGTTGGCAAACAAAAACCCCGCGCGTGGAAGAGACCATTCCACAACAACGGTAGGGGTGGGGGTGGTAGCAAGAGGGAAGAGAAAATAAAAAGGAAAAAAGACAGTAAACAGAGAAAATGGGAAATAACAGAAAAAACAAGAGAAGAGGTCGAGAGCAAATAAGGGAGGCTCGGGAAGGGAGTGCAGACGAAATGAAAGAGAAGCGTGCGACGCAAGACAACACTGCAGAGAAATTCCCAGACGGTCACTGGGAATTTGCAGGAATAGCTAAGGCTCGAGATATTAGCTGCGAAGAGAGGGGATCGGGTCCAAAATGTATTCCCGATCATTAGTTTAGATTTCACAGCGAAGGAGCCGTGATTCAGATATTCAAGAACTTCTTTCCAACGCACAGAGAGCTTGGTTTTAGAATTGACAAACCAAACGTGAATTTAAATTACAATTATTAAACAAAGGAGCCATGTTTGATTGTATTGATTTGAGGCTGTATTCGCCAAACGTTCGAGACCCAGAACTAAACGCGGAACACCTTTTCAGACAGGAAAATGTCTCAATTTTAACACCTTTTTATAAGCTTCACTCGTATGTAACGGAATCTTTGAACTCAATTTTTACCCACTTAAAAAAGTCAGATTAATTCGAAATTTTGCTCAGTTGTCCAGGACCAGTGGCGCACACAAGGGGGGTCCTGGGGATCCGGACCCCCCAAAACCCTTGATTTTTTTCCGATTGATTATTATTCTAAGTATATAATAGTGCGTAAAATTTAATTAAGTATTTGTTATTAATGATTAATTTTATTAATTAATGCTAATTATTTATTCAATAATTAGTTTTTTACTGTGTTTTGTTCCCGAAAATCGACAAAATCTAAAGGAGCATGGTACAAGAATCAGAGGCACACACAGGAATTTTTCAAGGGGGGTCCGGGGTCGAAAGTTCACCATTCTTGTATCATGCTCCTTTTGATTTTGTCGATTTTCGAAAACAAAACACAGTAAAAAACTAATTATTGAATAAATAATTAGCATTAATTAGTAAAATTATTCATTAATAACAAATAATTAAATTTTACGTACTATGTACTTAGAATTATAATCAATCGGGAAAAAAATCAAGGGCTTTGGGGGTGGGGATCCGGATCCCCACGACCCCCTTGTGTGCACCACTGACAAGAATGGTGAACTTTCGACCCCGGACAACCCCCTTGAAAAATTCCTGTGTGCGCTACTGTCCAGGACCGATGCCAATACAATAATATAATAACTTTGTTTCATTGTCCTGAGCAGGATCATCAGGATTAACGATTTCCCATTTTCAGATGCCATCCCGCATCAGGCGACTAATTCTAGATCAGGCGAATAAAAGATTAAATTACAACTTAGTTCGATTAACTATAAAAGGGTGTTTTTTTTAGTTTTTTTTTTGTTAACTATAATTTATTTTTATATTTGCTTTCTTTTATGCTGTTCTAATTTTAATGGCCAACGGTATAGATTTATATTATCAAAGAAACAATTTCAACAGAACTAGATAACATACATGGTCGTGCTATAAATTCTGATACTAAAATTTGAGATAATCTGCAATATTATTCAAAAAATGGCATCTTTCACGCACATATTGTTCTTAACTAGTTAAGACCTTCAGCACAGTAGAATGAACGTCGAACAGAAGCGTGCAGCAGTTATTTATGAACATTTCCAACATTATGATAGATATATCTATAACTAAAATATAACGTTTTTAAAAAATTTCAAAATATTAAATGAATACTAATTTTTTTTTAAATTTATCACATAAAATGTGACATTATGATACAGAAAAAAAAAAAAATGCGAAACACATTTTGTACCAGAAAAAAAATGAATAATCTCGGTTAAAAATGAAAAGTATGCTAAAATATGCTACTCTCCTCAGGATACTCTGAAGCCGAAGTATAATATTAATGCTCCAGTTATTTTATATCTAAACAAAAATTCGGGTTCGGGTTCTATTCCATACACTGACCGAAGCAGCCTTAAATACACTGTATTTTTCTATTTCTTTTCTCTTCACCCAAGGAGGAGGAGCTTGATTGGACTATTTTAAGTAACACGTGGGCTATAGGCGAAGGACCGTAACATTGTGAGCTTCGGTTAAGTAAAGAGGACAATACCTGTGATCTGGCACCCCCTCTCCTAACTTTTACATCACACCATCGGAAGAACTTTTCAGCACCCCATATTTAACGGGCATCAACCCTTCTACAAGTTGGCTTTCAGTAGCACTAGAACTCATGACGTGCCAGCCACCAGAGTTTGGCCACATTGACCAGTATTCCTCAAACTTTTTATCTCTGCGGACCGGTCAATGTTTGATAATTTTACCAAGGCCCGCTGAATGTGTATGGGGGGGCGTTGATTGTTTTATATTTTAGACTGTTTTAGTTTAATAATTAATTTAATTGTTTTTCAACAAGTCTACATAATAAGATAGTTACGCAAAAAATGAATAGAAAGTGATTTAACACAGAATATAAAGGGATTTTCATAAAAAGTCGCACACATCCAAGAGAAATACACCACAGTAAGAAAAAAAAATAAATTTAATGCTCTTTGTGCGGCTCGGTACCATTTGATCTGCGGACAGTCAGCGGCTCGGGAGTTGGGGACCACTGGCCATAACCACTAGGCTGTCGCAGTCAGGGAGGGGGAAGGAAAGCTCGCCAAACAAGAGTTTCTTCAAGCTACAGCGCTCCAGTAATCAGGACAGTTATCTGTTGCGGTTCAATCTTGAAAAGTACTAAATACTTCAGTATTAAAAAAAACAATACCAAAACTTATGGAAGATCTAACGCATTTTTTTGCAACTAAAATATACATGAACAAATTATTTGATTTCATTCATTTGATGCATATTTTATTGGACATCTACTTGATAAAAGAGAAAAAGAGCATTGCAATAATACGAGATATCTGTATTAATACTAAATTGATACTTTTTGAATTGAGAAGTTTTAAGAGTTGGTATTTGCCATCCGTTTAGGCATTAAATATTAATAAAGTAAAATTTCGTATTTATATGAAAGTTTTCTAATGTTTTAAAATACTTCATTGAACAGTTATTTACTACAGTTACATTTAAAACAGCTTTCGAGTTAGGTTAAAGAATAAGACAAAAATCAGGACATTAATCAGCATAACGCACATGTGTGGGCTTTGAACAAACCTCCTTATATGCAATGTCTCGGTCATTTTGGGGGGCCAGCATTCTTGGAGACTACCTCATTGGACCGTACCTTCTTTCCAGTTCTTAGGACGGTTGGGCATGTCTGATCTTCTATCAACGTCTTGCCCGAACTTCTTGACGCAGCTCATGTTCATCTGTCGTTGCGCCGCTTCATGTGGTACTAGCTTGACCGACCTCCTCCACATTACGGAATTCACGTCCGCTAAAAATACCTCTGCATAACCTTTGGACAGCTGTGTGGATAGGCCGTGGTGGCCCAGTTCAATGGCCTATCACCAGACCTATCATGCACGGACTTCTTTTGGGGTCACATGAAGATTTTGGTGTGCGAGACACCCTTTCCTTCAGTTGAAGATTTCATCGCTCGAATATCTGTAGCTGCTGGGAGGCCACGTGACATGCTAGGAATCTTCCAGAATGTAAAGAATTTCATGCAGCACCACTGTCAGATCTGTTCGACGACTTCTGATCATAACTTCAGACATCTCTTCTAGTTTCTCTGCACCATAGCACATTACTAAGGAATTTGCAACCCTGCATTCCTAAGCGATTTCGAATTGTCTCAGAACCCCCTACACATCCTGCAAGTTTGTCGGTATGGTAGCGAATCACTCTGCAAACACGAGAGAGAGAGAGAAACTTCTAAATTTTAAGAAATAACAAATGTTAAAACACGCGTTAAAAAGACACAAATTTATACGAAATTGGTACATTTTTCTCTTCGGTACTTGAAAATAAGTCCCGTTTGGTTCAGATTTTGGGACTTACGGCATATTAACGTCGCACTCTGAAGCAACTCGAGGGTTTTTGGTTAAGTGACGGACAACACCTGAGCTGGCAACCCTTTGTAGCGAGCATTATTACGAAAGTCCAGTTACGTCAGAGATGAAACCAGTTGATGACGTCAGAGACGAAAAGCTGACAGTGACTTCCTTAGATTGTAGGGGGACAGGCTTTTCCTGAAATCCATTTCCCCTACGTTCCCAGATAGACTCACCTAAAGGACATGCGCGGAGACCAGTTTTGAGAGTCCCGGCAGGAAGCGAAGAGAAAAATGAGGTCTAGAGCGGAAGATGCCGTTTTAGCATGTTTTATGTAAATACAGTTGAATATATATCTCTAGCCCGACTGTGTGTTTTCGTGTCCAATACGCCACACCTTCTACAAACCACAACAGCAACCCAATGAAAGTCGCCTCGACAAATTTAACATGATCAGTTCTCTACAAGGCGGGTTTTCAGTGGCAGCTCCACTCAAGCCCGC
This sequence comes from Trichonephila clavipes, assembly GCA_019973935.1. NCBI lineage: Eukaryota > Metazoa > Arthropoda > Arachnida > Araneae > Nephilidae > Trichonephila > Trichonephila clavipes. Next base: position 433,774 of record BMAU01015816.1, on the reverse strand, counting down.
GACACGACGGTCACGAGTTGGATATGCTGCGTAGACAACCATAAGAACAAAGAATCGACGCCTCCTATCGAAGAATATCATTTCACCAAACCAGAGTTAAATGAGTTAATCGCCCCCTTTCAAAATTTCCTAGAGACCGTCTCTTCCTTCGGGCATTTTAAAAGCGTTAAATGAGAAGACAGAGAAATCCGCTTCACTTTCAAATGTTCCGTCTCATCCATTAAAATGGAAACAAAGTCAAATCGTCTTTCTTCCACCCTGATCAAAATTGGTCGCATAAGGAAATGGTCTTTTAATGGAGAATGTATTTTTCATTCTATCAGCCCTCATTTTAAAGAGAGAGAGAGAGAGAGAGAGAGAGAGAGAGAGAGAGAGAATTCCACTAAATAAATAAAAATTTATCTCTTAAAACATCAGGAAATTTAAACTGATCCACTATTTTTGAAAATCTCTCACAAGCGCAGAAGATTTATTTCAAATTTTCTTTCGCTATAAACACTCACTGAAAAATGTTAAAAACAAAATAATAACAAATAAATATAAATAAAATTTTAAAAAAGCTGTCGAAAGGTTTATAAATTTTTTAGTATTTTATTTAGATTTCGTTCAACCTTTTTAAGGTCATCCCCAACTTGAGTGGAAAAAAATGCCTCTTAAAATAACTTTAAATGAAGTCAGGGGTAAGATATAACTCATCTTCCAAACTATTTTAATAAGTTTCCCATAAAGGGAAGGTAATGTATATATTTTTTTTACGTTAAAGGTGAAGGAAACTTTTATATTTCACGGAATATTTTTACATAGTAATTAACGGTACCTTTTCAGCGGAAAATTATTAAACAAAGAGAAAAAAAAAAACCTTATAAAATACATTCAAACAAAAGCAGATTCATGAGGAGTTTTTTTTATTGTAAAATGTCCCAAAACTATCTGGCCAATGCATTCAACTATATTAAATGTGGCAACATTTCTGTGCGGAAAAATCTCCCTACCCCAAGAGAGTTATTCTAGTTTTTATATTAGAAAGAATCATAATTATTTAAAAATATTAGTGAATGAATGCATCTTTACTTATTAAATATATATTGATACTTGGTAGAAGAAAAAAAAAGTCGCAATTTGATATAAAACCACTTAAAAACAACTATTTTAAATAAAGAAATTCACCAATTATTTACCGAAAAATTTCAATCCGCCAATCTTCTATCGAGCAACTTCACAGGTAAATAAATGAAACAAATCCCCCAAACCCACGATGATCTCAGAGCTTTGTCATTAACAGCTATTAAGGCCCCCAGAAGAATTTTGTACATCCAATAAAAAGGTAAAAAACAGAAAGAAAATGAAAACTAGAAACGTTTCAGACTATAAATAAAGTAAATGAAATAAATTTAGGATATCAACAAAACTTTTGGCGAAATTTTAAAGAATTAAATACGTGTTACGAGATGGAAGAACTCTTCTGGAAACTACGGGGGAGGGGGAGGGAGGGTAAAGCGGCTATTCCATTGCCTTTCGATTCGTGAAATTCGATTCCACAATTCGATTAAAGGGTGAATTTATAAGGCAGTCAATATGATAGATTTCTAAGGAGACACCGTCTGTGACGCACCTCATGAAAGCATCTTCTCTTGGGGCGGCCGAGGTCACGTATCGACCAGCCAGATGACTCCTACGACGTTGTCCTTGGCACGTAAGCAACCCTTTCACTCGCACATGACATAATTTCATCCATGACATAATCTTCGGACTGCGGGTGGACTGAAAAGGTGGCAAAAGGCGGCATTGTCTTTGCGAAAATGTAGGTATGGAAAGAAAATCATAAAATAATTTGGAACTAAGCCAGCCAAATAAATAATATAATGGAACAAGGCAACGCATTATGTATGAAAAATTATGAAAGATGCAATTAATTTTAAAAAGCTCCTCTAGACATTGATAAAGATTAAAAATATATCAATAAACTAATATTTGTACCCAATAAGATGTTTGTACGTCTCAATGGCAAATAATGAACTTTATTTTAAGATAAAGTAAACAAAAACAAAACAATGTTAGAAAGTTTTAAGGAAATACCTATATTTTTTTCTATTGATTGAAATGTTCTTAGAGTGAAAATAAAAATAATATAGAAAAAAACTATAAATGTTTAATCATTAAGTTTAAAGAGAATTGTAGTACTTGTGTGTTAGATCGTCGACCAATCAATTGGCAAAGATTGGAACTGAAAAATTTATGCCACACACAAAGTATATTTACCTAAAATTTTCAAATTTAAATTGCATTTTATTACCTAAATTCTATTAAAAAAATTTTACGGTTTAAGTTGACGAAATATCTAACTACATTAACTCAGGTGGCAAATTGTTCGCTTTTAAATAAACAGATACATAGCCCGTGTTTATATTATACTCTTTGATGAAATGATCCCATAACTTTGAAAATAGTCCCTTACTTTTGTTAGTTAAAATGCATATTCCAAATTTCAATCTTTGTTCCGTTTCAAATAAAGCTTTCTAAGGTGATTGTTTAATGGTTCGATGAAAAGAGACATTCTCTTTTGGAAAAATCAACAAAGTTAAAATCTATAGCCTGATTTTTTGTGTCACTGTCAATTAGTCAAGTACGTAAATAGCTTCAGCATCTTGATTAATAGTACGGTTTTTGTGTTCGTTGCATTTAAGTCAGTGGTGCTAATTTAAATTGTTCAGTGGTTATTATATAAAGCTCTTAGCTTCTACCGTGTCTTTTCTAGAGTCCACAAATATTTTCTTTTTCATCCCGATCATTCAAAAACGTCCAGATAATTTCATTAAAATGTTCTTCAGATGCAAATTCGGTCAGATTTTGATTATTTTTTCTCTATCTGAATTTATTTTTTAGGTAGATAGGTATTTAAAAAAAAATCTCGAAATATATATTGAAAATAATAAAAATACACGCAACCTTCTTCGCGTACTGGAAGGAGAGACTGTGCGAATCTTCTGAGTTCATTCTTTTCCCTAAAACAGTTCAGGGATTTGATCCAATCACTTTCTTCAGGGAAATAACACCAAGATACTTTTTCTAACATCTTCCGTGAATTGATCGTATACTTTAGGAATGTGATAAAATCCTTAATTATATCATTTGCCTCTGCAAAACACAAAATAAAACTTCATATGACGCTGCTGTGACTAATTAAAGTGTGTGTGTGTGTTTCAAAAATTTCAAGAAAACATCAAACAATCTGAAATCTCAAAATTCATCTTGACGACCTTCACAGACCTGCTTGGTATCTTTCTTCCTCAATTAATATTCGACCAGCAATATACTTTCTCTCTCCTTTCCCTCCCAATTATAAACATTTTAAACCTCTTAACTACTTTCCTTTTTTCCTCCCAAGTGAAAATTTCCATTGACGTCAGCCAAAATAACCTCAATCGAAAGTTCTTTGTTTTTTTTTTACAGAATCGTTCTTCCCTACAAGATTTAAATTATGTTCAATTAGCCGGAAAGCTGGAACGCTATTAATAAAGCGGTTAAAGGCAGGCTCATAAATTCGAAAGGACCAACAAAATACAAACTAATTAAAGGAATTAAAAAAAGAACTAAATTGAAAATGGCGCAGGTTTTTACCAAACGATGAGTTCCGAAATCTTATCGAATTCGGATGTTCTTCGTTGCTTTTTAATAAAAATTCTAGCGCGCGGAAACGCTCTAAAAATATTATGTTAAGTTAAAAATACACGATAGTTTGAAATCTTTCAAAGAATACTGCGATTCGCGTTACACCCCAAAACCAAATAATGACTACGAATACCTTCACAACTATCAGAGGCAGTCTTTTTTTTAACTTAGTTTTAAAGTTAGTTTTTAAAATGAGCTTTCAAAAGAGCGAGAAATTAGTTACGCCATTACTTTTTCAACTAGGTGAATTCCTGAATAAACAAAATGTTTTCAGTTTCGATTTAATCTTTCTCGAAGTCAGAAAGGAATGCTTTGAATTTTAGCAAATTTTATATTGCCGATTTTTCTTTAAAAAAAAAAATGAATAGCACGAAAAGTTTATTTGAATCTTTTCTATTTCATTTGGAATGTTGTTGAAAGAACCCGATCAACCAATTTGTAAAATATAAAAATATTCATAAATATAAATAAAAGTAATCTGTAAATAAATTACTTTATTATTCTTATTTTAATAATTATTCGTCATTTAGAACCACGGTCAAGTTGTGAAGGGGCTTTATCGGTACTTCTATTAATAATCCTCTTGGGATATCTTTGGGGCCAGAATGGCGATTCTTTCCAAATAACCCAAGAAGTGAACGCGGTTATGCAGATTATTTTATGAACCGGTCTAATAGTGCGAGTGAAGTTGATTTCTAAGAGGATCCGAGACCAGAAGATTATCCTTTAGCCGGATCACGTTGAATCGAAGAATATATTGACGATAAATGGACTGTAGCTGTTCGCCGAGGAAACAGCGGTAAGACAATTCAGATTAAGCTTTAATACTAGAGCGGATTCTAGTAAGTTAAGAAATCATCTATAGATATATATTCGGTGGTTTATTGCGCTATTAGTTAGAATTACAGTTTGGGTCTTATCCCTCCTGATCATAAGCCCCTCCTAGACTAGTGTTGTTTTGCTAAATATAAATTGAGATCATAAAAAATTAACTTTAATTATGGATAGTATTAGTGGTCAATATTTCATTCCCTCAAACATAGGTCACGTGGATGATGAAGAGAGGATACTCCTAACCCATGAGGTATCACAAAGTGACGAGCACGACACCCAAAACTGCACGCCATTCTTCGAATTTCCAACGCGAAGACTGGAGAAGGGCAGAGATTCACAAGGTTTCGAACCCACGACTTGATAACCCAGGGCTCGAGTACGAGATCATGACCATTAGGATACTGCAGCCACCTATATTAAGCTCGGAGACATTTGGAAACTTAGGAATTCAAATTTTCCAACAGCTCAAGTATCATTCTACACTCTAATATGCTACCGAATTCTAATATTGTTTCCCTCCACGAGCTGAATTTCATAAAACTATCCTATATATATTTTTATTCACATTCATCAATATAACAAGACGACAAAGCAAACAAATCACCCTACCGGAACAGGAGTAAGACCAGAGCGAAGCTCATTTCTGCTATTTCAAATTATGATCGAATGCCAGGAATACAACTCGAAGTAGCATCGAAACCCAATCCAGACAAATCTATTCCAGTTCTCCCCGAGCAAAATAACCCCCATTACAGCATCAAAAATCCCCCCCTCCCACACAGAGTTCATCTCTATCAGATGAGCCGCGCGCCCCACACTGTGTGTGAGGAGATACATCACATTCGTTCCAAGACCTTCCCCCGTGGCTATTCTGGGAAATATTTATACCAATTTCCAATCGATACGTGGCCACATCGATCCATTTTTGCCAGGGCGCGTACGGGGCCCTTTTACAGCTTTTGTTCCTAGGGCCGTAACTCAGCACGAGGTTCCAATTATCATGCAAAAAAGCAACATGATCGATGAGGCGGCTGCTTTACGACTTTTGTTTCGCCGAAAACCGCGCATAAAATGAGAATTTATCTCCCGGTGTCGTTTTTACGCCGGGTGTGAATCATTTGGATCCATCTTCCACGATACTTGTTGACTAGTTTTTTTTTCTCCCTTTCTTTTTTCCGGAGAAATGAAAGAAAATGTTTTTATACCCACTCCCATGCAAACAATGTTTTGATACTCCAACTGATGGAACAGATTATGGGACATGGATGACATTGATACACACGTTTGGAAAAATTGATGGGTTGACTATTAACTATTTCCATTCTACATAATATATTTGAAAAGGAGGAGGCCAGTATTTCAAAACGGACTGTCTCCACACACTTGGGGCGGATACTGTGTGATAACTGGCAACTTTAGCAAGACTGTTTTTTTTATATCATGAAAGTCGGCTTAATGTCTGTGTCTAATTTTGAGATTGTGAGTCATGCACATTTATTTGTTATGAGTTATCATTTATACAAGTATACTATCTACTTTTGAGGACCTTTTGTATAAGGGGTCCAGGGCCCCAAGAAGTCTTAAGGACATCTCTGGAATATAGCTACAGTACTTTTTTTTAATTGTACACTGTGTATACACAGGTTTTACAAATGCGTCAAAATATATAAAATGAATCTCCGGTTCATACCGCCAAATTGGCAACTTTTGAAGGAAATTATGCCGAGTTCTTACCCCGCACATCCATTCATTCTTGAAATGCGTAACGTACACCCCGCATTGCGGGGGACTCCAAAGCCTGACAGCCGCCAAGTACCTACCCTTTGTAAAATCCAACTTCGGGGCTCGAAACCTGACTTTGCAGGAGGGCCACAAATGTTCTCCGTTACGCCACTGCTGATATGCATCTTTTCAGAACAACTTCTTAATGATTAGAATACAAACTTGAATAACTTTCAATTATGAAAATCAAACAAAACAGTTACCTACTACAGTTAACATTAAATTGCAAGCCAGCAAACGCTCAACTCCCTCAGACCTCTTTATCATACTTAAAAAGAAATAAATTTAAAAATATTCCCTGCTCACCTTGTGTGTGTGGTACTGTTAGATATTCAACCAACTACATTTCTGGTTGTCCCTATACCATTCATTTCACCTTATAAAAGCCCAGCCCCCTAGCAAAATTTATCAAATGTAATGAATAACAGAAGTAAAAAAAGCTTAATATAAGCTATTCAAGTTGCACTGGTTATGCTCCATCCCATGGGGACTGGATAATTTTGTGTCAATCAATTGATTAAAAGGAATATTTCAGTTGAAAGTTTTTCTTCCGGACATTTAATAGAATGCTCGCTATAGATGTCGAGAGAAATTCTATTATGTGTGATAATTAATTATTGTGAAATGATACAATACTTTATTGCCTTTTCTATAAACATTTTTGTTGTTTTTTTATATAGATATAAAGAAAATTACTTATGCATTTTTCAATGAAAAGATGTACATAACTTCCAATAATTTTTTTTCTTCAAACTTAGTGATGCAATATTCCATTAGATACGTTCGGTTCGCATCGTCAGAGCTCAGGTGCTCTGGGAGGGGGGAGTAAATATTAAGTCGCACTGTTCAGCTACACGAGGGCTTTCGGTCACGGACCTCGTAATTTTGAACCATGGTCAAGGGATTAGAACGACACCTGAGCTGGTCACCCCCCTCCTAACTACCACACCAACGCGAGGACGTTTGAGCTATCGACAGATTTAACGTGCATCGCCCTCCCCCCCAAAACGGCGGTTCTTTATTGGTACTGGGCTCGAATTAGTGACACGTCAGCCATGATCCGATACCTTGGCGACTAGGCTACCGCGGCCACCCTCTGGGGGTGGAAACTGGATGTCAAAATTACTTGCTGCGATTGGTATTCCACCTACATGGTTGCATACTAAAATGAGATATCGGCTTTCGAGGAATGTACCAGCAATGGTAAAACATCAATCCACAGCCCCATTAAAAATAAAAAAGTATTCCACTAGATCTATGGATATGCAACTTTGTACATATACCACATCAATTGATCTCTTCCACATAAATACGATTTTATAATAAAACTTATATTGAGATGCATATTCTTTTTATTAAAACGAAAGTAATGCGTGATTTGTTTTATTCAGTATAAAATGAAACAGAAAAGTGTACACAGAAATTCTTCCATAAAAACGCAAATGGATGGATTTAATAAACAAAACTCTACATCAGAAATTTGATACTTAAAATAATAATAATAATAAAAAAAAAGATAATAAAAACGATCAATTCTTTGGTCCACCTGCGACTTAAATAAATGCTTAAAAACAAAGATAAATTATAGAGCAATCAGTTACTTTACAAATACAAATAGGGTTGTGGAAAGAGAAGGAGAAAGATTTCCTTAGAGTCCGCCATTTTAAAAAAAATGATTAATTCCAATCTCGACCTCAAAATGGCAAACAATCACAATAGGGAATTATTTAAAAGAACGCACACAAGACGGGGGAAAGGAAATCTCTTTCCGGTGATTAAATGAATAAAATGTTGGGAAAAGAAACAAAAACCTAGCGGTTTCGGGTTGTAAACCATCCCAGACTTTTCCCATTCATAACTCTTTACAATGTGAAAGACATTAAGTTACAGTCGGAAAATTCCTCCTCTCCATGTAAATGCGATTGTTTCACGAGACACAACTGCTGTCACAACCCCCAACCCCACGAGAAGAAAAATAGCACCCCCCTTCTTAAGGGGAATGCCATCCATCATGGAGAGCGTTCTTAATTAGAATCGTTTGGCAACCCGATTTCAATAAACTTCACGCGTCCCACGGCTTAAATTAAAATCCGAAAACGAAATGGGGCGACGATTTTTAAAACGGTCGATTTTTTTCCCTTTGTTTCAAGGCGTTGGGAAGGGAGGGAGAGAGACTCTGAGTTCGATGGACTCTGAAAAATATCGTTTGCCAATAACTTATTTTTCTGCTTTCGCGCATGAGTCAACTCAAATGTAAGAAATAGCGTAATTTTGCGTGAAAATTTGAAACTGCGAATGGATGCTTATTTTTAAGAACTAATGGTATTGTTCACAACTGGAATTAACGAATTTCGAATATGCCAAGGGAATGAGAAATGACTAAAGAAATATTTGTCTTCATGTTCGACAAGTTTTCTATTGATGAAAACATTTTAGCAATGGTGAAATTTGACAGAAAGGGAGGCGGATACGAAACACTCATACACTTTTACGAAAAAAAGAATCCCCCTCCCTTTTTTTGGAAATATGCTACGACACATTTCTCTTTCTCAGAAAAAAAAATCATAATTTCTCATTAGCTACTGACTTTACTTTTACAAGTACATTTTCCTATAGTTTTACTACAGAGATATATTTTAATAGATAAAGTAATATAACATTAAAAGTAATTAATAAACTAACAAATATATTAAACCCTACCAGTACATAAAAATGACAAGTTCTTAAAAATAACTAATTACTCTCTTGCTGAATGACTAAAAAATTAAACAGAGATGCAATTAAACGCAAAACCAACCTAAGCTAAATTTATTAAAATCAATTATAATACAAAGGAAATTTTCAAAATTTGTACTTTTTCTTTCGAGAGTTACAGTTGTCCAAAAAAAAATTTTTTTTTTGGCACACATTTCAATTCCATCTATACACAATTCTTTACCTCGCCTACAGTATTTATACTCCAAGAAAATTCCTTTTATTATGAAAATGTACATGACAAAATTTACTTTAATAATATATTTATTATAAGTGTCAGCGCATTAAAATCTCTGTAAACGCACAATAAAACGCTGGTTTCACCCTGTAACATTTTCCATCTCGCAGCAGCAAAATCGGTTTCCCTAATTACGCCGTCCAAGCCCACACATGTACCCCTAAAATATTGCGGGGTCCTTTCATCTGACATCGCACCGACAACAGATGGCCATGAGAAAAATACAACTCCACCTACGAGTCGGAACTCCGAGAGTAATTCGAGGTGTAAAAGGCGACCGGTCTGGGAGTCGATATAGACCACTTTGGAAATCACTGGTGTAGAGCAGGGGTGGCCAACCGAAATGAACTTGAGGGCCACTTCGGAAAAATATTATAATCTCGCGTGCCGCACATAAAGATGTGTACCTTTATATCAGATTTGGAAACAAAAAAACATTTATTGAAATGAAAATTTAAAACAGAATGAATTATTATTATCATTTTCACTATTTTTCATGTATACAGACATAGATAATATAATAATGCAATGATCAAATAATGTTTAAAATATTACAGTTGCCATTTTCTTGAAAATTACGGTGTTCCTATTGAATTGACCTTTCGTTACTCATTGTTGAAATTTGATGTGCTGTCCTTCATTGCTTATCTTAACCTTCCTGAATATTTTTTTTAAACTTTAAAAACATCTCTGACTCTGCCTCTTGCTTTTTGGGCATTCCAAACAGAAAATGAGGAGGGCCATTAATCTAATGGCCAAATTTATTATCAAAAAGATTTATTTTAAAACAGGTAACAGGCAAATATATATATATATATATATATATATATATATATATATATATATATATATATATATATATACACTCTGTCGCAAAAAAATATATGCACCCAGAAGAAATTGAGCTACATTCACGAAATTTGGTATGCATGTAGTGTATATGAAAATAAACAAATGATTAAAAATTCAGAACAAAAATATCATTTTATTAAACAGCTTGCAAAAGGTTAAAAATCAGTAAGTAGTAAAGCCACCTCTGGCAGCTATACAAGCCGAAATTCGGCGTGGCATCGATTCAATTAGATCACTTATGACCCCCTGTGGAAGATCCTGCCATAGTCTTTGCATCTGCGCAGTTAATTCTCCTGTATCTCGGGACGGCTGCAGTTGCCTTCCCAGCGCGTCCCAGACATGATCTAATGGCGATAGATCTGGTGTAAAGGCCATGGTAGGACGTCATATCCTTTGAAGACATTGTTGGGAGAGTCGCGCAGTATGTGGACGAGCATTATCCTGTTGATAAATGGCACCTGGGCGACTTGATATCATGGGTAAACAATCGGCGTTAAAATATCGTCCACGTATCTGCGAGCTGTCAAAGTGCCTTGAAGGACCACTAAAGATGATCGTGTGTCCCAAGAAATTGCTCCCCACACTGTCACACCTTGTGAAATTGCTGTATGCCGCTCGACAATAAATGCCGGATCGGACCGCTGGCCGGTGCGCCTCCAGACACGTGTGCGGCGGTCAAAGAAAAAATTCTTTGTCACACATTGCCCGAGGTCGACAAAATTCGACACTCTATGATGTGGGTCACGTCTTAACGTCGGCTCCTCAAGCCAACTTCGGTCAGTCGTCTCCTTATGGTTTCTCTCTTGATGGCCTGGATGTCAAGGAGGTAAGTGGCGTTGAATCGATGCTAGCGACGTTGTTGGTGCCGAAAGAAAATCCTCGCGATCATTTATTATGCGACGGTAACTCTATGTGATCCACTGTTGCCAACACCGAGCAACTAAAACGTCTATTCGACCAACCTGCTTCTCTGAGGCCTATTATTATAAGCTGCTCACTGCCGCCGGTTACGTCTTAGAGGCATCCTAAGTCTCAATATCGTCTATCAAAGTCATCAGATTCAATTGGAAACGGCGCTCGTACGCTTTTAAACTCTCCCAGTTGCGCAACTAATATGCGCATAGCACCTGCCTTGTCTTAAAATTTTAATCATTTGCATATCTCTTACCAGACAACATTCTTGCCGAGTTTCGTGATTGTAGCTTGATTTCTTCTGGGTGCATATATTTTTTTGCGACAGAGTGTATATATATATATATATATATATATATATATATATATATATATATATATATATATATATATATATATATATATATATATATATATATATATATATATGGCGGTCGCGGCAGTCTTCGCGCGCAGGCGCAGCAAATCAAAACCAGAACAAAAACTTTTTTGGACATTAGAGCAGAGAGAGAGAAGAGGAGAACGCGAGAGGTGCGCGAGCAGGCGTTACCTTCTGAATATCATCGTCAAACTTATCTGTAAAAACTACCTTTTAATTAATTTTTGTTTAATGTTAAAATAAAATAGAAGATAGACCAACGTCTTGGACCCCTACAAATTATTGGGGCTCGGCCGCGATCGACAAAATTTCGATTTTGATCCAAAGTCTGGACAATGAACAACAGCGTCCGTGAAGGAGAGACGCTCCGCCATTTTTCGGAAACTTCGTTCAACCTGAGTGGGTTGGATTTTCAACTTCATTCCGCCTGTGTAGAAACAAATAACAAAATAACCTGTGTAGAGGTACAACTCGACAAATATTCCGCCTGTGTAGACCCATCGAGTCCCACCTGTGTAACTAATTCCCGCCTGTGTAGAGGCCGGAACTACAATTTCAACTATATTACCTGCGAAGAGGTGACATCAGTGGAATCAACGTTTTTTTTGGATACATCGTACGTGCGAGCAACAAAGGGAGCCAGAAAAAAGGTAGGATCTTTCCATTTCTAAAATGTATAAAAACGCTCTTAAAAGGGATCTCAAAGTAGTTCAGGAGCTAGACGGTATTGTCGAGACACTATAGTTAAACTAAAGACTAAAATTGAGAACATAGTACACTGGTATAGTAGAGCAAAACGAAAGGAGGTAACTTCAGAACAAAAAATTGAGCTCGCGAAACTTCAGTTGGCAAAATTAGAAAAAGAAATCGAACTTCAATTAGCGGGTTTAAATCCACGAAGAAAAAAACAGTTCGGAAAAATGATAAAAGTATAAAAAACTTTATCTCTTCCCTGCGATCTGAAAATTTTAATCTGTTCTTCCAATCATTAGAACGCGCATTTTTAACCAAGAAAATAAATGACGAATATAAATCTGTTTTAATAAATCTTCTTAAGTACCTTTGTATATTAAAGATTAAATGACTATGAAAACTAAAATCTATAGTACTCAGAAGAATTCCATTCGTGGAAACTCATTTAAAAAATGCTGTAAAATCATCAGGCGAGACATACATCCAATTTGCTGCAAGATTGACGGCAAACTTCAATATTTTGTTCGTTATTTTGAATCTTATGTGATCTTATAATTTCGATAAATTATTTGATTTAAATAAGTGCATACAGATTCGATAAGATATTGATTTAGCTAAAGAGTGTGAATTTATGCATCACATGATTCAAATATATGACCCCTTTAAAAATAAATCACAAAACTAAAACAAAGATTAAAGCCATATCATGAAAGAGAAAAATTGATTCATCTGCGCAAAGACTGTGAGAAGTTTAAACCTAAAGAAATCTAATGACCACATCCATAATAGAATAAATTGACTTTGAAAGTCTTTAGCGAAGAATGCGCAAATCTTCAATACGTAAACATTTTTGAAAAATCAGCCCGTAACAGCATTGATTGATTCAGGTTGCCAGATCCCAGTTTTAAATTCCTCTCACTATTAGAGTGCAAACACCTTCATTTCATGTTTTGGCGCTTAAACCCATAAATATTTCTCTTAACAACACTCCTGAACCTTGACCGAAGAATTTATTTTTAAATAGAGAAACTTGTTTTAAAAAATGAATCCTCTTTAGGTGCTCATGCTTATGCTTATTCTAGTGGTGTTTCTTTTCCAAATGTTTCTGTTTCAAATGTTTTCTAGTTATGATTTGCCACATGTTATAAACTTTAATACTAGAAATGATTCGAGTTCTCTAATTAAGGATTATAAATGTAATAAAATTAAGAGTACTAAGTTAAAATATTGAAGGGATATAGTATTGGGAAAGCCAATTAATGGAATTTATCTCTCACCTAACCCTTTACCTAAGAAGAGTAAACATCGTCGGTTTGTGTTGCTCCAAATCTTCCAGCCCTGGCAGTGGAAACGAAGGAAAAAGAGAAATCGTTTCGAACAGACGTCCAGAACTCTACAGAGGAAAATATCGATTTCAACCAAAGATCAACTTTTGAAAAGATGTTCTTATGCCGGTGAAACACAATGTTTTCCTGTGGAACATGTCGAAGAGGTGCCTTCACATGATGGAGAAACTGTCTAGTTCATTATGATATGTTTAATCTCTATATATAGTCCTTGTCTGTTCCGTTTTTTTTTTTTTTTTTTTGTTTCATCCTCTGGTCTCCATGGAAATACCGCTGCGGACGGCGTACGGTCATAATATAGCCAAAATCAAGAGCAGTCTTCGCGCGCAGGCGCAGCAAATCAAAACCAGAACAAAACTTTTGGACATTAGAGCAGAGAGAGAGAGAGAGAAAGGAGAACGCGAGAGGTATTACCTTCTGAATATCATCGTCAAACTTATCTGTAAAAACTACCTTTTAATTAATTTTTGTTTAATGTTAAAAAAAATAGAAGATAGACCAACGTCTTGGACCCCTTGTTGTCTCCCACATATATATATATATATATATATAGCAGTAAATAAATTAAAAGAAGACTAATAAATCCTAAAACATCTTAAGAACAAACCAACATAACCAAGAACATGGAACCATTACAAACCAAAAAAGAGAAATATAGCAAGAGTGGAAAAAAACTATTATGGTTTCCCGAGCTGTCACTGGCTTAGGACAGTGAAACAGGGTTAAACAGTGTTTTGCGAGATCTCAACCTTCCCCTTCAGCGGAAACTTTCGACATAATAGCATAGGAGAAAAACCAAGGAAAAGGCCCCAAAACCAACGTGGGTGAATATAAATAGCATCCATAGAATAGAATTGGAAAATTAAATTACTATAGGAATCCGAACGAAATAGACAAATATAAATATGTATAAACAAAAATATTTGCAAAAGAGGTTAATAATGATTATGACCATAAGTAATAATAATGAAAATGTGCGAAAAAACTAAAATCTTACCCGATGTATTCCGATTCCAACACCAAATATATATCTTCTGTGCGTGTGTTTGTCACTAAACTCCTAAACGGCTGGACCGATTTCGATGAAATTTTTTGTGTGGGTTCAAGTAAATTCGAGAATGGTTTAGATTCACCATTCGATCAGATATCGCAATTAGTTAAAAAGATATTAGTTAAAAACATTAAAAAAATACAACTCATTATCACCTGCATTGTTGTAGCAACGCTATTGTTATCAACAAGTAATATAAAAAATTTTTTTAAATCAATTCCTACTTAGATCAACCAAGAAAAAAATTATTTTATCTAATTTTATTAAATAGTTGCAATTAATATAAATATGTATATACATAATACAGAATCACAACATTAAGTGGTAATTAATTTTTATTAATTATCATTAAAGTATCGTATTGTCATCCAAAACAATCGTGTATATAAAATATCCTTTCAACAGAATGCTTTAACACGTGAGAAAAAAATGTTTTCTAATTTTGACATAAGTCGCCAAAAGGATCGCTAAGTCGCCAACGTAGATGTATTTGTAATTTTTTAAATAATTAGTTTTAATCAATTTTTATTAGTTATAATTGAATTATTGTATTGCCATCCAAAATAATCAAGTACGTTACATTTCAGCTCAATTGAGCACTTTAAAGTGTATTTTATTAACGATTGAAAATTTCACCAAGATAAATAAATAAATAAACAAATAAAATATGTATAGAGATCGTGAGCTAATAGTAGAAATTGAAAAAGACGTAAATTGGCGTCGAAAATTGATTTTCAGCCAAACTGGCCAAACACGGTCTTTATTTTTACGAAAATGCAGACGATTCACGCTTTTCAGCGTTTTTAATTAATATCTTTTCAAATAATCTTTATATATGTAATTCTTCTATGCGTGTGTATGTAACTGAACTCCTCCTAAACGGCTGGACCGATTTTGATGAAAGTTTTTGTCTGTTCCAGCGGACTCGAGAATGGTTTAGATTTATAATTCGGTTTAGAAATGTTTATTTAATTAATTTTTTATTTATAAATTGTTGATCTTGGAATGTTTTGCATTGGATCCGGCAAACTGCGCTAAGATCGCAGTATCGAATATTCAAAAATCTTTCATTATAATTCAAGTTGGTCCCGACAGTTGGTGCTGAGATCATTTCAGGAAAATGTTTTGTCACTTCGTGTTATATTTTTGTTGAAATAAAAATCGTGTTAATTAAATTATTACATTCAGATGTAATTAGTGTTTGAAGAGTTTTGAAGTAAGCATAAAAAACTATACATTTTATGTACAATTTAATAAATATACCTGTTATAAAATAGTTTGAGTCTCAACTTTTTCACCTTTAATTAAAACAAGTTTAAGTTTTTATTCACACAGCCTTTAAATTTAACTTCGCTCATAGTATACAAATACTCCCACGCTATCGATTGATTGAATTGTGATAACCGTACATGTAATGACGGTAGACATTGTAATAACTTTTTAATACAAATTTTACTCAAAACGGTCCAGATTGTTAAAGCTTATTCATAAAAATTTGGAATTTTTGAATTTAAAATGTGTGTACAGGACAACGTCTGTCGGGTTTTCTAGTATATATATATATAAATTTCCCCTCAAATAAATTTCAAAATGAAAAAACTTTAAAAATCTGACATTAAAATTAAAAAAAAAAAAGAGTTGGCGGGCCGCAACTAACGTACTTTCGGGCCACATGCGGCCCGCGTGTTGGACACTCCTCGACTAGAGGATGTTTAACACGCACGATGATCGTCGGAACAAAGGAGGTAATTCCTTTGAAAAGAACGGATATTGTTATTTTGCAAATTTCCACCTCCATTAGCGATTTTAACAAATTTTCAAACTCATCCATCAAGATGTGGCGCAAACTCTGCGTCAAGAATTTCGAATGGCAAAACACGTGCAGGTTCGAACAAGAAACACCTGAAGGAAATTATTCGCTCGCACATAATTGGGTTACCAATTCGCGTTTCGCCAAGAAATTAAAAGACAGTGCATCGAGAAATGGGCTCATTAATTCATGATAAAACGCACAGAACTCATTAAAAGCCGCGAATATAATATGAAATCACATTTTAATGAGCAAAGTTCTGATGAGCAATGTTTCTCAACTCCTGGCTTTAAAAAAAAATGATGGATAAATTACACCACCGAGTAATGAATAACAAGAGAATCTAATCACCTTTTTTTCTTCTTCCTCTCAGCCCCCTGGACTTGAAAAAAGGGACCCTAACTGATTAACAATACAAAAATTATTCAGTTTTAATTTTTTCACCTTTAGAGTTTTTTAAATAAAAAATGTTAAGTTGGAGCCATTCGCTCAAAAGCACTCGAGACGGTGCTAATAAAGAGAAAGTGAGGTGCAAAGTAATTAACATCGATCCATTTTTGCGGCTTTCATGATGACTTTTTATTATAAGCAATAAGTTTGGTTCGCTCTAATTATAATCAATCATAAGCACCGGAGTGTTCAAAACTTTTTTCTAAGAAAGCGATCGCAATTTAAAAATAAAATTTAAAAATTAAAAATCTCTTTTGGGGGGGATTTTGTAAGTAAATTTAAAAAATTCAATGTAGGTGTTCATTCGTTATTAATTCTGAAGTGTAATTATAAAAATCTAGGGTAGGAAGGAAACAACCACTTAGGTTTGAGAACACAATTTGAATTATTTTGAAAATCAAAACTCATTTTTAGCTAAAAATGTATGCTTTTATATATTGATTTTAAATATTAATATATAACAGGGGTATTTTTAAAAATATACTTTAGCATTATTTAACAAGTTTAAAATTTTATAGAACATTGATTTCTGAAATCAGAGAATGATAGATTTGAGAAGAAGAGTAAATCTTTGTTTCGAAAAGAAAGAAAAGAAAAACAAGATTAAAAAATGAGTATGAGGCAGTTATAATTTTTATTGTATTCCTTTTGAAATACTTGTACAAATTCTTCAAAAGGAGAAAATTAGAATATTTAGGAACATATGTAGCAATATAAAGGGTGTTTTTTTAGAGGTATAGAACTTTAAATTGCAATAAAACAACGATGTATTATTCGATTGACATGAAGTTTTTTTAATTCGAAAGATAATCTTGTGGCATTACATTTTAAATATGACTTCTGGCGTAGGACTGCCACGGCTGGCTCGGATGTAGTCCAATCTGGACGTCCAATTTTCGATGACTTTTCCCAACATTTGTGGCCGTATATCGGCAATAACACGGCGAATGTTGTCTTCCAAATGGTCAAGCGTTTGTGGCTTATCCACATAGACCAATGACTTTACATAGCCCCACAGAAAATAGTCTAGCGGTGTTAAATCGCAAGATCTTGGAGGCCGATTCACAGGTCCAAAACGTGAAATTAGGCGGTCACCAAACGTGTCTTTCAATAAATCGATTGTGGCACGAGCTGTGTGACATGTTGCGCCGTCTTGTTGGAACCACAGCTCCTACACATCATGATTGTTCAATTCAGGAATGAAAAAGTTAGCAATCATGGCTCTATACCGATCACCATTGACTGTAACGTTGTGGCCTTCATCGTTTTTGAAGAAGGATTCCACCAGCCCATAAAGCGCACCAAACAGTCAGTTTTTCTGGATGTAACGGTGTTTCGACATACACTTGTGGATTAGCTTCACTCCAAATGCGGCAGTTTTGTTTGTTGACGTAGCCATTCAACCAGCAGTGCGCTTCATCGCTAAACAAAATTCGCTTATGAAAATAGACCATTATTTTCGAAATAAAATTGCACAATTTGAAAGCGTTGTTCAGGCGTGAGTCTATTCATGATGAATTGCCAAACCAAACTGAGAATAAATCACTTGACAGCTGTTAAATCGGTCGCCATCTTGGAAAGTAATGCCAACTTAAACTTCTATACCTGAAAAAAAAACACTCTTTATATTATCTTTATATCAATATACTGTATTTATTGAACGGTAGGAACAACAATAGTAATATCCAGTCACATGCGACAGGCAGAGAACCTGAATCTCTTCCCTCCAACAAAAAACAGCACTCTTTCAACTCATAATTCAATACAAAAATCTGATAGTGCACAAGCCCACGTATCGAGCTTCGTGTTACTTGAAAAGTCAGTTAAAAACAAGCATTTGCTAGGAAAAGTTTTTTAAAATTGGTTGCAGGTACTCTATCAAATTTCCTCACTGATGCAGATTTTGAAGTAACACAGCAACACTGAGCAACAGAGATTCAGAGAGAGGACATGTTTATAAATTAGAAGCAAAATAAAATTGTAATGATGATATTGTTGTTGTCGTCGTGTGTTTTTATCCTGGGATACATATGAAATACAAGTGGAAGAACAGAAACATACATTACAAACAGAAGAATATAGACATTTATTACAAGCGATGATCCTAGCATAGAGACGGGAATTCCCTCCTTTCCATTCGAGACGGGAATCCATTACAGGCGAAAAAAAAGTCCTGACTTCTTTTCCCGAAGATAATACATTCATGCCTTATTTGGGATTCGAACCCGAGCTCACTCGGTTACAAGCCGAGGGTCATGTCCACCATACTGGCTGGGCGGCAATTGTTGTTGACTAATTCCTCCTGTCTAGCCGCAGGCTAGACCAGGTCCATGAGCCCAAGAGTCCTCAGGAAATCGTACACCAAAAGAGGACTGGAATAGATGTCCTCCCTTTCAAGTCCTGCACAAAACAAAAGATGATCTGGAGTTGCCTGTACCAAATTGCATTTAGTACAATTCTCGTAAATTTTCTGGCCTAAGTTAAAGGAAAGGCCTCTAATGTGTCCACTTGCAAGCCTACTAATAGTTGTTTGGACGACTCTATCCGCCTTGATGGAAAGGGCACCACCTGGGGCCTGCCTATTATACCAGGGGTGAGTCGGAGGAGTCTTCCATAGTTCTTGAATCAAAGATTTCGTTTTAGAAAAAATTTCCGAGAAAGTCAAAGTTCTTCTCGACATTAAATTTTCAGTGACACCTTCCTTGGCTAAAAGGTCAGCTGTGTCATTGCCAAAGAGACCAATGTGAGATGGAATCCATTGGAAGTAAATCTCATGTTGCTGGGAAAGTTCTTTAAGATTTTTAAGAATTGAGACCGATGTTTTGTCTCCAACATTTGTCCAGTCGCTAAGGTGTTGGATAGCACTTCGGCTATCACATAATATCCATATTTCATCAGGAGATGTCATCGTCTTGATGATTCGGAGAGCTTCATCAATGGCAATTAACTCGGATCTAAAAACAGAACAAAAGTCCGAATTCTAATTTTGATATTATGAGAACAATTAGGAGCCTTTATAAAGATGCCACTGCCACATGAGTTTTGTTCGTCTTTGCTACCGTCGGTATAAATTTGCATTGCAGTAGCTGGAATTTTGTTAATAATCTCCAATGCTAATTGACGTAAATATTCAGGTGGATCTTGATTTTTGGAAGTATGAGCTCCCATTTCTGGTTTAAAAATGGACTCTAGGCAATCCCTCCTGAGGGTTAAATACGTTCTTCAAAAAATGTTCTTCAATGTCCTGATCTAATAGGTCCATCGCTTGCATTCGAGAGAAAGGACTGTCTTTTTTAGTCTGTGTCTGTTTGTCCAGGTTATGAGATATGCAGATGTGCGGTTATAATCTCCGTAACTGTAAAGTTTACAAAAAAAAGTACTTTGAAAGCAGTAATTTTCTTCTCAGATCCAAGGGCATGATATCAGCTTCGAAAAGAACTAGATCTGTGGGACAGCTATGTCGCATGCCAGTGATAATTCTAGCAGCGCTTGATTGTACTCGGTCCAGTTTCGCCAAATTAGTACGTGATGCACTGAAATAAATTTGAGAGCCATACTCTAAGACAGGTCTGATCAAAGAGGTGTATGTCAGTCTGAGAGTACCAGCATCAGCACCCCAGTCCCTTCCAGCGATGTATTTCAGTAAGTCAAGTCTCTTCCTGCCTTTGTTTATCACATAGTCTATATGCTTGTTGCTAAGTATCTCAGGATCCAAAATGTAGCCCAAATATTTAGGGTGTTTTTCATAGAGAAGGGATTTGCTTTCCATAAAAATTTGAGGTTGATAATTGTATAAACGTCGGTTAGTCGAAGAAGCTAGAGGTTGACTTTGATACATTAAAGATCAGTTTATGTTGCTCAGCAAAAATCTGTATGTCAGAAAGGGTAGCATTGATCGCGGTTTCTATATGGACGACGTCAGAGTTAGAGTTCCAGAGGACGATATCATCAGCGAAAAGCCCCACCTCACACCTTCTAGAGATGATTTTCTCAATGCCCGCAATGTATAAGGAAAAGAGCAAGGGGCTCAAGACTGAGCCTTGTGGGACACCTTGGCTGAGCCTAAAGGTTTTAGATAAAGAGTCTCTAAATCTCACTCTGATCTCTCGATCTTTCAAAAAGTCGAAAATCCAAGATAGGGCTCTGTCTCTAATGCCAAAGGTGTTGAAAAGCTTCATGATTAATTTATTTCTCCAAACTCTATCAAATGCTTTTGAAAGGTCAAGAAAAACAGCAACTGTATGATGTGATGGTCTAAGGTTTTGGGAGTCTCGAACTCTCTGTCCGAAGTACAAAATCTGATCCGCAGTAGAGTGTCCCCTTTTAAAACCATATTGTTCGATTGAGAGCAAGTCATTAGAATTTAGATAGTAAGTAAGTCGCTCAAGAATAATCTTTTCCATAAGTTTACAGGAGAAGTTTGTTAAGGCAATCGGCCTGAAACTTTCAGGATAGCTAGCTTTCTTGCTTGATTTCCTAATAGGAATAATCAGGGCTTTTTTCCAATCACGGGGAAGTCTTCCAAGTCTCCAAGACAAGTTAAAGATTTCTAAAAGACTCTTCTTTCCCCAATCACTAAGTCTAGAGATCATCTGGCCATGAATATTGTCAGGCCCGGGAGATTTAGATGGATCAAGGTTGCTCAAAGCCATATTAAGTTCCTGCATTGTAAAGAACTCTTTAAATATAGGGATTCCATGCTCTGAGCTGCGACATCCATGAACTAATTTTCGAGCATAATTCTCTGTATCCTTGTCCATTGCATTAAAATTCAGTTTACTCGTCTTTTGGTAGTAGGAACCCAACAAATTGGCCGAAGTTTTTATTGTCAGAGGAAATCTGTCCATTGTCATCAATGATAGTATTACACTCCTCCTGTTGCGGTTGAGTAATGCTCAAAGATTTCATGAGTTTCCAAAGTTTGGTATTAGGGGTGTGTGCATCAATAGATTTGCACAATTCTTTCCATTTCTCTCTCTTAAGATGGATAAAGGTTCTTTTTATCTCAGCATTTATTTTGTTTAGGCTTGACCTAAGTGAGGGATTGTTAGATTTTTTAATTTACCGGCAAATATCTACTCTTTTCTTCAACAGGGGTTGAAGCAATGGAGATTTATGCATAAAAAATGGAGAGGGCCGTTTGTAATTTCCCCTAGGTATAGCTTGACCAGCAGCCTTGAAGATGATTTTCTTGAAAGAAAGCCAGGACACATCGAGATCATCAATAGACCTACATTCAAAGGGAGGTTTTGAGAGCAGCCCACGATCAACTGTGTCTCTGTACTTCTCCCAATTGGCCTTTTTAAAGTTCCAAAAATTTTTCTTAACCAACTGAGTCAATTGTTTCCACTTTAATTCAACTAATATGGGTAGATGGTCACTTCCAATGTCCTGTAAAACTGTCCACTTGCAGAAAGGGAAGATGTCTGAGCTGACAATTGACACATCTAAGGCTTCCTCGGTATGATAGCTGTGAGAGGAGTAAGTAGGGGAGCCGTCGTTTAGAGCAAGATGAGCACTGTCATCCATAAGGTTATGCAGTTCTACACCTCTCTTATTATTAATTACGCTGCCCCATGAACTATGTTTAGCGTTCAGGTCACCAACAAGTAGATTTGATTCAGATCAGCGGCAATTGTAATGATACTAAAATAAAGTTTCAATTGATAAAATACAATTTCTTTTTTCTTGAAGTGATAACTTCTATTGGCGCGATTTGCTTGAGAGTGAACTTGAATGAACGTCACGCTCGGGAATGCAATGCTGATTCGGCTCTTTTTGTCTTCAGTCGGACACACTCACCCCTAAAAAGGAAAGGAGGGACGTTTACCCCCACCACTCTGAAACCGGTAGTTTGCACCCTCACCAATAAAAGTAAAGTTCCTAGATTCAATCTAGTGGGGCTCACCCCCTTCCGTCACCTCTTTCTAGGGCAGGGGTGGCCAACCCAAATGACCTCACGGGCTACTTCGGAAAAACTTGAAAAATCCCGCGAGCCGCATATAAAAATATATGTCTTTATATAAGATTTGGGGATCCACACACATTACAATCATTTTCTGGAGTGAAGATTTAAAACAGACTGATATATTATTATTGCTTTCATTGTTTTTCATGTATACAAACATAGATAGAAAAATAATAAAAATGCAATGGTCAAATAATGTTTAATTTATTTAATTAGTGAGATATCTGTTTCTAAACTCTTTCACGTAGTTTTTGCATGTCGATCTCAATGCATGTGTATTTGCGTATCGTGATGTTGCAGATGATGTTTTCATGCGTAAGTTTGAGCATGATTTATGTTTAATAAATTTCAATTTAAAAAAGAGAGATTCGCAGTAACAGAAGCAGCGTGATAAAATAAGTTATGGGATTTATTTTTTACAAATAAATAAATAAAACATTTTTTAAACAAAAAATATTGTACAAAATAGTCGAATTTTGTTAAGTTGTAAAGAACCTCGCGTCCACAAAATTATTCAAGGCTGGCCACATATGGCCCCCGGACCGCGGGTTGGCAGCCCCCGCTCACTGCTAGCAGCTAGGGTAATGAATGCGGGATTCTTTCTAATCCTAGTTGAAGCATGAAAATGAAACGTAATATTTTTAAAAAATAGGCTAAGAGAGAAAGAAATTCTACACTAAAATTAACCATAAAATGTAGAAAAAGGACAATTTTTTATAGAACTAAGTAAATAGTATTATTATCATTAGGAATATTCAGTGATTTTAAGAATAAAAATCTATTTTTGTAAGCGAATCGGAATTGCGATGAACAAATAGTTCTATTAATCACATTACTTAAATATACTTTCAGTCTAAAAACAAATTAAAACAATTAAAAAATTAAAATAAAAAAAAATTAAGTATACAGGTATTAAGAAAAAATTACACTAAATAATTTAAATACAAGAAAACAAAATATAATTAAGAAGACTTTCCTTGCAGCAACACCGGATATAATTGTGCAAAACTCCCAAACAATGACAAAAAAGAATTAGTATAAGCCAGAGATTAGGTGATATAAATCTTCTGATTAAATCCCTTTTTAAAGGTTTTGACCTAGATTCCTCTCTTCCCAATCAACTACCAGTCTTACTATTATTCCTTTGCTTAAATTAATTCATGGATAGAATTGAATATTGTTAAATTACAACCAAAATTCACAAAGCCGGATCGGGTCTTCTGAACAAATTACCTATGATTTTAAGTGGGAATATTTAAGTAGAGTTTTCAAAAGACAAATCAAAACCTTAAGTTGATTTTTTAAAATCAAAATTCAATTCAACTATGTCAAATGATCCAAATGAAGCACGAGGAAGTGCGGAACAACGCTTGATAGAATTTTTTTTTATAGATATTTAAATAAAATTTTGAATCTAAAGAATTTATTAACTTATTTCAACTACCATAAACCTATTGTTTCATTCTTAGAATACAATTAATTCCCAAATATGATTGTATATTTCGCAGAAAAATATTACTTTATGAGTACAGACATATGAATAAATAATTTTATAGGACAATACAAACATCTTGTTTTTTATTCATAACTAAACCCTGAAATAAAATTACAAAATTTGATATCACTTCTACCGTGTGGTCATAAACACATACACTTTTTTTTTACCATTTCGGCTCCGGTAATTGCAATTTTTATGCCATTATAAATTTTATTGGGGATAAAATACTTTTCAACATCGATTTAAGGATGGATTTTTTTTTTAATATTACACTTAAAAGTCACACGAGGGCCTCTGACGGCGAATCTCCACATTTTAACCACAGTTAATTTATGAGAATTTTAACACCACGCTAATTGAGAAATTTGATCGTCGACAGATTTAACCTGCAACAGCTCATCAACATGGTGGATCTTTAGGGGCACCAAGATTCGACCAAAACAACGCAGACCACGAATTCACGACTATGACCGCTCGATTCGCATAATTTTATTATTCCAATCATCCACGTCGATTGGAATAATAACAATTTTAACGTTTCGAATCTAAGTGACATTTAAAGTGGATTGACAAATTTTATCAAAACTTTTGCTACTACTGAATAATTCTAGGCAAATATATATATATATATTTAAAATTTCAAATGAGGCCGTGGATTGGTATTTTTACCATTGCAGACCTGGTTCACTTCCCGGAAGCTGGCATCACTTTTTAATGTGGCACCATATAGGTGTATACCAATTGCCACAATGTAATTTTGACGCCTAATCCCCCCGCCAAGAAGGAGGCACTAGAGCTCTGACAATGTGAAATTTTACAAGGAATTTTTTCCCCTCAGAGCACCCAAGCCAAATAAGCATTCTAGGGATCTTTAATATGCCACGTAATCATACGACAAGGAAGCCGTTGATGTGCTGCATCATGCAAATCCACCGACTTGGGCCGTTGTCGAGTAAGTGCGTGAAAATTAACGTCGCACTGTTCAGCTACACGAGGACTTTTGCCGGCGAACCTCCTAATTTTGAACCCTGGTCAGGTGACGAGGACGACACCTGAGCTGACACTCCCCTCTCCTACCACACCACAGTTTTAGTAAAAATATATGCAAGAAAATATATTTTTAAAATTTGAGAACGTTTGAGCTCTCGGCAAATTTAACGTGCATCGCTCCTTTACACGGCGGCTGGTTTTTAGTGGTACAGGGTTTGAACTCATGACGTGCCAGCGACGTGACCACTAGGCTACCGCGGCCAGGGCCGTTGTCAAACCTGCAATCTTGGGTGTACAAGACCAGCGCCTAACCGACTACGCCACCCAGCCGGCCTAGGCAAAAATATTTACACCCGTGTTTTTTGTAATAAATTTGCAAACAATTTTTACATCTCATTCTCTGCAGCAGTGGCTTAACGTATACCCCCACACCGCGGAAGGGGGCAGGGTTAACAAAGCCTGATTGCCACCAAGTACCTACCCTTTATAAAATTCAATTTGGGGGTCCAAAATCTGACTTTGCAGGGGGCAAATGTTCTCCATTACGCCACTGCCCTGCAGAATAATAGTTTCTGAACACTTTCTTCCTTTTAAACACCTTCCTTTCGGACATAAAATGCTCCCAACTAGTCTATATAAAACAAAACTCGATACAATACCCGCAACAAATTTTCAAAAAAGTAATACGAGGATCGACTTATTCATGCGAGAGTGAACGCCTCCTTCACCAACTTGACCTTCACGGTTGACCTTTTCCACCAAAACTGAAAAATTTAATAACACGAAAACGTACCCCCAAGAAACGCTAGACGAATGGGTTAAAAAGAAAGAATACCGATAAAAAATATCAAGAAAAGAGGGCATTGAGCGTTATTGCTGCACTCAACTAGAAAGCGGAAGTTATTGTATTTCAGAAAACAAAAACAAAACAAAAATAGGCAGGGTAACATAACGCGATTTTGAAGATATTATAGAATTCAGAAAGCAACAACTCTAAAATATATGAAAAAAGAAAAATACAAAGAGGGAAAATTTGAAAAACTTGCAAGAATATTGGTCCGAAAAAGATTTCGAAATTACAGGAACGACACGACAGAATTGGGAAAATATAGATAAACAATTTTAAGGGAAAAGAAACAGAAGAGAAGGAAAAAAAAAAAAAAAAAAAAAGCAGGTACTATTTTAAAAGAAAGGGAGAGAGAAAAGCACGACACTTTAAAGATGTGTAGAGCATTTTATGTCTGGCTTTTGGGACAAAGAAGAGAAAAAGAACATGCTCTTATGAAAGTTAAGAATATTTTCTGCCTCACCAGTATTTTTAGGATATAATAACTAAATAGTTTAAAAGGGTATTTAGGAGGAAGGGATTTTTCACATCGATGTTATTATTTTACATGGGATAAGTAAGGATCGTTTCTGTGGCTTAATTTTTGATAGTTTATTAATGTCGCATAGTGAAGCAACACCACCGCTAACAATAACAGACTTCGAAATTCAGAACCATGGTTAAGGTATGTGGAGCACGTCTAAAAAAAAAAAAAAAAAAAAAAACCCATCTCCTAACTTCCACACCAAGCCAACGCGAGCCTCGACAGATTTAACGCGCACCACCCCGCTACATGGCAGGTCTTCAGAGGTACCACGACTCGGCTAACGCGGGTGTGTCTTGTTTTGAGGGAAGAGGGAAATATTGTATATTTTTAACCGACTTCAAGAAGATCCAACACTTTTACTTATTTTTTTAAAACTCCGCTTACAAAAGAATAAATACATACTGGAATACCCCTTTTAAAGTCTGGGAATTCTGAAACTCTAAATAAATCGCCTAATTTTTAGATATATGCATATCAAAAAGGTATGAAAGAAACTACTACAAAATTCAATCAAAATTTAAAACGCTTGATGAAGAAATACGAACGTGAGAAATAGCATTAAAAAAGTGATTAATACAATAATGTACAAACACACTAAAGAGCGAGTATAATTAGATACATGAAGAATGAACTTACAAATAATGCCCCATTTGTACACATTTGAACTGGCATTTGTATAATATAAAAGAAATAGGTTTGCACTTTACATGATTTGCAATCAATTCTTATGCCTTAATTCATTTCTCAGTTTAAATGAACGCCTTTACAAAACAAATATTCATTATAGCAATTTACAGTATGTTATTAGACCTAATTCGATTCCGCAAATGGTAACAATTCGATGTTTTTCAGAATGCAACGTACGAAAATCGCACAGCTGCAATGTAACAGTAATTTTCAAAATCCAAGTACCAATGGCACATAAATTTGCAATTCAAAATTCATTTACAAAAGACAAACCTATATCAATGAGTACCCCATACAAATTATTTGAATTCTTCCTAACACCTGTATCGGGCATCCCACCCTTCGACAAAACCAAGCATTTCCATATCCAGTTTATGGAAATTAAACCATCACCTATACCAGAAGACCCGCCGAGTCACCATCAATAAGTCTCTGACAGACAGAAAGCCAATCTACGTCTTTACCAAACTAGAGAATGCAGCACTCCATAGAGTGCCTTTCAGCAATTAAAGAGATGATGGGCCTTGGGAAAGTCAGCGGGAAGATATCTTTAAAACTTCTTTACTCGCGAAGCAATACGATCATCACCACAGGAAGGCAAGAAGCTTGTTATCAGGTTCCCCTCCATTAGAAGAGTCCTTCCTTTTCCAGAAAGAAGGATATCTTCTGTGAGGCGCAGGCGATTAGTTCGACTGCATGCCCCCAGAATCTAATCCACCCTTCCGGGAAGATGGGCCACCCAATCGAAGCGGAGGATTTTATTGCTCACCCCACCAAGAAGAGAATCCTTCGCTTTCACTTTCCCCCGGGTGCTTTTAGAATCCAATCCCTCACTCGCCTCCACCCCCACCGAACGGCTCTGAGGGATCGTACTTGGCAGTGAAGCCCCCACACAAGGAAGATTGTGTTGATGCACTTCGAATTTTCTGGTGGGAGTTGCCTTCAAAACCAGTGGGTGGAGCATAATGCAAAAAGAAAATGTACCTTCAAATTTACGAAGTTCTTTTCTCCTTTAAAATGTACGTACTCCTTTCTGTTTATGATGTTTCATTTATCTATGAGAGATATTCATGCATACGTTGCTCGTGAAAAGTACTTTACAGATATATTAAAGGTTTTTTTCATCCCCGCTTCCGTTCCACTTTTCAAAGAATCCCCGAACCCGACTTCGGAATGCAGTCGCATGTAAAATAAATTCGTAATAGAAAATGCATACATAGTATAAAATACCATTCGGAAGATAATTTATCAAAAAACTCGGAAGCTTTTCAAACATGGAGAGGGAACACAAATTTTTATAAAAAAAAAACCCTATTCAAATGTTTTGTGACAATGTGGGGAATGTAGGGGGAAAAAATTAAAACCATATTATAATTAATAAATAGCCCTCTTTAGAGAATAATTTTTGGAGTACGATAAAACACTTTTAAAAAATGATGATAGGGTTATTTGGATTAATAATTCCTCTCCAATCCTAAGCAAACAGCAAGTTGCACTTTCAACGCGTGCTTAAAATTTAAAATATGCGACTCATAGAACAAGAAATCTATGAAGGAATCTAATATTTTTTCTTTCGACCATGAAGGTACACCGACACGATAACCTACACTTACTTTGCAAAAATTTGTTAATAATTTAATTAAAAAAATATTCGAAAACTTATGCAATTTTTTCATAGAAATTCATTTAAATTTCGTTAAACTGATAAACTCCTTAACGGATTATTTTTATCTAGTGATATCACATTAAAATATTTTTGGGGACGAGATTGGTTTAAGAATAGAAATTCAGCGTACTAGGTAAAATTATTTTGACTTTTAACATCACTTTCTTAAGTGGGAATATGTTTGCCACAACCCACTGCGAGCAGAAAGGCATTCATATACCTTTTGTTTCCTTTTACCTCTTTCCCACGTGAAATTTTTAAAAAAAAATTTGTAAATACTACGACCTTCAAAAGGAATAGTGAATTAGTATTAGGCTGATCGGGGTTCGAGGATTTTATGCAAATCAGTCGCAAAGAACAAGACAGTTTTTTAAGAGCGATGAGAATTTATTGTCGAGAAAACAGTCCTTGAAACACAGGATTCAACAGCAAAATTCGCAGAATAAATATCAGAAGATCTTCACACCTTCAACAGCACTTAGAAAGAATTATTAGTGTCTAAAATACACGCATGTAAAAGATTATTCACAAGCACAGCCGAGCTAATCTGTAATCACGGTCAAGGCAAATCTACCAATCGCTAGTCAAAACCAGAATAACTAATCGCTGGTTAAAACAAGACTAAGTTCGCGAGCGTCTCCCCATTTATAGCTCTAGTAGAAACTTCGAGAAAGATCCGCTTGCGTCATAGATCGCGAAATAAGTTTATTTTTCCACTAATTTTCAGAAGAATCCAAAGAGCTCCGAACTCGCCAACATGGTCGCCAAAAATGATACTAACATCGCTCTATCGTCAAGATTTCGCAAGTTCCCATTGAATGTCTATTATAACCTACGGGGTGGCGTTGCTTGCGAATATTACAATTTTAACATAAATTAAATATAACATAAAGTATACTTTAAATGCACATTACACAATCAATTACAAATTATTTACACTATTTTGTATAAAATTTGTAACAATATTTTACATTTTTAGATGATGATGAAATTCAAAATTACTAATTATTTCCCATGAAATTAATGATAACTGATTAGTACATAGTAAACAACAAATTAATGAAATATGTTTGAAAATACTACAATATGTAAAATAAATTGTAAATTAGACAGATGAAGATGACTGACAAGAGATTAAATTGATAAATTTAATGGTAAGTGTATTTATCAAGCCTGACAAAGGGTTAATCCATATTAGCAAAATATAATGTTAATGAATTTTCAGATCGTCATTTGGAACACCGTACACTCGCACTACCTCAAAAAAAAAAAAAAAAAAAAAAAAAAAAAACTGGATGAAAAATCGATAACTACAACAAAATCCCTACATATATATCCAAACAAATTTCGCGACACCAGTAACAAATAACATCATTATACCAACGCGAAGGGAAAACAACCCAGCGACAATGTTTCGATATCTTCTTGAAAAATTTTCGCGTTTCGAGTTTTTCTGTCAACATAACCAACAACAACAGGAAAAAGTGTGCCAATCCGACCTTATCCCAAAAAACCTGCATCCTACTCCGAAGAGAAACAGAAATAATGATCTCGAAGTCCTTCGGAAAAAAAATAGGGGACAATCCAATCCCGCAATAAAAGGAAACTGCAAAATCGATAAATGGTCGCCGATCTCGCCCAGAGAGATCTCTCTCCAAGTTCCAGCAGTTCTAAATCTACATGAGTCGCCATAAAAGCAGAACGAAAGTGCGAAGCGAATAAGGAACGACGACAACAACAACGGGTGCAATTTTCTGCCTCCACACAATGACAAAGTATCTTCCTCGCGCTTGTTTACGGTACAAATTGTTCGATTTTATCGATACGGATGTTTCTTTCCATTCCCAGAAGGGGGAGGGGAGAAAACGTGTCGGGAGTTTTTAAAGCCTTCCCGTTCGATACGAGGAATTCTCAATAGGTGTAATATTTTTTTCTTTCTATTTTCAGTCTTCAGGGCATAAGTGGAAAAAGAAGAAATGGCGATTTGTTGGAAATGACCCGAAGATGAAGTTGTGAAAATGGATTTTCGAGAACTATCAATGACACTAAAAAAGTAAAATTTGTTGGTGATCAAAGTCGTAACATTTTGAATGAACGTTTCTATCAATCAATGCTCGTCGCAAATTGCATCGGTAATGCGCAGACAGTGCACACGATCTTTTATTATACTTCAAAAATAAATGAAGCATGAAACTCGGAATCAGATGATTTAGAATAATGTGCAAAATATTACAGGAATATTTTAGTAATTGTAGCTTGAAGATTAAAATAAATTAAATGAGCCTTTGGATAAAACATTCCATTCGACAAAATATTCAAAATATTCAAAATATTCTTAAATGTTACAAGTTATTTTTTATTCCATACCATCAAATCAGAAGCTCCTCAGATATTTCATGTATTTCTGCACACATTAAGTATTCAAGCTAAAGCCTACATATTGTTAAGTAGTTAAACTGGTTTCAAATGTAGAAAGGTCCATGGCACGTTATTTCGGTGTAAATCGTAATTTATTCTTGAACTCAGCAGTAAAAACATTTTTTTAGAGGAAACCATAAAAAAAAAAAAAAAAAAACAAGTTTAAATCCATAACAATACTCAAATCGATAATCTCAATATCGAATATGACAAATGAAACGCACAGTCACTATCAAATGTTTGACTATAATGGCTCTTTTCTACATCATCCTACAAATACAAAACTAGATATTTTAAGAATGGTAATTATCTTTTGTGAAATAATCACCCAAGAAACTTCCAGATTTGTCTCGAGGCACTTAGTTCCGTTGACAAGGTCAACCCTACTTTACCTTATTTCTGCCTGCAAACCATCTTTCCGGCCACAATACATTTTCAGCACAGAAGCGAACAGCTACAACGTATCTACCAAGCGTTACTGCCTCATTTACAAATGTAATTTGAGATAAAACCATACTTTATCCACAACAGATCTTCATTAAAAAAATCACAAGCCTTTCTGTGAAAATATAGTTATAACCTATATTTTCCTGTTGTCTCGTTACTCATCGGAAACAAAACTTATTCTGGGAATTTTTCGGAAGAGATATTTTCTCATGATAAGCAAGACTAAAAGGGAATAATCGTACAATGTTTATGCCCGTTCAATGTCACTATTCAGTTAGTAAAAACTAGTGAAAAATGCTGGAAACTTAATTGGATAAAAATTGCTAAAACCTGTATCTTTAGCGAACTATTTCATTTATGACTTAATAGTTAAAAACTTAAAAATGGGCATATTCCTCGAAAGAGAGGGGAAGTGTACTCACCTTTCTGCAGTATTCAAGAATTTCGAGTTTATCCTTGGTACAGACAGCTTTGGGATCGTTGTCTGTCACCCATCGTCTGTTCTCATCCAGGTATTTGTTGAGCAGTTTTCCATGACCGCACAGAACTGCAACCATTGGCTGGAAGTGGTTTGGTCCCGAGTCCAAGTTGTCACTCGTATCTTCCTGCAAAAGCACACAAAATACGGTTACTATTAACGCGTGATAAAACAGTTCTATTAAATGAGTGGTTATCGAATAACAATGCATGAAGTTTGCACACCATTTAAAAGAAAATTAACATTGATAAAGACATTACAAGTGAAATCTACTTTGATTGGATGTGTGCTGTTGGGATTTCAGGTAAGTTAATCCCGATTAATGTTTTTCAGTGTGTTTATTATGAATTATGTACAAAGATTCCATGGGTAATATGAAATGAGTATTTTTAGATATTGGCTCTATTCGCCAAAAGTAAGAGAGCCTAAATTAAACTGTTAACACATTTTTAGCTAGAAAATGTCTCTCTATTAAAATTGGCGATGGTGTAATAATAAGGTTTTGAAATTGAAAACTTCTTATATACAATTTTATTTTTAATATGTGAAGCGAAAGCTCATTTTGGTGTAGACGACGAAAAATTAAACATTCTATGTTTATTATACTTTTTACGTGGAAAAGAAAAATTAATTTTGTGTCCTATTCTTTGGCATCTTCCCTCCCCCCGCTTAACTCTAATTCCTTTTTAAATAACCATATAAAAAAACTGTTCAATTCATAAAGAACCTTGCTTATAAAGAGCAATACATAAGGGGATCAGAACATGGAAAAACTTCCTTTAAAAAAAAAGAAAAAGTAGTATACCAAATAAAAAAATATTTCCAAATAATAATTACATTTAGTAAAAATAGAATTATAACTACAATTTACAATCGAAAAAAAAAAGGCTTTAAAATATCTATACTTATCAACCACAGAAACATACATGTCAACCACTCTTTAAAGAGAGAGAGAGGGGGGTGAGCCGAATTTTTCACACTCCACGTCTAAAAAAATGGGAAATTGAAAAAGCAGTTGAGCCATCACCTCGCGATATACATATAATGCGATCTTCAACAGAGGCATCAAAGATTAAAATGCAATGCCAGAGAGGATGCTAAATTATAACTTCCGATAAAAATGTTAAAAGGAAAAAAAAGGATAAATTTTATTTTAAAGAATGTTATACAAGTATTTTCCAAAGTGTCAAAAGTGAAATACTCTTTCGAAAAAGAAAAGTGTCTTGTGATAGAGAGGGTGATCCTGGGAGCTTTTAATCCCAAGATCACCGAGAACGAACCACTCTTTTTTTCTTCTATTTTTAGAGCTCTTTTTGATAAGAAAATAAAAGAATGTCGCGTGGAACGCATAACCCTTTCATTTCGTGTCACGATAACAATAGACCTCATCTCGTTCCACGATCCCCCTCCCTCCTTCCCACTTTTTGCGTTTTCTTATTAAATGTAAAAGACCACGCCCCGGGGGTGGGAAAATCGATTCATCCGGATCATCGATATGATTGGCTCGAATAAAAAAAGAAAGAAAATTTCTATTTTAGAAAATTCCACAGAGGGGGGCTTTTCGAATTTTCATTCTTGGTATCTAGGGAGATGTGATTCAATTCATTCGCGAAAGAATAAAAAGATTATATTTTGCAACTCGGTCGAAAAATCAGAATAAGGGAAGGAAAGGATAAATAAGATTTCCATATATAAGCCCCCAACACGCAGTTCTATTAATTTCACTAATTTTTTTTAAAGCGAAGGTATATAGAAATTGCCTTATTTTATAACTAAAAAAAGGATCTAACTTTTTGTGGACATAAAAAGCGCTTTTGTGAAAGGAACAGTAGTGGTAGATGCATATTACAAGTAGCCACCATGACAGAAATAACATAATAATGTAGACATCTTTACGCGAAATTTTCCCACAGTGAGGAATTCACAGTCAAAACAATAAGTACTAACACTTGATTATCTTCCAATGTGAGCATAGAGCACTGAAAATATGAATCATGAACAGTTCACAAGGAAAATTCAGAACATAATTTTTATTGAAGTAATTTGAAAAATAACGGTAAAAAGTCTGCATTTTACAACCTCAATTATACTTAAGGTATCCGACTACGTTCGGAACCGTGACTTTTATAATACGCGTAAATGAATAATTTCTTCGATATTTAGTGTCACTAAAATTAGAATATACATATAAAATAGTTTTCAAAATATTACAATAAAAAATTATTCAAATGTATTTCTTTTTGGGCCAAAAATGAAAATTTTAAAAAACATTCTCCTTTTAAGGAAAATGTTTCTGTATAACAATATTTTGCCTATGTATAGCAAAGACTTCTGTACAAAAGCTGAACTACGATTTTCGAAAAATTCACATTTTCAGAGGTACTGCCACAACTGAAATAATAATTGATATTTTTTGCTAAAATATATTTTTACTGGAATGTACAGTAGCGCACACAGGAATTTCTCAAGGGGGGGCAGGGTCGAAAGTCCACCATTCTCGTATCATGTTCAAATACGCCACCCAACATATTTTTTATTTTGTCGATTTTTTGAAACAAAAAACAGTAAAAAAGATAATTATTGAATAAATAATTAGCATCAATTAATAAAAATATTACGTGCTATATACATGAGATTATAGTACTCAAACTCAGTGGCGCAACAATTCAAGAGGGTCAGGGCATACTGTACCCATCCCAGTACACGTGACCATTGGGCGCTGAAGTGCATGAGCAGATGTCCTGATCAGGTGGTCAGTTTGAAGCGAGACCCCCAGGGTTTCAGTCCCCAAGCGTGCTTGGTACTCATTTATCGACCCACTGCAGTAGGGATGAAAGGTTGAGTTGACCTTGCCCAGGCCGGGAATAGAACCCGGACATGTGTGAAAGCGTGATACGCTACCACTCGAACACTGGGCCTATACATGGAATTATAATCAATCGAAAAAGACAAAACCAAGAGTTTTAGGGGCAGTCCAAGTTTGGGGAGGGTTTACATTGATTTTTTTTTTGGGGGGTTACATCAGCAGTGGCGCAAACAAGGGGAGAGGATCGACCTCCCCTGTTTGCGCCGCTGCTGATGTATTAAATTATGAAAAATCCACTCCTAAATTATTTTTCTTTCAAAAATCCTAATTCAAATTCAGTGCATAAGTCCTAGCCAGTGGCGCACACAAGGGGGTCCTGGGGTCCGAAGCCCCCAAGCCCTTGATTTTTTTTAAAGAATTATAATTCTAAGTATATAATACGTAAAATTTAATTAAGTATTTGTTATTAATGATTAATTTTATTAATTAATGCTAATTATTTATTCAATAATTAGCTTTTTACTGTGTTTTGTTCCCGAAAATCGACAAAATCAAAAGGAGCATCCCGCTAATCCGAACATCCGATTAATCCGAAGGGCTCCGCGGAAATTTTTTTTATAATTTTAAGGACGAAAAAAAAAAAATCGGTGAATATTTCAATATAAAAACAGTGTAAAAATTCAAAACAGTTCTTTATTTAATATTCACGCACTGTACATCAAGTTATGGTACAAATTTTAAAATGGAATAAACTACAAAAGAACACTAATGTTTAGTATGAAAAATCAAATAAGATTAAATATAAAATATGTACAGTACAGTACTGATAATGTAGTGAACAAGTACTTTATTACATTAATTCAGTTATTTTTTTCTGACGCAACGAAAGCAGTGGATGCATAATTTCGCCAGCGCCTTATAAATAACACATCAGCTTGTGTAGTGTCGGGCTGTTGCTCCAAGTAGCGCAGGGCAAGGTCAGGGGCGAAGCCCGTCCCAACCACCCTTCTTATCGCATTGCGTTTTTAAAGAATTCATCAGTCAGAAATTCGACTGTTTCCCCGTCTTCTTCCATCCATTCATTGATGTATATAACTGATGCTTTGCCAAATTTAAATTTTGTCACACCTTCACCTTTATCTAAACGTATTTTGTCTTTTAAGTGTTGAGTGATTACTCGCCATAACAATCTGTTTACGTACACTGTATCATTAATGCTAAATGTCCAAAACACACAACAAACTGTTTTCATGTAGAATAATTAACACTGTTATTAAAACAGAGACAAAGCTGTTTACTGACGGCCAACAGTGTGGAGTGGTGGAGGGGAGGACACACGCGTCGAGGAGTTGTCCACGCGGCAAAAGCGGGCACGTTCACATTACGACAAAATACATAGACACTAAAGACCCGTACTCCGGTTCAAATAGTGATTTCGCTGTTACTCCGGCTAATCCGAACAATCACGTAATCCGAACAGGGGTCAGTCCGAATGTTCGGATTATCGGGACTGTACTGTAATACAAGAATGGTGAACTTTCGACTCCGGATGAAAAATTCCTGTGTGCGCTACTGGTTCTAGCTATACATAAGCAAAATATTATTCCAGGACAGGGTTGGGCACTTGTTTTGGCTTGCGAGCCTCATTGTGGAAATGGACACCGGAGGATAGCAACTTTTGAAAATGATTACATTCATTAGTTACAACTTTGCGTTTCAGAAAAGGTATAAACTGTACCAAAAACATCAATAAATAACTTAAACAAAACAATGACAGCTTCATTCAATTTGTTTACAGTGCCAATTTTATATTTATAGCTGCAATCACATTTCATTTTAGAATTAGTTTTATGAGACAAATGTACCCTATGGCACAAGGAGTATGATATTACTTTTTGAACTTCTTATTACAACGTGCAAATTAATATTAGCCAACTTGCAATTATATTTACTCTTGTTGATCTTGCAAGAAAAACTGCTCACAAATGTTTGTTGACTCCAATACAGAGAACACTTTCTATTTGGTTTTCTGACAGTCTTCCCGGGTCACTATTTGCTAATCCGGAACAAGAAACATTTCTCATAAGAGGAGAATGTTTTGAAAATATGTCATTCTTTCTTAATTTTTGCTTAAGAAATTTCATTTTAAAGTAATGATATTTTACAAACAATTTTACACATATATTCTTATCCAGGTGATACTGGATATCAAAATTATTCATCTATACGCTTTTTCAAAATCATGGTTACGCACGTAGTCAGTCATCTTTCATAAACTTAACATGTTCTCAGTTTTTTGTAGTCCGACGTTTTTCCGCCACTTCAAATCGTCTTCTCTCTCTGCCCTTTCTAGGGTTTCGGGATGGCATCTTTATCCTCGAGTTACATCCGGTTCGTGGGCGGAGTAGGGGGTTCCTCAAGGTGTCAAAGGTTACCCTGGCAATGACGAAGTACAAAACGTCGCAATATTTTAAGGGTGCACGTGTACACAGAAACGTGGCTATTCTATCCACAAAAAGGAGCCGACTTTCAGCTGTGTGGCGGGAAAACGTCACAGTAGCTAGCTTTCTTCCTATAATTTCTAAAGACAATGAAACATTTTTCAATCGAGCTCCAGAACAGATGGAAATTTATTCAAAAAATGAGGGATCTAGTCACCCATCTGCAATATCCATCGGAAAAAGGGGGATCAACCCTCAATGTCGGAGTGACAGCAGCTTTGACAGGTTGAGCCGACGTCTGCATCCCCTTTTAAAATGGATCGCCTGCCATTTCCTTGACCAACGAAAAGGAGGAGGAAGATAAAATTCAAACAAAGATAAATTCGCGGGTGGGTGGAAAGAAGGATCTTCAGCGGATTTTACCACAAAGCGCGACGGGTCCAATATGAAATCGAAAGGAAAGGGGAGAGGAGAGGGTTTACCCTTCGTTCGAAAATTTGGAATTCGAATGGAACACACCAATCTGATTAATGGTTTCCGCACGATGACAAACATGATTAGACTTAAAAGATGATTCCATGCTCCATTATTCCTGTCGCAAAAATGCGAAGAGGTAAAAAAAACCCCCGCAGTGAACGATGATCCTGGAACAACTGTAGCATTAATCACCCAAAAGACAAAGAGGGATCCCTTGCTCGAATGGGTTGGTTATTAATTGCTTTTAAAGACCTCCCTTAATAATGTTGAAACAAAGTTACTCTACGGTGACCTAATTTTTAGATTAAATATGTGCGCTCCCCTCAACCAGTAGCTTGTCATTCATTCAAAACAGAGAAGGGTTGAGAAAAGAAACAGATTGGAGAGACACGTGTTTCCTTTCAGGGTAGTGAATAAAATACTCTGTGTTACACGGGCAACGAGATTACAACTTCGTCTACACTGAAAGCTTATCTCCACCAGTTATTTCACATTGATTCATTTGTAATTCCACATTGATTATATATAAGCCAGGATTCCACATATAAATATTAAACAAGACTAGTACCCCTTATCCTAATGTTAAGAGTTATTTTGAGTCATGCACGAATCTACTTTACCAGTGATGAGAAAACTATGGGCTACCGTATATTTTAAAACGATAACACTGAAATTTTCAAAGTTAAAAAAAGAAAAATCATTTATGATAGCTTTTCCATTTTTTGCATATGTAAACATTTGCAATAAAATCTGAATACCTCAATGTGCGCACGAAATTAAAATCTAACAATCACCTCAAACAGTTGTTTCTGAATATAACGGACTCGTGGCTGGCGTGTCATGAGTTCGAGCCTGGTACCGCTGAAGACCCGCCGTGCAGAAAAGGGCGATGCCCGTTAAATATGTCGAGGCTTAGATTTACTCCCGTTGGTGTGATGTTGAAGTTAGGAGAGAGATGCTACCTCAGGTGTCATCCTTGTCACTTAAAATTACGAGGTTTGTCACCAAAAGCCCTCGTGTAGCTAAATAGTGAGACGTTAATATTCAATCACTTATTGGTTGCTCCGAAATTACAACTCCACGAGCCTTTGTCCCATACATTTGTTATCTTACGCCCAGAAGATTTGTGAGTTGCTAACTTCGTTCTACATAAGTATGTGAAAAGGTCTACTGTGAAAAACTTCGAAATCATTATTTCATTATAAGCAAACAGATATTCATTTTTCAGAAATATGTACATTCAAGTTCGAACCAAATTATGTGAAACTTTTAGAAATGCAATTGCATGTTCTATTTCAACGTATTAGTATTAAAGGACTTAAAAAAAAATTGCTTTTGAAATATTACATTTTATAAAAAATTAATCTTCACTTGTCAATTTTTATTTTTTGGAGCCAATTCTTCGAAAAGTTTCTGGTCTATCATTATGTAAAGGGTGTTTTTTTAGAGGTATAGAACTTTAAATTGCAATAAAACAACGATGTATTATTCGATTGACATGAATTTTTTTTAATCGAAAGATAATCTTGTGGCATTACATTTTAAATATGATCAAGCAAGGCGTAGATTCGTCGAATGGGCCTAAAACGAGATTGCCGTTGTTCCCGATTTTCATAAGCGAATTTTGTTTAGCGATGAAGCGCACTTTTGGTTGAATGGCTACGTCAAAAACAAAACTGCCGCATTTGGAGTGAAGCTAATCCACAAGTGTATGTCGAAACACCGTTACATCCAGAAAAACTGTCTGTTTATGGGCTGGTGGAATCCTTCTTCAAAAACGATGAAGGCCACAACGTTATAGTCAATGGTGATCGATATAGAGCCATGATTACTAACTTTTTCATTCCTGAATTGAACAATCATGATGTCCACGAGCTGTGGTTCCAACAAGACGGCGCAACATGTCACACAGATCGTGCCACAATCGATATATTGAAAGACACGTTTGGTGACCGCCTAATTTCACGTTTTAGACCTGTGAATCGGCCTCCAAGATCTTGTGATTTAACACCGCTAGACTATTTTCTGTGGGGCTATGTAAAGTCATTGGTCTATGCGGATAAGACACAAACGCTTGACCATTTGGAAGACAACATTCACCGTGTTATTGCCGATATACGGCCACAAATGTTGGAAAAAGTCATCGAAAATCGGACGTCCAGATTGGACTACATCCGAGCCAGCCGTGGCAGTCGTATGCCAGAAATCATATTTAAAATGTAATGCCACAAGATTATCGTTCGAATAAAAAAAATCATGTCAATCGTTGTTTTATTGCAATTTAAAGTTCTATACCTCTAAAAAAAACACCCTATATAAGCCTGTCGTTGGTGGTAGCCTTGAGCAGCATACATGTGACAATATAATTTAGCTCAGTTCCACCCTAATTTTGAGGGAGAACACACTGGAGGAGGGTCAGGGCCTCCCACCTCTAATCTCCTGCCACCAATCTCACGAAAGGACTTGCGGCTCGACGGCTGCTTAGAGTACCCCCATGCCACGAAGGTACTATAACATTTAAAAACATCCATGTCTTATCTGGTATTCGAGCTCAGGCTCTACGGCACCGCAGTCAGCGTCACTAACCACTATATTGGATGGGTGGCAGAAAGACTGATGTACTCTGAATATGTCAGTGTTCACAATCCTCACATGTTGGCATGATTAATTAGCATTAATAAATAAAATAAACAATTAATAACAAATATTTAAATATTACGTACTATATACATAGGATTAAAATCAATCCGGGAAAAAAATCAAGGGCAATGGGAGGGTCAGAACCCGTGTTTCCCTTCCTTGTTTGCGTGCGCCGCTGATCTCTATATTCCACGAAACTGTTTCATGCTTCAAATTCTCGACCACCAAACTTTCGAATTAATACAGCCCAGTAAGGAAATTATGTTTTTGAATCTTTCTTCGTCCCTTGTGAACCAAATCTCTTTATATTCTAGGGCATAAAAACGTAAAAAAGTTGTCCACTCAGAAATAAAACACAGTACCCTGAAGGAAACCTTGGCGTACACAGATCTCTCTCGTGGGATTACATCAGAGGTTCCCGAACTTTTTTGTCTCATAGACAGACCCCTTGTCATGTTTTCTGGTTTGTGGTAGACCCCTGCTTACGTAATATTAAATTTTTGCGAATATATTAACTTAAATGTCTTTTTGACAGCTGGTATCGAACAACTTTAAAAGATTTAAATTTCTAACTGTAACTGTAATTAGAACTTAAGAAACACATGTTGATTAATTAAATTTAATTAATATATATATAATAACTAAACACAACAAACAAATTCTTTGATTGGGAGGGATAAATCTGGTGCTTCAGTAACAAATTTTTAACATTTGGTACCAATTTTGTCTGGTTTAACTTAGATACTCCTTCGTAAGTAGTGTCCAGTCGTTTTTGTGTGTTTCTTTCTCTCTTTTTTAGATTGGCAACCAAGCTGAAACTCATTTTTATTAGGAAAAGCAATTAAAAATTTTCTCAAGATATTTTATAATTCGGGATAAATAACAAGTATAGCGCTTCATTGATGGTCCTTGTTTTAATAAATCTTATTCAGCCACCTTGTAACTGCAAATTAAACTCATTAAATCTATTAAATAGGTAAAATATTATTTCCACTTGATTTAATTTTCTTTTAAAATTAAAGTAACAATCTAGTTTAATGTGAGCCACTATCGTAGACCCCTATTCAGTCCTCATGGATCCCCTAATTATTTTGTTGCTGACTTGGACCCCTTGCTAGTCATCATAGACCCTTGGGGGTCTATATAGACCACTTTGGGAATCACTGGATTACATTCTAGAAAACAAGTATTCAAAAGCACGGAGGCCCTCTTTACGATAAAATTAAAAATCTGTAGGTTTATGGTGCCCATCCCCTCCTGTTCGCTACTGGTAGGAAATATTCTATCAATATGGTTAATAGCGTTTTAATACAGCTTTAAACTCCACACGACAATTATTTCTTTTACTGTTCACCAATGCGTATGAGAGAAATCCTTAACATTAATTTATTAGTTTTAATTGCAGCTTCGACATATATAAAATAAGTGATTGGGAGGGTTTAGAGAGTAAAAATCAAATCCGGCTAATGCTGAACGAAACAACATTTTAAGAAATTGTCAAAAACTACGCTGGAATCAAATGAAAGCAATATTTAAGTGATAGAATATTCATTTAGTTACTACTTTGTTCGCTAACTTTTCAGACTGAAATGCAAAACGACTCATTAATTAAGCGAAAAATGGTTACGAGATAAAAATTAAAACCTCTTTTTGGTCATGAGATACAAATGAAAACTTTTTACGTGTTTGTTTCGAGGAGGAAAGAAGTAAAAGTGAGTGAGTTATACTAACGTCGCAGTATAAAGCAAAAAGATGGCTATTGGCGGCGGACGTCGTGATTTTGAGCCTCGTTCAAGTTGCGACGGGTCCTATGAGCACCATTTCACTATTTCTCTCGGGAAATCCTTCTTTAACTCTTGTTTGAATTTAAAATCGCCTTTCGGCCTACCGCATTAGAGATAATTTAATTTCATGCTAATTTGAGTACTTTTTAAGCCCTAGCAAAGGGAGTGTTGGAGTTAGTCGAGATTAAGGCTGTTTTCGGTAAAAGTACGAGAGCTCTAGCTGAACTCGAAGCACATTTTCAGACAGAAAAAGGATCTAATTTCCATGGAAATTTGCAATATTATAACTCGTACCTCTGTTAACAATATAGTGTTTTTAAAAATTTCAAAATATTCCGTGCATACTTTCTTTTTTGTTTTAATACGTGAAGGCAAGGCCCATTTAACATTACGGTATAGGATAAAAAAGGCGAAACACATTTTATACCAGAAAAAATGAATCAACTCGGTTAAAAATTGGAAGTATGATAAAAAATGCTGCTCTCTAAAAGATAGTGAAGCCAGAATATCACATTAATTTTTAGTTTCTTTTATATCTGAAAAAATGTTCCAAATTCGGGGCCTATTCTTTAACATTAACCGAAAACAGCCTTAACGAAGCGACCTTCGGAAGTCATGGTGAAAGAAAATTTATACTGGAATATAGTTGACCCAGCAGAGATCTAACGAGTGTTTTTTCATCGGATCACACTCAGTTAATTGCTTAATTATTTTGCTTAGGAGTTTAAGATGGCTGATTAATTTGATGGCTCCCCCGGTTTATAATTTCAATTAATAGTAAAATGAACCAAATAAAACTGGTTACTTTTATAACAATGTCTGTCCTAAACTTCTCTGCGACCTCAAGGTCGCGACAAAGTGACGAGAGCTCTGGCACGTCCCTCTTCTAACAACCACACCACACTAACAAGTGGTCATTGAGCCTCGAGAGATTTAACGCACATCGGCTCCTCTACAGGGGAGGGGGTCTCCTGTGGAGGGAAGAGGGAGTATCAAACTCAAGAATAAACGAGTTTGGTTACTACGCTTCGGTAAAAAAAAAATTATTACTACAATGCAAAATTGATATATTATTTATTCGAGGAAAAAATCAAGCCCGATCGATAACTTACTTCAAATTGAAAACATTCCACACCTTCAAAAAAAAAAAAAAAAAAAGAGGGGGAGTTCTCTCCCCCAGCGTCTTTTTCTCCCATTTGGTGACGGAATGACGTTTATGTGGTCAAGGGATGGAAAGCATCCCCCCTCCCCGGAAGAAGCGTGATATAAACTGCCCATCTCGCACGCCTTTGGAACGGTTTGGGGAAACATTTCCCTTTTCTCTCGGATTTGATTTATTTCCACATTTTTTGGAGAAGGGAGTAGGAAAAAGGAATTTTTTTCAGTTTTTACGAAACGGAATTTCAATTTCCCACCACTCATCCCTTCCCACTTTTT
The DNA here is from genome assembly GCA_019973935.1 of Trichonephila clavipes. Classification (NCBI taxonomy): domain Eukaryota; kingdom Metazoa; phylum Arthropoda; class Arachnida; order Araneae; family Nephilidae; genus Trichonephila; species Trichonephila clavipes. Next base: position 389,894 of record BMAU01015816.1, on the reverse strand, counting down.
CTTTTAGACGTTTTCGATTTGTTTTTCCAAAAATCACTTTTTTCCCCTCCTACGTCTTCAAAAACAGGTTTCCCGCGTAAAGGGAGGAAAAAAGGAAGAGTCTCAGCTCTACTGATTCTGTTCCGGTGGATCCAATGCTATTCTCTTTTGCTCCAGTAATATTTTATATCTGTGTGCCTTTTTTTTTAACTTGAAGCAGAGTTTAGATATTCTTCCGAGACGTCTCTATTCAACGCCGAGTAACGTGTGTATATCTAACAGACAGACTGATGGGAAGGGTGTGGTAATGCGTTTCGCAAAGCGGTAGATGGAAAAGAAAAAGGAGAGTGAAAATTTCAATTTCCATTTCTGGATTTTCAAACGTAACTTGGCAGGGTGACGGAAGAAACAAGACGAAAACTTTGAAACACAAAAAATAAAATCTTTTTTTCCCCCTTCGGCATAAATTCTCGCCGATATTTTCCACCTTATGCTTCAAAGATTATACTCAACTCCCCCACCCACCCCACAATCACTTCCTCTAATAATACGACATTCAGAAGCAAGCTAGTAAATAACCAACAACATGCAGATACACCAGATTTCAATAAGCCAAAATTGAAATATTGTTTCAAATTTTTAAGAATTCCCAAGTTAGAAAAATTAAGACTTGGTACCAAGTCTTTCATTGTGAATTGATCAGTTTGCTTATTAACGCTGCATATTTAGAAGCAACAAGAGTGCGATTAAAGTGTAGTATGGGGGGGGGCACTTGGCGAAGTCTTTTTTTTTCGGAGACTAAAAGTGGTCGCCAAGGTACTTTTTTCGGAATTATTTATTATTTTAGAATGAATTCGATATCTCACCATGACATTTAGATAAAAATCGCCAAATCCAAAGCGCACTACACTTGAGCTCAAGAGGGCTATTGGAAGCAGATCTCATAATTTTGAACCAAGTTCAAGCGACGAGGACCATATTTGAGTTGGCACCACTCTCCTAACTTCTATAACACTCCAACGAGAAGGCGTTAGAGATTTTACGACTCAACAGATTTAACGTGCATCAAGAAGGCAGGTCCCGTGGCAATATGGCTCGAACTCATGACACGCCGGCCACGAGTTAGTGACTATGATTGCTAGGCTACTGCGGTCGCCACACGAAGACTGCAGGTGACAGAACCTCGTAAATTTGAACCTCTGTTAAGTGACAAGGACAGAGGCGCACACACAGGGGGTCTAGAAGTCAGGACACTCCCCCCTTAAACCCCTTGATTTTTTTTCGATTGATTATAATTCTAAGTATATAGTACGTAAAAGTTAATTAAATACTTGTTATTAATTATTAATTTTATTAATTAATGCTAATTATTTAACCAATAATTAATTTTTTACTGTTTTTTGTTCCCGAAAACCGACAAAATCAAAAGGAGCAGGATACAAGAATAGTGGACTTTCGACACTGGACCCCCTTGAAAAATTCCTGTGTGCGCTACTTGACAAGGGCGACACCTGAACAGGCAACTCATTCTTCTAACGTCCATGCAAGGAATATATAAGGATTTTGAGCTTCGACAGATTTAATGTGTACCAGCCCTTTAACAAGGAGGGTCTTTAGTGATCACAATTACCAGATACCACAATTCAGTAGAAATAACGTCGGACACACAGTGGCGTAACGGAGAATATTATGGCCCGCTGCAAACTCAGGTTTTGGGTCTCAAGCCCAAATACGTATTTGGCTTCAGTCAAGCTTTGGGCTCCCTAGAGTACCTGGCACCCCACCACCACCATGCGAGGGTGAACGTTACGCCACTGAGAACACAAGTTAGTGGCTATGACCACTTGGCTACAGCGGCTACAATTTTAACTGTGGAACGATAAATCCAAGAACAACAAAACCGACGGTTATAGTCTTTTATAAGCTTGCTCTGTTACAGAAACTGTCCTTATGTTTAGTTAAAGCTGCACCAAAGTTTAAAACGAACTGTTATTGGCAACAAATCTCATTAAAATCTTATTTGTTCACAATCCGCTATTTAATGCATTAAGAGGAAAAATACAAAACAGTCTCATGGTCAGATACAATGTAAGCTCAACTTAAAGTGGCAGCACAGCTTTTACTATTGCATAACAGATCTTTGAAGAAATATAGTACTAAAACCTACAACTGGAAAGGATTTATTTTTGAAAATCAGTTACAGCGCTCTCGACCCAATACCAATGATTTTAGGGATCATAAATATAGTTTTATCCATAATTCTAAGCCTAAAAACTACACCGAGAAATTCACGCATTTACAATAACGATCGTAATAGTCGGCAAATTTAATGAAATTACGGACTTTGGAATGTTCCAGATCTTTCACCAGGATCCCCTGGGGCTAAAGAAAAAGAAAGCCTTGAATCATTTGCACCAGTACGACGATAGATAGCAAGAGGGGACTTTTTATGACATCCAAAACCAAGACGTCGAAGAGAATCATCTTTCTCCACAGTCATAATGTACGAGTCCCTCGGGGTACAATAACAAAACGTTCTCATCGTTTAGCCCCAGGCATTAGTATCGATTGGTGCAGTACGACTCGGCCACTGAGAGGGAATTCGTATTATAAATAAAAAACAACCACTTCTGCAGTCTTTACTGGTTATTTTGTACATATACGATGTAAGGATGCAAACTTGTTTGTTTGGTTCAACAATCGCCGAACAAAGCCACATGTTTCGTATGCAGTTATCAATTGCAACCAAACTTATACTGCAATTCATTTTTAAATTTTAATTCAATTAATTTTGAACATATACTACAGTATAATATTTAAGGGGACACAGTACGATTCAAATGACAAAAATTGGTCAAAAAATCAAATATAATTTTTTTAGCCTAAATTATTCTTTATACATTTTTCTATAACCTCACAAAACTTGAAAGCTCTAAACTTAAAAAAACACAGACTTATGATAGCTTTTACGTTCGTTTTTATTCACATTCCGATGACAAATCAAAACTTAAAGCTTACGTATCTCAGAAAGATAAAATAACTAGTTTGTCTTCATTTAAAATGCTAAGACTTTTTTTTCCCATTGTGCCTAATGCCTCGAAATTTTTTTTACCTATTGCTAATAGCACATGTAACAAACGTTGGTACGCATTTTTGAATCAAAGCAATACTTATTTTTTAAAAGTAATTGAACTCAGAATTTATACATTTTTTAAGGAATTTTCAATAAGCATTCATAAAAAGAAGTATTGTACGAATACCAATAACGTTATTGCAAAACCCATACCAATTTCTGTTGTACATAGTTTGACGTACATGAAAATCAAATTTCATGCGTGTACGTAAATTTTTGCGCAGGAGTAGCGTTTTAAAATCACTTCACAAATTTTACAAAAAATTGAAGTAGCTTTTTATGAAATTTTGAACACAAAATCTGTTACATAATATAAAAAAAAAAAAAAAAAAAAAAAAAATCAAATCTTTAAATTAAAAATGTTTGCGTAAATCATACCATGTCCCCTTAAAACCGAAAAAAAAATTCCCCCAAAACTGATCAATACATAATCGTGGTATTGTTAGACTAATACAATACCCGAGATGCAGAAATTTGTTTCTTAACAAAGAAATAAAAATATTTAATGCTCATGTCAGTAGTTGTTTAAAATTAACAATTGGGCGCGATTTTTTTTTAAATAGAACTTCTAACGTTTAACATATAGAAAGGTCAAGTAAAATTTATCTCATTATAAGTATAATAAAATGAAGCCGGAAGTTAAATATTTATTTAGTCTCTGTTATACTTTCCTATTTCCCTTCTGGTGTACTCGATCCTATGTACAACTTCCCTCATCCAAACACAACATTATAAATGTGATAAAAAGTCATACAAATCTTTGCAAAGGAACTTTAAGTCATCAAGGGGAGATATATAAATCCTGGTTTTCAAGCATTAAAATTTTGAAAGTTAATTCAAATTTTAATTAAAGGTAAAGCAGCATATTTCGCATGTCCTATAGCAGAATTTTTCTTTCTCCTGTCTCAAGCCGATCTCCGTTTTCGCCGTCCACTGTCTTATGCATACATTTAAGTGGAAAATCATTTGAATCTAAAGCACGCCTATTAAGAGCAAACAGTTTTCCCAAGATAAACATAGCAGACGCGTATCTGTCTCTGATTTCTTAACAAACTGGACTTCATTTCAATTTTTTTCTTGAATTCATTACTATAATACACCAATGGATTGATAAAAATAGTTTTCGGGTTATTTTATCCGCTATAAATTACCTAACAAATTAATCTATTAACTCCAATAAGAGGAATTTATCACTGGTTTAAGGTAATTTATAAAAATGAGTTCATTATTGGCGAAAGCAGACTTTTGAAAATTGGCAAGGTACATTTTATTAGTTAATTAAACAACAGGTGGCTTCCCTACAAACTTTTCTTCGCTAAAAACAATCAAGGGAAATTTTTTTTTAATATCGCATCTATTCTGGGATTAAAAAGAAAAGATACACATATATCAACTTTATTAAAGTGCAACAATACATATTTTCTAGAAATTTCCAAAAATTACATCATTTAATAAGTGAGAATTTATTAACGTCGCACTCTCAAGCAACACGAGAATTATTGGCAACGGGCTTCGTAACTTTAAACAAAAATCAAGTGACTAGGACAACACTTGAGTCGACAGCCCCCTCTCCAAACTACCATACCACGTCAACGTGAAGACTTTACACTACAGCAGATATGACATACGTCATCTCCTCTACACGACGAGTCTTCAGTCGTACAAGGGCTCGAGCTCATGATACTCCTTTGCACTACGTTCGCGTTTAAAGTGAACGTCTGGCATTATCTGGCAAAGTTACGGGAATTTTCTAAAACCGATTTCAGAGTCTTGTCCCCCGCCCCGAAATACACCGGGGACGCAATTTTGGAGCCCCTGCAAGTTCTTTTACTGGAAGGCTTCGAAATCGGGGTGCTGGACTCTAATAAGATGTCTCGCGACTGGAATTCCGGTATGTCCGGCAAAGTTACTTGAATTTTCGAAAACCGATTTCATAATTGTGGTTTCCACAGCCAATAAGCTACTGCAGATACATTCCATTGTATAAAAACTGTTTTTAGGTTTGAATACACAAATAGCAATTAAGGGTGAATAAAATATGGAGGTCCATTTCGATGTCATTTTAGTATATTTCGGAACATGTGCTCGCATCAGTAATTGAAGAACACGGAAAATCATATCATGTAAGCCGCCCATATGGTATAGTGGTTAGTGAGGTTGACTACTGTGCCGTAAGGTCCTGGGTTCGAATTCCGGAGAAGGCATGGATGTTTCTAAACATATAGCGTCTTTGCGGCATAGGAGTACTCTAAATAGCCGTCAAGCCGCAAGTCCTCTCATGAAGTTGGTGGAAGGGGGAAGAGATGTGGGAGGCCCCTAACCACCCCCAGGGTGTTCTTCCACAAAATTGGGTGGAACCGAGCAAAATTATACTGTCCCCTACACGGTGCTTAAGGCTTCGGCTAACGACAGCCAAGTTGCGCGATGAGTTTCGGGGGCTTTGATCTGATGTTAATGTCGATCAGGTGGCATAAGTAACAATAACATAAATCATGTAATATTTAATTTTGGCTCACATTCTTTTCTCCCTAGCCACAAACACATTCAGATCTGAAAAGAGCAATAAATGTTATTACCAACTAGATAAATGAAAACTGATTCAATAGCTTATTTGAATGAATATATCTCTCTGCAACAAAAACTTTCACTCTCTCTTCATCAAAAAATTAGAGCATTCTTAATTTTTTTTTCTTTCATCGGGATTGAAGTTCCCTCGCAGGTCACGCACTCCCACGATTCACGAGAAAAGAACGTGTGTACGCGCACGCACCCGACGTGCGTGATCGCGGGCCGGTCATCATCATTTCGAGAAGCAGCAGGGATTGCGGAGGAAAAACACAGGATGGAGTTCTCAGGGCGCGTGCAAAATCGCAGAAACTGAAGATTTGAATCGATCTTTTATACGATCTCGAGGGACAGCACAGATGCAGCTTCCGCCGGAATATAAAAAGTTTTTTTTAAAGAAAGAAAACATCCATCATGCATTCGTCTGTCTGCATGGAATACAAGATCTTTCTCGGAAACACGCGATCGAAAGATGGAACAGTAGAACTAAAACAGGATTTTAAGAAAAAATACGTCAACAAGATTTTTTTTTATCCCCTATCTTTAATTGTTTCATTCAGAATTAGAAAAGAAAGAAATTGTTATTATACAGCTTTTCGGGTCTTTGAATACAGAACAGTAAATATTTAGGAATTTCTGAACCTCTCGAACCTCAGCGAGCTAAATGTGGAGATTTGTATCTGCAAAAGGCAGTGTGTTGGATGCACAATCCTGGCCCCATTTTTTTCTCTAAAAGTTACCCAAACTCGAGAAATTTATTGTTTTCAATCCAAACTTCGTATAAAGTGTAATTTTTATGTAATTTAAGTGTATGTAAATTTTTGTGCTCGAGTCGTCCTATGCGTTCCTGATTGAATAAAGTAAAGCATCAGTCTCTTCCTGAGAGAAACCCGCAACACTACAACTGTAACAGTATTTCGAGAAATTTGGCAACCTAGGCAACTGATCAGTTATGCGTTTCAAAACTTATGATCATTGTTATTTACCACTTAACTTTTTAGTCACAAAAAATAATAATTGCTTATATTTTCGACAAGAGAACACATAAGACTAATTTCATAGATTAGAAACAAATCTTGGCATCAATTCAAGCATAACCCCATCGATGGCCACGAAAATAAATCGAAACAACTTTTTATCCTATCGGTACGATTGAAATCATCTTTCCGGTGGTACCACACATTCGAAAAAGGTAAATATTCGGAGACCTCAGCCACTCCAGTAGGCGGTCTTCCGTATGCTAATATGGAAGGCAAACACAAGCCAACTGCATGCAAATGGCAGTATTGGAGTGCCAAGAGCTAAATGGTTTGGAAAGTTTCCCAACGTCTTTTCATGAATGATACATCTGACCTAAAAATTCTCCGTCCTCAAGAACCACCCAGTGGGCAAGGAGCCAAGGACTCGTCTCCAGACGAGCAGGAGCGCCAAGTACACCCGTGATCATTAAATTCCAGGATGATGCCATGCCAAGTTTTTAGATACAATGAAAGCCAGATCGTTTAGCAATTACCGGCTTGATTCGATTGGAAGCAGCTGAGACAGTTTTCCCGTGTTAACACGATATTTGAGAAGTGAGAAAATACGTCATAAGCGGCGAAGCGTTAGGGAAATCTGATTTGCTGTTAGATTAAGGCAAATGCCTCTTCCGTTCCTCAAGTGAATGAATGGATTTTCTAGATTCAGGCGATATTATCAATGAGTTTTAGCTTCCGGGGGCGGACTTTAAATTGTTCAGTTTTTGTTTTAATTAGTTTCAAGTTTACGCAGATTATTCAAGAGCATCATTTTGAGAAAAACAAAAAATACATTTTCTTAATTCCGTAGTTCGAATCCCATGGGACATACTGGATTGAAACTCTTCACGTTGGACGAAAGCAGTTTTCAAACATTTTCGGTCACAACTGTAAGGTTTGTTGCCATAGAAACAAGCGGTAAATATGAATTGAACTTAGTTGTACCAGTATTTTACCTCTTTACCCCAAGCTCTTCATTTTGTATCACGGGGGGAGGGGTCCACCAAACAATACGACAACCAAATGAAAAAGTGAACATACATTTTGCTCCATATTGCAAGGTAGAAAAAAAAAAATGAGTCCACAGCAAAATTTACATTTTTTTTTTTTTGTGATCCAATGAAATATCTTAGAAGCTACAATAAAAAAAAAAAGGTTGGAAGTCTCTGCTATAATGTGAATATTTAATGCTGCTCGTTCAATAGGCTAAATTCCTGTGACTTCATAGTCACATGATAAATGCAATCACGTGTATCCAGCCAATCAGTTCATTCGCTTCGGTGTTGCCAACTTTTGCTTTTTGCATAAGCTTTCTTTAAAAAAAAAACAGATTTTCCAACAATAATAAAGCACACAAGTAAATAAAAACACGTCATTTTTAAAAAAAAACATTCTTTTTTAATTTAAAATTTTTTTGAAGAACTTCAATTTTGATCTTTACCCAATTACCAAACTTTAAATTTTATGTAAATTTCGCAAGTATAGGTCTAACTTTAGTTCTGAATTCAATGGAGAAAACATGATTACATTTATTATGAAACCGTCTTGAATTTAGACTATTGTGCCTATTTAAACTCACGTAAAGGTAAAATCAACGATATAGTTACAATATCGCGTTAAAATGTACACCCTTTGTAAAACGACAGCAACAATATAATCAAATCATTGGCAAGTTCTTTGAACAGTTTCTTTTGATAATCCTTCTGAAAACTAAAAATTTTCTCGAGCTATTTTTTTTTCAAAAGTTTAGAAATAAGATCCATACCCCAAAAATCTCCTCACTACCGGCGAAAACATCTATAAGGTGATGGGGCGAGGTGGTGAGGCAAAGTGAAAGTTCCCTCTTAAGTCGAATAAATAAAACCGAGGATACCCTTACCTCATCCAATATTGAACTTAAGGGAGATATTTTGCTTTATATTTTTTTCAAAGGCAGTCAATTTTCTCCCCCCGAAGTTGGAGGGAGTAGAGGGTGTGATCTCAGGCAAATACCATCCACTACAACTACTACACAACACAGAAATGGGTTCTTACCACCGCACTTTGGCAGAAGATGGAGATCTAGTTTTCCCTCCAAAGTCCCTGTAAGGTATTAGGGAATTTATATGAGATAAACCCATTTGGGTATTCACCTGCTTCTATTCTAAAGAGCAACGATGGAGTTCAGAAGATAGGATCCAATTTTTCTTTCACATTTAAAAAAACTTTTCCTTTTTATTCTTTTAAAAAATAGAAATGTTTTATTTTTTTTTATTTCAAACTAAAACTAGTGTGGTAGATAAATATTGCAAGCTACACAAGAAATTAAAATTCCAAAATAAATCTTTTTCCCTACAATTGTGGTTCTCTAAGTTAACGTAGAAAAATCGATGTTTTGAGGTAATTTAACGTAATGTTATTAATTAAAGTTCACAATTATCAGATCAATCAAGATGCAACAGGCCTATCTCTTAAAAAATATTTAATTGGATTAAATCGATTTTATTGGATTTCTCAAATAAAGATTATTCACAGCAAAGAAAAGTAAATCAATAACAAAATCAATTTTTCTAAAAAAATTGGAAAAGCAAGAAAACAATCCTTTGTAATTAATCTTATGTATTAGCATGTTCATACAGCTTCAATCACTAATACTTAACATTAAAGGAATTTTAAGCCCACAAAATTCATTATATTATGAGAAAAACTACAAAAATATATCTTAAAATTGGGGGGATTCAATAAAAGCAATTTTAAATTGTAGTAATTTGGAAGAAAAGTGTCCTTCTCTGGATTAAATCTACACAGCTTCTCAAAATAAACACACACAATTTTAAGATATCAAAATTTTTCCCTTTGAAACAATATCAAAACACACACACATTATTAATATATACACACACACATACATATACTGTTAAGTTGGCAGCAGAACAAAGTAGAGTCAAGGCATCTAATGTTGTCACGCGAAAAGTCCACCCAAGTACTTGAATACTTCAAGAGTAGTACTTTTACTACAGAGATATTTTGAGCAAGAGTCGTGGTTTAAAATAACAGTAGATCTCTAAGCCAGAGGCACCGCTAAAACTGAAGACTCTTTAATAAATGTTAAAAACAAGAACAGTTTTTTTTCACAGAAGGCCTAGTATAAATTAGGGCATTTGTAATATTCCAATTTTCCACTTTTGTCCTTCAAATTTAAAAATTCGTGTTGAAAATGTCATTTTTCGGTTTTGAAATATAAATCTAAATAACACAACGCATATATGAATAATTGGAGTCATTCAAAGAGGTTTGACCCGAACTCTTCCTATACACAAAACCAAAATATGAAACAGCTCGATTATCTTACAAAGCAGCAGCAGATTAGAAAAAAGCCTCTAGGTTTATCGATTTTCGATTTCACAAACAATAAATCTCGTCTCTTTATAAGTTGCATTTTCGAAAAACATATAAAGAGCTATTAAAATTCAAAAGAATTCCAAACATTGTGACCATATTTGTTTAAATGATGTACCCAGATAAAGAAGCAGCATCTTAAAAATAAGGGTTGATAATTTCGGGAATTCCACAAGACATTTTATGTTAAGTAATCTACAATGCAAAGTACGCATTTGCTCTCAACAATGGAACGAAAAAGACACTGGACGAAGTTATCAATTTGAAAAAAAAAAAAAAAAAAAATGAGGAGTTTTTTACAGCCAGTTTTTATTCATCTAGTTCCTCATGTATGTTTTAAGTTATGCAGATTTAATACAGCTAAGCAACTCTTCAGTGCTGAAAGGGTTAAAGTGGATAGTCCATCGACAACACCTTACGTCCCGACAAAAAAAGAATCATCTCAAAAAGGAAGGGGAAAAAATACTGTACATTACTCTACATCTCATTTCCCAAACAAAGGGTGAGAGAAAAGTTTTGCAGTAAAATTTAAAAAAAAAACTGTCACTTTGCAAGTCCAGAAATTGATCGAACCAGCAGCTCTCTCAGACGCGATCGAACGTTCTAAATTTACATCCGATACTTGTTTTCCGACACAACCTGAGAAAGCAGGGGGGAATTCAGAGCAACCCAACAAAGAAAAGGATGCGCCACACGCACACAAAGCAAAAGACAACAGTACTCAACTAACAGAACTGAAATTTAAACGTGTGGCGAGCAAAAGAAAACCGTTCTTTTCTTTAAAAAAAAAGAACTTTTTTCTTCCAAGCCTGTGGTTAAAGATCCGAGATGAATACCAATGAGAAACCAGACGTATAAGTCTGGCCAGATCAAACGTGACTGGAATGCTGAACATGCCAGAAACAATCTTTTTTGGTGTTTCATGTTTCGGAAGGAATTCGGTTACCAAAAATGGGAATTTGAATTAAACGAGACGTAAAACTACAGGGCCGGGAACTGGGGGAGGAGAAATGTAACTATTATATAACCCGGAATTATATTATACGGCCATGTGAATGAAATAACTCAAAAAATTGGGATTAGGAGTCTATAATCATACGTGACCAGTTTTTATTCACCTTTTAAGGTATCCAACTACGTTCTGAACCATGATTTTAAAAAAAGCGCATAAATGGATAATTTTCATGATATTTGGTGTCACTTAGATTAGAATATATGCATAAAACTGTTTTAAGGAGATTTTGACAAAAAAATATTTTATTTAAATATAATATTTTGGCAAAAAACTTAGAATAATCTTTGTTCCAAATGTTCTCCTTTTGTGACAAATGGTTCTATTATAATAATATTTTGCCTGTATATAGATAGCTCAGACCTCTCTACAGATGCTCAACTAGAATTTTTGAAAAATTCACATTATTTTCAGAGTTACCACCAATTGAAATAATTATTGGCGTTTTTTTCTTAAAATTGCTCCCCTCTGTTGTCGTAAAATATGTGAATAAACCCACTTCTAAGTTATTATTTCAAAAATTCTAGTTGAGCCTCTGTAGAGAGGTCTGAGATATATACAAGCAAAATATTCTTATAATAGAAGCATTTTTGACAAAAGGAGAACACTTGGAAAAAAGATTATTCAAAGTTAATTTTTGTCAAAATATTAAATTTAAATAAATTTTTTTGTCAAAATGTCCTTAAAACAATTTTATGCATATATTCTAATCTAAGTGGCACTAAATATCACGAAAATTATCCATTTATGCGCTTTGCAAAATCTCGGTTCCGAATGTAGTCGGATACCTTAAAACGAAAAATTGTTTTGTAATCAGAAGTTGGCCAAGAAAGTTCAGTGACATTACCAGTGAACAATCCATTTTAAGCAAATCACTAAAAATACCCCTTTCATGCATAAACTTGAGTAATAAAATTAATATATATATAATTTAAAACTATAATAAATAAATAATTTTAAAAATTTTTACAAAAAAATAGTGAAGTTATAGTAAAACATTTCCACTGTACTCTTTACAAAACATTTACACTTCAACACAACTCTTATTTGATTACAATCAATCTCTCAAGGTATCAGATTCCCCTAAAATCATGATTTTTTTAAAAAAAACTTGACAACTTATTTTTATGATTTTATTTTATAGGCCATCTTATTATCTTTATATAAAAATACCAATTTTTTTTTATTTTCCATTCACTAGAACAACAACTGCAAGTGTTTTAGTAAAAGCAGATGTCATAACTTTACGTAAGATGTAAAACTTTAAAATGCATTTTACTCAAAATGTGTGAGTTTTTTTCGGAAAGCTCAAACGGGACAATGATTGCTCAAAATGTGTTTAAAATAATTTGCTGAAATTTTTTGTGTATATTCTGTATAACAGCAGAAGTGTTTTAACCTTCAGATTTACAAATCACTGTTTTATTACAAAATTTACAGTTCTTTATGTGAATAGTTACTGTTTTTTTTAAGCAATTTCATATAGTAACTAAGATAAAGTGCTCAAGTTTTTATAAAAATTAAAATATTTTTAATTTTTTAAAAAATGCTGAAGGTCATTTCAAAAAGGAATAGCGAAGTAATACATCAAAAAATTGAAAAATGGATAATTTGTTCATTTACTATTTGTACAGAGCGGGCATTTTTTGTCAATTTTACCCATTTTAGTAGTAATAATTTATTTTTCTTTTTTTCCCTTAAAATGTACTAAATAAATCTAAAAACCACAAAAAAATCTCCATTTTTTAAAAAATTTTTCGCAAGTATTCGGATATCTTAAGGATGTCTCCATCAAATGAAGTTGCGCCTGAACTTAACACCAAACACGTTTTCAAAATGAAAAATGAACCAGTTTTCATGAAACATTGCAGTATTGTAATTCATACAATTACATTTTAACTACCGCGACCGGCCAAGGTTCAAGTCGTGGTGCGAACGGTTTTTTTTCTTTTATTTTTTTAATTCATTTAATTATTTTTACAATCAAATAAATCTACATAAAAAGGTTTATTAAATATCAAATGATATTTTAGATAACTATTTTGTATTTTAAAAAGTAAAATAATTTCTGTAATTATATAAATATTTATATTATATTTTATATATAATTATTAATAAAAAATATTTATAATATGAAATACATTGTATTACAAATAAAATATAAAAAATTATATTATATAAAATATATTATAATTATTTAATTGTTTTATAAATATATAAAATATTTAATGAGTCTTTTTTGAATAAATTTATGTAATTGTAAAAATAATTAAATGAATTTAAAAAATAAAAAAAACCGTTCGCGCGACTCTAACCTTAGCCGGACGCGTGGTAAATAGGTACTCTAACAACCATGCCATTGCATCGCTGGAGGTAATTAAAATTTAATTGTATAAAAGTATAAATGCTAAGCATGAATTTCGAAGGCTATTTTCTACGAATTGAAAGGGCATTCGGCGGAATTACATTGAGGGTTGAACAACCTAAAGGGGGCCGTGGGTAGCCTAGTGGTTAGAGCATCGGACTCCAGAGCGGAAGGCCTGAGTTCGATGCCCGATGCCACCAAATACCCTCCCAGTACACACGGAGTATGTGCTCTTTAAACCAGTGGGTCCGAAAGTCTTGTGGGTTGAATCACGATTGCAGGGGACTGGAGAATATTTCCCTCCCCTTCAGTTCCATGTAGAAATTGTGGAGGTGGAGATAGGTGGTGTCGCCATCTGTCCCTTCGGGGAATTTCGCCGAGCTAAATCGTACTGTCACCTGTATGGTGCTCAAGGCCAACGACAGGCGTACCTCTAGCCCCATGCCCCGATGAATTCCATGGGCCTCGATCTGACAACGTCAGACAGGTGGCATTAGAAACAACAACACAACCTAAACTAGTAGTACTACTACTAAACAAAGTCTTGACCCCAAATTAATTTCCTTGGTCGTGCCCTCCACTTGTTAGATAAAAATGCGAGTTGTGGGATAAAATAGGCTACTCTCCATTTTAGACGTGAGCAGATAGCGGCCCGCGGGCTACATGCGATCCGCAAAGACAATCATAAAAATAAAAATCGCGCCAATAGAAGTTATCACTTCAAAAAGAGAATGTTCTTTATATTTGGGCCAACATATATTTGTGAGTGAAGTTTTTTTGCATGAAGGTGAATAAGAGTAAATGTAGATGCAAGTTGGCTTGCATAAATTTGCAGACTGTGATAAGAATTTTAACAAGCAAACTCACTAATGATTTCAAAAAAATTGTAGAAAAGTGTGTTAGAGTACATTTGTCTGATTCAACTGATTCCAAAATTAAGGTATCTCCCGACTACGTACGAAACCGTGATTTTCAAAAGCGCATAAATGGATAATTTTTATGATATTTAATGTCACTTAGATTAGAATATATGCATAAAATTGTTTTAAGGACATTTTGACAAAAAACATTTAAATACAATATTTTGGCAAAAAATTAACTTAGAATAATCTTTTTTCCAAATGTTCTCCTTTTGTGACAAATGGTTCTACTATAATAATATTTTGCCTGTATATAGCTCAGACCTCTCTACAGAGGATCAACTAGAATTTTTGAAAAATTCACATTTTCAGAGTTACCACCAATTGAAATAATTATTGGCGTTTTTTTCTTAAAATTGCTCCCTTCTGTTGTCGTAAAATATGAATAAACCCTCTTCTAAGTTATATATTTCAAAAATTCTAGTTCAGCCTCTGAACAGAGGCCTGAGCTATATACAGACAAAATGTTATTCTAATAGAAGCATTTTTCGCAAAAGGAGAACATTTGGAAAAAAGATTATTCTAAGTTAATTTTTTGCCAAAATATTATATTTAAATAAATTTTGTTTGTCAAAATGTCCTTAAAGCAATTTTATTCATGTATTCTAATCTAAGTGATACTACATATCATGAAAATGATCCATTTATGCGCTTTTTTGAAATCACGGTTCCGAACGTAGTCGGATACCTTAAATGGACTTACAGCTATAGCTATGAAATTTGCACAATAAATAAACTGAATTAAATTGCAAATATTTCATTTCACTTATGTTTATTGATTATATGGTGCAATATGTACCTTTCCCCTGAGATGCAAATTGAACGTTTGCAATTCATTTTTAAAAAGTGCGGCCTTTCGGTATCCTCCAATTCCACAATGTGGCCCTCGAGCCCATCCCTGGTGGAACTAACCGATACCAAAACTTTGCACTCAAAATCCAAATGATTTTAGATCCATGTGTAACAAATTAGTCTTACAATTTCGTGTGACACTTGGAGACGAATCTATCCGCGATCCTTCAACTAATTCTCTTGGGAAATCTTTGGGCTATCAATTCGCGTTATTCACAACCAACCTTTCGGAAGAAGAAAATCGTGATAATTAAACTAATTACTATACATAGTCGAAGTTTTCTGGCTTGAAAATAGAGTGGAGAGGAGATATATTCGAATCAGGTGAGATGGCTACTGTCGGTATCATATTGAATTATTGTGATTAAGAACTCATTAAGAGGACGTTTTAAAGTGACGATTGTTCACTGAGATTAAATTGATACTAAATTAAACCGGATGATAGGTTAGATCATTTATTAAGTAAGGATCAATTTTGATAGTCTCCTAATCGTTCGTGTATTTTGTCGCGGTTGGCATCGAGACTATTATTAATTGGGTTTGTTTCTTTTAATTTTGTGATAAATAAATAGATTGATTGGATCACGTCGAGTGTTTATTCCCTATCTCCCACATATCTAGGTGCCCAAGAGAGAGGTGGCAACCTCTCACAGCTTGTATAATGACAAATGATAAATGTAGTTCGATTCCACTTGTGACGGGAGTTTTCCCACCACGCAGCTGCAAAATCAGTTTCTTTAGATATCACAAAACTGTTCGTATCAACATGCTCAACCCAAAATATTGCGGAGTCTTTTCATCTGACATAGACCTGACAACCGATGGCCAAGAGAAAAACACCATCCCTCTTGCGAGCCGAAATCCCGAATGTAATTCGAGGTGGAAGATGCGACCGCGCCAACACCAAGTGTGTGGGGAGAAAGTCAGTTTTGAAAGACTTGAAAGAATGGTTGTGTTTGCCTCCTCCTTCCTTAATAACAAAATCTGCAGAGTGGACATAGCCAATAGTTTGAATACCTTGTAACCAACTATACATACTGTAATTAATAGCTGTGCACGAAATATATCAATTATTCAGTTTCTTAACTCACATGCTACCCATCAATTATCCTCTTTCCGAGTTTTTTTTTTTTTTTTTTTTTTTTTGTGAGTGTGTGGTCCAGAACGATATCACTGGTGGCATGTCAAGCATGTCTTGGAAATCAATGAAAAAGAAAAGAGTTCGAGAACCAAGGGCAGATGGATCACATCTGCTCTCTGAAAGCAGACATTAACCTCTCTCTTTCCTTCTACTTCCTTTCGCACCTTGCATTTCTAAACATCCAGAAGCAATGAGCTAAAAAACTCTTTCCTGTTGAATGCATGAACAACATCTGGCCATGCTTACATTTAAAGTTAGGTTTTTAAAAAAGAAGAGACGTGAATTGATGAAATAAAAAAAAATATACAGTCAGACCTCTATATAACGAAGTCGCTAAATGCGGAAAAAAGTTCGTTATATTGAATGAATGAACCTCTATATAACGAGTTTTCCATATACTTTATAAACTCCATAAAACAAATTTTAAATTCATAAACACTATCCATTAAAAAAAAGCAATTATTTACACCTTTTTGTAAATTTTTTTTGAGTAATATATAAATAAAAAGAAAAATTGATGGGAAAACAAGAAAAAAAGAGTATCGAGGAACACACTGTATTTTCAACATTTAAAAAAATTATATTAAAATTAATGAATTTTAAGGACATTTTCTAAACTAAAGCATACAAGTAATTTTTAAACGTACATTATTTTCTAACTAGAAACTGATATTTGATTTTTCAAGGCCTAGTACAAGGACAAGGGGACACGAGACAACTCCACCGATGGTGACAGGCGATATAGAAGTTGTTTATAATGGACAATGGGGGTTAAAAGTTACACGGATGAAACCACAGAATTCTATTGCTCTCGGCGAATAAGGCCCCAAAGTGCAAGATTTATGACCACCATAAAATGTGTTAAAAGAGATAATAACTTGAAATATCTAGAAATAGGGAGAAAAACAATTGAATCACAAGAGAGAAAAAGTTCGTTAAATAGAAAATGCACTTCGCTATTGGGAGGTTATTTTACTAATAAAATCATGAAATGTTCTTGGGTCCAGGGAAAAATTCGCTATATAGAAAAATTCGTATTATATATATATATTGCGAATATATATTTCTTGCTTCCTTTCAAACATTCGTCTATAAGCCATCAATCAGATAAAGAAAAAAAAAGACAAATTTACAAAAGTTCGGAAGGAAGAATTCCAAGACTGAAAAATATGCTTCTGTCAATGATAACATAATGACTCCAGATTTATCAACTGCAAAATACATTGTAGTTGAAATACGAAGAGCTGTTGTCCAAAGTGATGAAACTGAAAGCTGCAACGACCATGGATGAATCCATAACACAGCTGCTATCTAATATAAACTCGATAGTTCAGGAATGCAAGGTAAAACTACATTTTTGTGCGCATGTGTGATGCAAGTGAAAACCTTGTGAAATTGCAGAATAGCTTTTACGAACAAGTTCATGGGCAAAATACCAAAAACAGCAATTGCATTCAAAAGTCTATATCTCTATCAACATGACAATAACTTTCCACACTGAGTAATTATTTATATTATCAATTTTATAAGAATATAAGCATATCTTTTCCAATTAATCTACGGTTCATATATAACTTAATAATATAAAAATTATCCCATTTTCTGTAGCTAGGTGGAAAGTGAAGAATTCACAAGCGAACGCATTGCATTCTGATGAAATCTTAATTAAAATATTAGAACGAGATAAATAATTCTCGATATATGAATTATGTATATAGTTCCAATATATTACACAAGGGTGGACCATCCTGAACTTGGAACAGATGTGCACGCACATTCCAGCTAAAGGTACATCTTGCTATAACCCGACAGTAACTTCACTTTCATAAAACATCCATCAAATGTAACCGAAACAGTTTCAATTTATTTGCAATTAAAAAAACCTGCAAGGGAATCGTTTTTTCTTTAAAATATAATAAAATTTCGTAGCACAAATGAGTAATTGAATTTTTATTAACGTCATCTTCAAAAGCAATACGAGGTTTAATGACGACAGGCCACGAAATTTTGAACCACGGTAAATCCTGACCTGACACACTTTTCAAACTTCCACACCTAGCCAATGGGAGGATTTTGAGCTATGACAGATATAATGTGCATCCGCCTTTTTACACGGCGGGTCTTCAGGACTGAAACCTGAAGTTTCACAGGAGTTAGTGACCATGACCACTAGGCTACCATGGCTACAGGATGTACGAAAAGAATAACTTAAATGTGTCTGTTTAGGAGATAGATGGCGGAGGTTTCATAGCTGTGTGGGAATGATATAGTAATGAGTTGTATAGAAGAGAGTATATAACTGTGAGGCAGTAAGAGGAATACTACAGTTTGGTTTCGTACAATAAAAGCTATTTGTTAAAAGTGTTCATGTTAGTTTCAATATAAAAAGCGAGATCAACAAGTTTATTAAATACTCTTTTCTGCCCTGAAACAGACACAAACAGATTTAATGATACATCAAATAAGAATTAAACAACATTTCCACTATAACTTTTCAAATAAAACACGGATATTGTCAAACTCTTGCTCTAACAATCTCTGCAATTTATTTTGTACTTCATCGTCTATTCTTGCAGAACGGAATGTAATGAACGAATAAGGAACTAACAAACTAACGCACAACTAACAAAAATAAAAAAAGTACCAAGAACTTAAAAAATTTCGAACAGCTAATAAAAAATTTTTAAAAATTCTATTGTGTAAAAGATACCTTTTTCACAACAGAGATTAAATCTGAGGGGAAAGAAAAACAAAGATATTGCCCTCTCGTATTCTTACAAAAATTCTGAAAATAAAACTTAAACAATTTAATCCTGTAATATTAAAAAAGCCTTCTTCATTCAAAATACTTAAAATCGTCAGACCAAAGATAAGCAACGCCAACGCAAGGTAAAAAATTCTTGGCAAATTTTAAGGGAAAAAATATCAAATTCTGACGCCATGACTCTATACTAGGGTCCAATGTCATATTTTTTTTTTTAAAGAAACAATGATGAAAACGGGGAAAAAATCCTCGTAGGTAAGCGGATTGCAACACTCATACTTCAGATAAGACACCCAAAAAAGGAAGGGGGGACCAAAAGCGAAGAAAAATGACCACCGGCTCAGCTTTCACCTTATTCGATAAGACTCTACAATTCGTCTGTGGCATGCGGATCGTCCATAACTCCACTGGAGAAATGGCACACGAGAAAAATGTAGGTGGTACGGGGGGGTCTTGGTCTAAGGAAAAGAAAAGTTATCAGGTCGGAGTTTTCGGTGTAGAAAGCAGACAGGTAGAGATGGAAAGGATATATTGATTCCTTCGAAGAAACGAGTCAAGTTGAGTTGTCTTCGAAAAGACTGGCGCAAACAATTTCGGACAGGTGCCAGGTTCGGTTGGTGGAACTGGTTGAAAACCTTTAACTGGCAGAGAAGGAAACATTCCATTCCGATTTCTAAGGCGAATTCTCGAGTAAAAAAAAAGGAGAAAAGTTGGTGATATTTGTAACAGAAGCCTGTTTTAGAGACGGTTTGTTTTGTGTGATCATGCTCTTTTAGGAGATAGTGTGCTTTCTCTAATTTACTTAAAATTCAAATAATTTATATAAACTCTCAATTTAATTATATCTTTGTAAACCATGAAAATTAAATTTTGAGACCAGACGTTTAATAACGAAACAATGATTGTGATAGAGGATGAAAAATAATTAGGATAAAAATGCCTACATGTTTTAAACTTAAAATTTTGAAAATTAAAAATACAGGAAAAGAACAGTTATTTAAATTTTCACTGACATCATGTTTACTAAGAAAAGAAACCGAAGAATACATTGAGGACAATTCTTTTTCAATTCTTACTATAAGCTCACACTCTATATATTTATTTATCTTGGAGGAATTTTCAATCGTTAATACAAAAATTTTTAAAGCGCTCAATTGAACTGAAATTCTATATACATGATTATTTTGGATCACAATACATTAATTTAATTATAATTAATAAAAATTAATTGATTTAAACTAATTATTCAAAGAATTACAAATACAGCCACGTTGGCAGCATTTTTGGCAACTTAGTGACTATTTTGGCGGACTTGTGTTAAAACTTGAAAAGGATTTTTTTTCTCACATTTTAAAGCCCTCATTTGAGCTGAAATTTTCAATACACTATTGTTTTGGGCAAAAATACGATAATTTAATTGACTGAAACCAATTATTTAAAGAATTACGGATACAGCCACGTTGGTTTCATTTTTAGCGACTTGGGTCAAAACTTCAAAATACTTTAATGATAATTAATACAAATTAATTACCACTTAATGTTGTGATTCTGTCCTATGTATACACATAGTTATATTAATTGTAACTATTTAATAAAAAGTAGCTAAAATAAAATTTTTCTTTGTTGTTCTAAGTAGGAATTGACTTAATTTCTTTTATATATTACTTGTGTGTGTGTGTGTGTGTGTGTTACATTAATTTGCCATAGCACTGTTTTAGGTAATAATTAATTTAAACTGAATTTTGAAAAAGAGATTAGGTTCCTTCAAAAATAATGAAATCAAACATTCATTTCTAATGACTTTTTGACCCTGTGTCATTTACATTTCTTTTTAAGAAACTGATGATGTTTGAGAAAGCACAGAATATTATTTCGACATATAGGAAACACGTAACAGGGGCGGCTCTAGGGCCGGACCCCTGCCCGGGGCGGCATTTGGATCGAATTTGAAAAATATGTATATTTTTTTGTTACAAATTTTTTTTATATATTTTCTGAATATTATTGTGTGTGAATTTGGTACTTCATTAAACGTATCTTAATTCCTTATTTTGTGCTCTGTATGTTTAATATCAGTTTTTTTTTTATGTTGAAACTTGAACTTTTCGAGGCGGGATTATGTGTTAAATGATGAAATTGATATGTTTACATATATTTGTCACAAGTAACTTTCTCCCCATCCAGGTGCAAGATCACAATGGTTATTCTTTGCACCCGTATGATTTCCGGTGTCAGCAATCCATAAAAAAACATGGGTAGTAATAAGGGTTTTTGAAAGATAGGAAGTCACATGAGATATTTTATTTTAGTTTTGTGCGTAGTTTTCTATAAGTTAAAATAAGCGCTTGTGATCCTCACCATCAGTAGACTCTATTCCGAAAAAATTGGCTTGCTGAAAAAAGATGATTCCTTCTCTTACATTTTAATCGGTTTAAATAATAACAAGTAATTATTATGTCCTTAATTTCTAATTGTATTTTCTAAGATTGCAATTTAGAGTCAGCAAACTTTCTAGATCTCCAATTAAAAGTTGAAAATAATATGCTAAAAAGTAATATTTTTGATAAAAGAGACTCTTGATTTTGATGTTATAAAAATACGATATTGGAATAGTTCCCTTCACATTTAAATTTTTAGAAATATTATTCTAAATTATATAAAAAGAAATAAAGATTTAGTATCTGAAGAAGTTTTAAAAATTAATAATTATAAAAAATTCTTTCAAAGTTGCCTAGACTATAATTATCCAGCTAATTTTACATAAAAATATATGTTTTCAAAAATATAGCTATTTAATTATTATTATTTAATATATTCAGTTCCATTTAGTTTATAGCATATTATTCTTAATTTTCTTATAATAAGTTTAGTTACTAAAATATATATATAGATGGCGCCATTATTTTTAGTTATGCTGTTTTTTGTGCTTGGTGTTAGTATACTCTTGGAATCGGAATACATCGGGTAAGATTTTGGTTTTTTCGCACATTTTCGTTAATATTACTTATGGTCATAATCATTATTAACCTCTATTGCAAATATTTTTTGTTTATACATATTTGTATTTGTCTATTACGTCCGGATTCCTATAGTAATTTAATTTTCCAACTCTATTCTATTGATGTTATATTCACCCACGTGGGTTTTCGGGCCTTTGCCTCGGTTTATCTCCTATGCTATTATGTCGAAAGTTTCCGCTGAAGAGGAAGGTTGAGATCTCGCAAAACACTGTTTAACCCTGTTTCACTGTCCTAAGCCAGTGACAGCTCGAGAAACCATAAGTTTTTTCCACTCTAGCTATATTTCTCCCTTTTGGTTTGTAATGGTTCCAAGTTCTTGGTTCTTTCGGTTTGTTCTTAAGACGTTTTAGGATTTATTAGTCTTCTTTTTAATTTACTGCTATATATACTGCCTGCTTGTTCGAAAGAACTGTCCAAGTTTTATAGGTGTTAAAATATATGAACAATTTATCTTTTTTAATTATAATTTTTTGCTTTGGAGAGAGGGGCGTCATTTTTAATTTTTGTCCGGGCGGCAAATCTGCTAGAGCCAGCCCTGAACGTAAATCAATCATCAGTCAGGAGACAAGGATGACACCTGGTCAAAGCTTAAAATCACACGATATAACCGATATGAAATGTACAAATAAATTCCCCACAGTGCATCTTCACACTTTAGAGAGCATCCGTTCACAGGAGAGGTATACAGCCCACCTTGGAAGGATGCCTCACCTGCAGGCCATTTCGACCCACATTCTAGGAACTGTTCTGGCATTTACGACGGCAACCAAGTCATTCATCTCGCCATCTGAAGTAAATGGGGTTGTAAAAAAAAGATGAATGGAGATGGAAAGCAAAGCAAGGATGTGGGAGGCAACAATTCGCAGATGGAACATGGACAATCGCAACGCTTAAGGCAGGAGGGGCTACCCCCGTCTTGCAAAGAATGATAGCCAGGTGTGGATACCAAACATACCCAGAATTAAATTGCAGCACTGGAACTATTTATTGCAAGGTGAGAGCTGTTTTCAGAAACAGGGTAAAAAGATTGTATTGCATTAAACTAAAGAGTTTCACGGGAAATTTAATGGAATTTAAAACGGGAAATACTTTATTGCGTTTGTAGTCATTAAATAAAAAGTAAGGTAAGTTATTACGTACAGCTTCATTTCGTTTAAGGTATCCGAACACGTTCGGAGCACTTTTTAACAAAATAACATATTTAAACATTATAAAGGCTTTTTTAGGACTCAATACCAATAAATACTAATATTTAAATAACAATATTTAAAATAAATTGTCTAAATTTCACAGAAATCACAATTATAAGTAAAATTTTAGCAACATTTTTGTAAAATTTCAAAGCAAATAGAGAAAAAAGTAATAAACTTATATTAGTAAAAATATTACCAAAACAATCTAGATGCATTTATCTAGAGAATGTACTAAAATTTTAATGTTTTATTAAAATTTGAAAATTTTATAGTTGGTTGAGTAAACACATAAGAAAAATCACATTCTTTATGAGACCATTATTTAAATAACAAGCCCTAACTCAAAAAATATTCATACAATAAACAATATTTTAGTACATTCTCTAGAAAATAGCATAAATATCAGGTTCAAATGTTTTATAGAAATACATATGTAATATTTTGAGTAGACTCGCCATGATAGATTTCGAGTAATTTAAATGCCCACTTCTGGTAGATCAAAGACCCACTTCCGGTTTTTCTAACTTAATAAAATTGATAGTAGCTTGGCCTCTAGGTAGAGTAGAAACAAAACAAAATGTTTTGTAAAGCCAAAAGATGGCTCTTATTCAATAAAAGAAAACAAAAATATATCTCTTTTCAAAATGGGATATATGATCAATAATGCTGCTCTCTAAAGGATAGTGAAGATAGAATATCATATTAATTTTTCATTTCTTTTATATTTTAAAAAATGTTCCGAATTCGGGTTCTATTCTTTAACATTAACCGAAGACAACCTTAAGGCATCCAACTACGTTCGGAACCAAGATATTGAAAAAGAATATGAATAATTTTTTGATTTAGTGTCATCAAAAGTAGAATTTACACATAAAATTGTTTTAAGGAATATTATGATAATAAAAAAGTATTTAAGTACTATTTTTTGGTAAAAAGGAAAAATAACATTTTTAAAACAGTCATTCTCCTGATGTGGAAAATGCTTCCACAATAATATTTTACACCTATATATGTAGCTTGCCTATATACACAGCAGTGCTTGACCAAGGTTTTTTCAAACATAACACAAAAAATAAGATCGAAATTTACGGGTACGCAATTATACACCGGGTATTAAAATGAGCATAAAAAATATATTAGACATCTATACATCAAAATTCTGTTTATTTTTTAAAAAATGACATTCCTTAAAAACTTAAAGGGTTGTAGTTCTAGAAAAATACTATTTTTTCTAAAGCTTCGGATAATACCTTTCATAAATGGCCTCAAAACATAACAGCATTGTAAAAGTTCACGTACATTTCAGGTTTCATCATAAAAAAAAGAGGGTGGGCGTTATACGGCGAATAAATCTAAACCTTAAAAACTGCAATTAGAAAGTACAGGTGCGCGCTATACGGTGGATTTTACCGTAAATGTGAAGTAGATTTATTCATATTTTAATAAATCAGAATAGAGAAATTTAAAAAAAAATTACGATTTTAATTGATAATAAATCTGAAAATAATGCGAGTTTTTCAAAAATCCTAGTTCAGGCTATGTAGAGAAGTTTTATGCATAGGAAAAAACTAGTGTTATCAATATACAGGAAAATGTTTAAAAGTATACCATTTTTTCCTTCATTTTTGTCAAAAAAAAATTAAATAATTTTGTGTTGTAATAATAAACTTAAAGCAATTTTATGGGTATACTTAAATTCAGTTAACACTAAATATAAAAAAAAAATTCATTTATGCGCTTTTACAAAATTAGTTCTGAACATAGTCAAGATACTCTAATAAGGAGGCTGAAAATAAATAATTTTTATCCAACGAAATAGCACCAGCATATTAATTCAAAATTGAAACATCGCATATTAGTTCAACAATGAAATTTTCAGATTACAATTTTTTTTTCTGGTAATGCAAAAATTTTATAAATGGTTCTTATCAGATATAGAAATTTACTACGAAAATGGAATTTTTTTTTAAAAAAAAAATACATATTTATATACCAAGAATTGTGCACAAATATATTTTACATTGCAAATCTTTTAAAAACTATTAGAATCCCAAAATATTTCTATTTTTATTCAACTCTTAATTGAAACTATTCAATAAGTAAGCAAACGATTATTCATTTAACAAACGAAAACAACGCAAACCTTTTGATTTTGATCAAAGAAATAAATAACTTTAGAGATTTATACATAAAACTCTTTTGAAACACTCACATTAGTATACATTTATTTATATTTGCACACATAACTCGTTTTCCATTAGTTTCAATGAAAACAGCCACTAACAAATTTTAGGTCAGAATACAAATAAAACCCAATTTATTCGAACAAAACACTTCTTTTATTGGAATAAAATTGCAAATCATAAATTACACTTTAAAAGAAAATGGAGACTATTTCAAGCAAAACGCAATTTCTGGAAAACATTGAAATCTAAACGGCTTCCCAACCAATTTTAGATCAATTTCTGAACCAAATCACAATCGGAAACGACGGATTATCATGAAGTATATGGCCCGTTGCCCTGAGTTGAGACATCTAAAAAGCAATGAATTTTTGCATAAATAGATAAGAAATCTTCGTAAAAACTTTCTGGCCGTTCCTCTTGAACCGTTCCCTGACCCCAGACAGAGAGAAAATAACAGCGAAATGTATGAAAAATGCAATAATCCATTTATGGTTTTCTCTATCCACCAGAATTTCAAACTTCAATTTACTTTGAAAGAATAAATTTATGTGTCCTTTTTTTCTCTCTTATACCCCGATGAAAATGAATTGGGCGCCCGTAAACTTCAGAAAGAGATTTTCCTTCCATTTCAAGGCTAAGGATTTATGAAATGAAATTATTTCGCATACATAAATATAAAATGAATTTCAGCTCTAACGAAAAAATTCTTTTTAACGCAGATTCGAAAGAATTATATATATATATATTTTTTGTTAAGAAATAAAACAACGACGAGTTCTTCGTTTCACGAAAGATGTCACTTAAAAAAAGGGAGAAAACAAGAATGCTATTCTAGTTTGATAAGGCAAAATAAAACCTATATGACTAGAGACTTATGAATCCATTATCCTTACGTGTATTCTCGTTCACGTAGACATACTTTCTCCACGTTCAAAAAATTGAAAAAAAGGGTGAATTTAAAAACCGAGTCAAAAATCGAAGCTAATATAATGGAGGTGGATCAATTACTAATGCCAAAAACATAAAATGGTGCAATTTAGTTTCAGTTTTTAACTATCTTTAAAAAAATTTATACTTCGCAAGAGAGCTTAAAAAGATAAAAACGGTAAGAAAGTTTCAATTACATGATAAGCTTTGGCATATTTTTATAATTTTTAAATATAAAGTTTATAAATATGTAAAAGTAAAATGTAATGGATGAAGCACAATTAAATGGAAAAAAAGTTTGCAAAGGAAAAATAAGTTTTTTTTTTTTTTTTTTAAGTTTCAGAAAAACTAAAATGTAAAACAGGACAGAGCGATTTAGTACAATAAAGGCAGTTTTTTTTTAAATATCGTGCAATAAAAATATACATGGTATTAATATATAAAGCGACAATGAAAACATTTCCCTAACCACGTTTTTGTATTAAATTTATCGACTTATTTTAGTTAAGATAAATGATCTATTTTTCATTTGAATCCAAAGATAGCAATGGAATAAATAATAAAAAAAAACTTGAATAGAAATTATTTTTACCGTTATTTTGTGTTTAATAAAAACAGACAATTCCATTTTATTCCCCGGTTTACTATCTGAACAAGATATGTTAATGAAATTTGGAGTAAAACTATCAAACAATCTATCTGATTTGGGGATTGAAATTTGAAAGAGAAAAACATTCCGGTATCAATGCTTATACATAAAAAAATTTGGGTACCGGTAGTAATTGTGTTCGGAATTTTTTAAACAATGACATAAATATAAGAAAATAAATAGGATACAAATCAATGGAGGATTCGAGAGAGAGAGAGAGAATTTCAATTACAAATATATTTGTAAATTTTACATATTGCAAAGAATTATTTGTGAAGATGATCTGATTGACTAAAAGATGGCGCTGCTTTTCATGAAAGAAACTGGGGATTGATCGACGTCGAATCGGAGAAGACACAGTCTGTTAAAGGGTCCCATTATAAATTTATGATTTTATGTCATAGTACATATTTGTGAACGTAATGTTCGAAATGTATTTGCAAAATTAAACTGCAACAAAAATATGAATAAAAAGAAATAATCTATAAAAATTACTCATAATTTCAAAAAACGAAACAGAATCGTAACATTTTTTATATACAAGATAATTTCTTTGAATTAAAATGTGTTGAAAAAAATTTAGTTGCAGTACATTTGTTGCAGGACATTCTGAGTGCCCTGCAACAAAATTCAAACCAGTCTGAAAATAAAGTTAAGCAGAAGTCCATAATGGAACACTCTTTTCCCAAAGTAGAAAAATAAATAAAAACCGAAATGTGAGGTTATTGATACAAATTTTTGTTAACAATATCACAATTTTAAAATTAAGAAATCTAACTATGTGATTTTAACTTAATATAAAATGTGTTCAAAATACACTCTGTCGCAAAAAAATATATGCACCCAGAAGAAATTGAGCTACATTCACGAAATTTGGTATGCATGTAGTGTATATGAAAATAAACAAATGATTAAAAATTCAGAACAAAATATCATTTTATTAAGCGGTTACAGCTTGCAAAAGGTTAAAAATCAGTAAGTAGTAAAGCCACCTCTGGCAGCTATACAAGCCGAAATTCGGCGTGGCATCGATTCAATTAGATCACTTATGACCCCCTGTGGAAGATCCTGCCATAGTCTTTGCATCTGCGCAGTTAATTCTCCTGTATCTCGGGACGGCTGCAGTTGCCTTCCCAGCGCGTCCCAGACATGCTCTATTGGCGAAAGATCTGGTGACCTGGCAGGCCATGGTAGGACGTCATATCCTTGAAGACATTGTTGGGAGAGTCGCGCAGTATGTGGACGAGCATTATCCTGTTGATAAATGGCACCTGGGCGACTTGATAGCATGGGTAGCACAATCGTCCACGTATCTGCGAGCTGTCAAAGTGCCTTGAAGGACCACTAAAGATGATCGTGTGTCCCAAGAAATTGCTCCCCACACTGTCACACCTTGTGAAATTGCTGTATGCCGCTCGACAATAAATGCCGGATCGGACCGCTGGCCGGTGCGCCTGAAGACACGTGTGCGGTGGTCATCAGCACTGAGACTGAATCGGGATTCATCCCTGAAGATGACACGTCTCCAGTCTGTCACACTCCAAGTTGCCCGAGGTCGGCAAAAATCCAGTCGGTTCTGATGTGTCAACTGCCTATGATGTGGGGTCAGTGGTAAGCGTCTTAGCGGACGTCGGCTCCTCAAGCCAACTTCGGTCAGTCGTCTCCTTATGGTTTCTCTTGATGGCACTGGATGTCTGGAAGGAGGTAAGTGGCGTTGAATCGATGCTAGCGACGTTGTTGGTGCCGAAGTGGCCACTCTTCTGATTGCACGATCCTCGCGATCATTTGTGTTCCTTGGACGGCCTGACCCTCCGCGACGGTGCACTCTACCTTCTGTGATCCACTGTTGCCAACACCGAGCAACTACCATATCGCTCCGACCGAGGTGGCGGCCGATACGTCTATTCGACCAACCTGCTTCTCTGAGGCCTATTATACGGCCCCTATCAAAGTCCGTCAGCTGCTCGTACTGCCGCCGGTTACGTCTTAGAGGCATCCTAAGTCTCAATATCGTCTATCAAAGTCATCAGATTCGTTTGGATAGCCGTACGGCGCTCGTACTCATGCTTTTAAACTCTCCCAGTTGCGCAACTAATATGCGCATAGCACACTTAGCCTTGTCTCATTGGCTTCGAAATTTTAATCATTTGCATATCTCTTACCAGACTACATTCTTGTCGAGTTTCGTGATTGTAGCTTGATTTCTTCTGGGTGCATATATTTTTTTGCGACAGAGTGTATATTCAACCATATTTCTTTGCAAATGACGCTAGGATTGCGATGTTTTATGCTTTTGTAAATGATATGCACATGAGTTTATTTTTCCCCTCAGTCAATATAAGTTTTTAGTCGCAGGTTGATAATTGACGAGAAAGTAGTGTCGGTCATCGGACGAAATGACAGAAAGAAACCAGATTTAAGTCTAGATAAGATTTCATGCAGAATGCTATAGACTAGCTGTGCACCATCTCAAAAAGTACTGCTTGCGACAGTGGCAAAATTGGATGTAAAAGTGTTCGGCAGTCCAAAGGGGCAAATTAAGCAGTAATACATGTAAGACTGTTGAACACATAGTATCATTCATTTTGGTAGGATAGTTTTTAAACCCGTAAATACGTCACAAATTTCCTAGGTGTGCTTATGTATGTTACATTTTATAGCATTGTGATATCAGATTATGAAATTAATATTAAAAACATTTCTCATGTAATAAAGTGTGACGCAGCAAAGGGAGCATTATCGAAAAATGGTTTTGGACAGGACAACCACATTTATTATTTCCAATGATGTCAACGAATTCGTGACAAAAATACTAGTTTTTAATGCCTTTAGCCAGAACTGATTGTAGAGCGTCATAAAATTTCCAAGAAATGACATGAGAATTTTGCTACTCCTCCCAAAGGTTTGCTAGATCCACCCACACTGGAATCTAGACAAGCCGCCTGTAAGAAAACACGTGCGAATTCTTAACGATTCTTTGAAAAGACATTCAAGTCAAACTCTGCCACCAAAGGAAAATGAAGTTAACAATTAGTAACAGAGAGCTATTTTTTTCCCCAACATCAGTTGCCCTTTCTCTCCTATGACTTCAAGGTCATTAAAAACGCATTAAGGGGTGCAGTTGCGGTCAGGAGAACAATAAAGAACAAATGGATAAAAACGATTTGGAATGCCCAATGACTAACGAAGACGACATCCCGTTGCATCGCAGGTAAACAAGCCGAAACCGCTATTATCAGTAGAGGAAAAGATAAGTCCACGAATTTAGTTCACGATAAGAAAATAGTACACATTTTTTGAGGTGCTGATAAGTCACTATTTTTTTATGGCTGGGGGGGGGAGTATTTATCGGCCAGGAAATTGGTTGTAAATAATGAGATCTTCAAATTATTCATTCTATTTATTCAGTGTACTTGATAAAAAGAAAATCAGAAATCCACATTTTATTTTGCAATAAAAATGTAAGGAAATAGAATAATTTTGGGTACATGCGTTTTTAAATAAAAATTTTCGTTCGAGGACGAGTATTAAACTAGCTAGTGACTCCCCCCTCCTGCAAAATGTAATAGAATTGAAAATAAAAATGTATAAAATTAAACGTATAGTTAGCATTTTTCTATATAGTATTCGTAGCTCATCAAGATCTCATCTTGTTACAATGCCATGTCATTGATAAAAACATGACTGCCTTTCACCAGATTTACTGTTTATTATTAATTTTTCTTAAAACATACAACACTTTTTACAAATATTAATAACAGATTCTTACTAATCTACAATAGACATATTGTTCACAACGCACAGCGTTGCAAACCAAACCTTTACAATCTTAATAGATTAAATGCATTCGATCTCAGAGTGTAACAAAAGGTATTAAAAGTATTTTTATAACTTTGTTGAAATTTCTATTTTTTATGTGATATTTCGAGAATAAAAAAAATATGGTTTCCATAGCTTTCGAATAGTGATTCATAGCATACCATTATTTAGACAAATAAAGCATTGAGCCTTCTTCATCGGAATTAAAGAGACTGAAAAAGCTCCTTTTATTGATAAAATAACAAATTATTTTCTGTAATATATATATTATAAAGTACTACAAATGTAATAAGCAATGAAAAGAGCTTTCATTGATCGATGGGAATTGGAAGTGATTTCTCAACAGAATGCGCTACGCAACATCTGTATCTAAGACTTTCAGCTCCTTTGCCCCCTTCCCCCGATAACAAATCGGATGGCATTTGATAGATAACACTCTAATTTAAATCGGGAAGGCAAGAATTCCGCCCAACTCGAAAACGGGAAAGAGGGATGATAGCGACATTCGACGTAATTTCCTTCTAATAAATGTGACTAATTTGGACCATTGGTCAATCGTAATAAGATTTCGATCCTGGAGATTCCTGGCATTACTCCGTCTGTGATGATTTATTGCAAATCGCAAATGAAATTTAAACGACATCTTAATATGTTGTACTATTTGAAACAGAACACAGGCTCATATTTCTATCTTTCTTTTGTACATATGTTTTCTGATAAGAGCCAAGGGAGGAAATTAATTCATTTACTCTAAGCTTCAATATATTTACTACACCATTGTGTCAAAAAAAAAATTAAAGATTTTCATCAAATTTTCAAGTTATAGTTATTATTCCATATTTTTCCTACTCCCATTACGTTAAAAGTCTAATTACAACAATTCAACAACATTAATATTTCAATGTACCATCCTATTAAGCAGAGATCCCAAAACGCGTATCTTTACACTAAAGAAAAGTAATGAAAAATAAACAATGAAAGTCTTTTTTTTTCACACCATAAATCGCGCGTAGCCCCTCTAGTCTATACGAAATTTCTAACCGCGTTCCACGATGAATTGCAGAATCAATCGTCTCGAGTGTCACTGTAATTTGGTTTTTCAGTTAGTCAACACGAATTGGAAATTGTATTTCCCATAAAAAGTCCAAAGGTGTTATGCAGAGGTGTACCTACCGCCGTATCAATGATACGGAGTTCCCAGCTACAAGAAGCTCAACATGTTTAGCATTTTGAAACTTTCAAATAGGTTTTATTAATGTGATCATTTTTATTTTTCAAAAAAAAAAAGCATCAAGGAATTTTATTACAGGACTCACTGAGAACTAGCAACGCAAGTGGTGTTATGTCCAAATATCTTTGGGAAAATTTTGTTTTTGGCAACACGCAACTTGCCGTCAAACCTTTTATGCCATTCATAAATTGTGACGGAAGGTAGACTTCGATTGTAGGTAGTCGGAAATTTAAGCTGTACTAGAGTTACGGATTAAAATTAGACAAACCACACACGCTACAGCTTATTCTTGTTCTTACGTGGCTATTTTGAAAAAAGAATGTTGGAAAAACATAAGTGTAGCATCATCTAGTTTAACAACTAATTTAAGAAACTTGATATTTTTCTTCATGTAGCTTAAAAACCGTGATTGAATTAACACTGTTTATTTTTATTTCTTAAAAGTGTAAAGATAAATAAATTTAGGACAGCCAGCACATTAATTTTTACAGTCTATGATTATGAACTTAAAATCCATCTCACCGTAATTGAAATAAAAATTACCAGACAGAATGCCATACGGTATAATAAATAAAATACAAACGAAAATTTCGGAAGAAAAAATTTTTACAAACTCTGCAGAGTTATCAAACGTTTGCCATTTTATAGATAGCGCACCCTTTTTCAAACTACTAAAATAAACGCGATTTTATTACCGAAAGCTGATAATCAATATAATCCCTACATTCGATCAATTTCCTATTTTGCGATGCTTAAACACAACAGATGAATACTATACAAATACAGTGAACAGTTGCAATAATAGGGTTTACAAAGTCAAGTTTCTAGGCTTAAAAATACAAAATAAGAATAAATTGAAATAAAAAAAATAATCATAATGCAAAGAAATATCTTTATGGTGAGCAACCATAGAATCATTTTTGTGTCATAGTGATTTTGTTCAAAAAAGTCCCTTTCCCAGAAGGTACTTTTTTAAGTTTTAGTACTTGTTTTTAAAAAAAAATTCAAAGAAACTGATTTTTCATCTTCAAAATAAGAGTTAGAAAAAAGCAGAAGAGCTAATATTCTTCGAACAATATCAGTCAATTTACCCAAATGAATGTAAATTGGTCAACTTAGATTTATAAGCTTATCTAAAATGCTCTTAGATTTGTATAACTAAAGAAAAGTGAAGGAAAAATCGAAATTGTAAAGACATGTTGCTACAAATTTGTTCATTAGGAATGAAATGCAAGTGTCGCATTGCAATTTTTTTCTCCTGCTCGAAAAACATTGACTGACATTTCAAAATTCATTTTAATTACCGTTAAAACAAATTCATTAAAAAATCATTACACATACGGGGTACACTTAAAATTCCTAAATAAAGGTAGAGAAAGATGTTCAGCAGAACCTGATAAGGGAAAAAAAAATTATAGTCAAAATAAAATCTTCAAATTCTAATTATTCTCTTGTTGGCATTTTTTTTTTAAAACCAGTTATCGAAAACAGTTTTTAACGGCGAAGGGAGGAAACTCATAAAAATTAATAGCCAAGGCTTGCAAAAAAGAAAACAAACAAAGGAGTGACCTGCCCACTCTCCATCCGATTAAACCTTCGCGACCCCGGAAACGGCATTTCCTTGTGGCCTTGGAGAAATTAGCCTTACAGAAACGTGTTCTCGTTTGCTTCGTTCTGTCCACAAGCCAAAATAGAACCAGCAACACAAACGATCCAGTTCTTAGGGATTTTAACGCAGGTTTCAACTTAACATTAATTATTAATGAATGATTCTTACTTTGAATTACGATAGAATACAACACTGATTAATACGGCTGCATTCAACTGAGATTAACGGCGCACTACACAGCAACACGAGGGCTATTGGCGAAGGACCTAGTAATTTCGAACCACGATAAAATGAAGAGGATGACACCCGAGTTGACATTCCCCTCTCCACGCTAATGGGAGGATTTTGAGCCCCTCTATATAGCAAAGCCTCAGTAGCTCTAGGGCTCGAAATCATGACACATCGTCCACGAGAGAATATTAATGTCGTTCTATTCAGCTACTCGAGGACTTTTGTGTGGCGACGGTCTTCGTTATTTTGAACCAGGGTCAAGTAACGAGGACGACACCTGAGCAGGCACCTCCCACACCACACTAACGGGAGGACGTTTGAGCTCTCGGTTGTTAGCTGATCGGTTGTTTATTAACGTTGCATATTTAGAAGCAACAAGAGGGCCATTGAAGACGGATCTCATAATTTTGAACCATGGTCAAGTGACGAGGACCACATGCGAGTTGGCACCCCTCCTTTAACTTCTACACCACGCCAACGAGAAGGGAGTTTGAGATTTAACAACTCGAAAGATTTAACGTGCATCGCCCGCCTAAATGTCGGGTCTTAAGCGGTACGAGGCTCGAACTCAAGACACGCCTGCCACGAGTCCCTTACCTTGACCTCTAGGCTACCGCAACAGCAAAAGTCAGGGACCATGATCACGAGGCTATCGTGGTCACAAGTTCAGGGAGTACGTAAGAGATTGGAAAGATTATCTGCTCAATGGGACATCAAACAGCGGATTGCAACTGCGACAGAACACCTTTTTTCACGAAAAGGGAGGCAAGGAACTTGAAGTCGAAATGATAAGGTTGCAAATTACTTACAATCAATCCATAGGAATGAGAAAAATTCGAGTAGACTGTATTTCTGAATTTAAAGAAAAGTCTTACAATAAAAACCAGTTGAAAGCATACATGCTAGTCGAATCACAAGGGGTTGAAAACAATCTAATGTAACCGAGCATGTAGGCACAGCCAATCCAATTGAAATCCGATTAAGCAAGCAATAAAATGCGTATATATTATTTTAAAATTTCGATAAAGGTACGACTACCCTTATCGATAGTCTTGCACCTTTTCATTAATAATCACCAAAAGTAAAGAATTTTCGCTAGGGAGAACTTTAAATCGTTTACGAGCGCTTTGGAAGTCAATAACCGACAACGAATAAATGCAACTTTCACAGGCAACAGAAAATTAATATCACTGTAAATTCCCTGCACAGCCATCTTATTATCATCCCTCCCCGGCACACAAAATGGAAATCAAAGGCAATCCTTCACCTACAATAACACGAGAAACTCATAAAATGTTAACAAGATCGAAAGTCAATCTTTCGGGCCGTCAACAAGGGCCCCACTGCGCATGCCCGAGAGGCAACCTTGTACAATAACCAATAACCAGTCTCCCATTATCCGGCTTTTCCCGATACTTTTACAGGCTTGCCGATAAAGTCTGGCTGCGATCAAAAGGCCCCTTTCCATTTTAAATAAGGTTCGAGTCCACTCGTTGATGAGCTGGCTGTTGCAGTTTTCTCTGCCAACCGAAATGGTTTTTTTTCTTTCTTTTCTCTTTTTTTGAATCGAGATAAGTTTCGGAAATCCCTTTTTTGAAAAAGTTCTTATCAAATTGTGCATGCATGCCTTGCTCTGAGATCGATGCTCTCAGGAATCGATTACAAGCTATAAAGGATAGTAAAATTTGGCACTGGCTAAGCAAATGGATGTTTGGAATATCGTTCCTGAGCGTATTCAAGTTAGAATACTGACATGATGGACTCAGATTAATATAAGGTGGGCCAAATAAAACCTACTAATGTTAAACACTGATAACTCTCGTAATAAACATTTATTTTGATTAATTTTTTTTATACATTAAATATATTTTATGGGAATTATGTATGAAATATATATATGACACCAACATTTTTTTCGATTCAGAGGTTGGCTCTTTTTAACGTATTTTCCATTACACCACATAATGTTTCCGGTTGAAGTCTCAGTATTTCGTCTCGAATATTCTGCTTCAGCTGTCTAATAGTCTCTGGTTTATTAAAATACACTTTGTCTTTTAAATATCACCATGAAAAAAAGTAGGGCGCAGTTAAATATGGCGAACGAGGTGGCCAAGGAAAATCTGAATTTTTTGAAATCAGACATTCACCAAAAATTTCACGTAGCAGGTCCATAGTTTGCTTAGCAGTGTGCATAGTTGTTCCACCTAGTTGAAACCACAAATTAGGATTCTGCTTCGCCATTGGTCGCAAAAAAAAATTCTGGAAATGCCCAATTGACTGGAACGACGGCGAGTTGACACGGATGGATCATCTGCAACATTGTGCCGCACAGTTTCCACGTTGTCTTCAATGCGAAAATTTCGATGGGCACCTCTTCCAGGACGGTAGGCTACTGAGCCCAGTTCCTCAAAACAACCTACCAAACTCCTAATTATGAAGGCTGTGGGAGTTGATCTTGAATTAAAATATTGCCGATATTTATGTTGCGTCATAACAATTGACAAGAAGAGAAAACCTCGATAATTTTAAAGCGTTGTTTTGTATTGTATGATTCCATAATAAATTTTTAAGAATTCAATTATGTAACCTACAAAAAGAAAAAATTATATAAAAAAATTAAAAAGTTATTTGTGTTTAACATTGGTAGGTCTTATTTGGTCCACCCTGTATTATCAGGATGTGTAACATGAAATGTTTAGATTATTGAAAAAAAATTCGTTTTTGAATTTATAGTAAGCATTATATTTATTCTAAATATTCATCATTCGCTTCAGCACATTATCACCAATGCATTTCCATCACATTCATCTTTTAAAACATGCGTGGTCTTTGGAAGACATATCTGTAAAAGACGTATTCACTTGTCTTGTTGCGAAAGGCTTAATTCCATACAAATAGATTGGAAAATTGGTGAAAGATCCAACAATTGGTGAAAGATGAGGTGAGTATGGATGACGTGGTAGTATTGCATAGCCTAACTCACCGAACTTTTGTATAGTCATTTGCGCCATATGGAGCAATTATCGTGGAATACTATAGTAGATTAATCTATGACCCAATAATACATATCCACAATTTCGTGCAATTTGACACAGTAGTTATTGATCGCCCAGACCTTAAAAATGAATAAGCGAAGTTATATGTATAAAATACTTCCTGCAATATTCTACATAGTTAATTCCCTGACATCCATAGCGTACACAAGGGTGGGGGATTCAAACCTCTCCCATAGACAAATTTTTGAATTTTTAGCTTAAAAATTACGTTTCGAGGATTTGATCTACGTGTTTTAAAAAAATAATTCTTCCCATGAAAGCATTTGCACGCCACTGTCTGATATATGACGTCTAGGAGGCGTCATTCACTTCATAAGCCAATGTCAACTTTGGCGACTCCAAGACGTCAAGGATTGTCATAAGGCGGACTCCGAAAACTGAGCGTTGATTTTGAAAAAAAAAATACTTTTCCTCTTTTTCAGCCTGATTAAATGTTATACAGCAATGGAAATTTCAAAACAAAAATATTCTGCTTCTATGTTTACATAACTGTCTAGTGAAGCCAACAATTCAATTCTATTTGTACGTCAGGAAGCTAATTGAAGCATTGACTGCTTTTTATTATCGTGGATAATCCATTTCTCCGCCGCTGGTTACAATTCTCCTTAAAAAGGGCGTACCCGTTGTTCTTTCAATAAAGCAAACTTCCAATTCTCGCAGTACTTATGGATCGCGCAATTTATAAGAAACATATTTAAATCAATTGCTCACGTCCTTCAGATTGTTATCAACACACATTCCTAGTTCCGCAATGGATGACAATGTTCGAGAGGGATCGGTGAAAAGTGTCACCATGAACGAGAACAGGTTGCTTCCCACGAGTCCTATTATCAGTCATTTTCTTTTAGAATTGAATTTTTCGAACTCTCTCTGTACAGTTTATTCGTGATTTCCAAAGGCAGTGTTGATGTCGCAGGAAAATGATGAAATCAGGAATTTCATCAAATCCGTAAAGGAGATGATAAACTGACAGATGTTAAAATAACTTCTCTTCAAGGTCATTTCCCTGATAAAAGTAAGGGATTTGAACAAATCCCTGATCTGTTTCAGTGAAATGATGAAATACTATTGTCAAGAGTTTAAAAGTGTTCATTTAACAAATATGGTGCATTATATTAAAACGTAGAAGTACGTAATACAACAATAGTCAATGAAATACAATTTATTCGAAACTAATTAATAAATAGAAAATTAGGCTGATATTTTTTTTATGTGTAACATCTTTCCTCTTGGTTGCTAACACACTAAAATATCAATCTCAATGTTAATCCTATGTGTGATGTGTGTGTGTGCTATATTTTTTAAAGATATGGGGTTAATATGTAGGGGATCGATAGTACTACCTGTTTGGTTAGGTAGTACAAGGACTCGACCCCTCCCCAGGTGTCCCCCCCCCGTGATAGCATTTTGCCAATGCAAATCCTGACTAGTTCATTTCATCATTTCACTGAAACAGTTCAGGGATTTGATAAAATCACTTTCATTAGGAAAATAAATGACCTTGAACAGACGTTATTTTAATATCTCTCGTCAATTGATCAAATTCCAAATTTAGTCATTTCCCTGCGACATTGATATTACGAGAACGGTGTGTTCTGTGCTATTATACAATTTGGACACGTACAAAAAAGTTCTTAATTTAATGATTGATATTACATAACAGTAAAAAGAAATCCCAGTAACTAAGCCATCAATTCCAGAAAGGTAAGAAATCCAGCATTTCATATTACACAACATAATAATTGAAACAAACTCGAAAAAATTCATCAAATTCAATTCCATAAAAACATTAAACACACACAACCGATACGAAAATATACTCTCTTGTTACACCATACGTGTGTATGACACAGCATTTTACTAAAAAAAAACTACAGCAATTAAAATTAAACCGGTTTTAAAATCAAGTCAGTTTAATAAACAATTTTAGTCCAAACTATTTTTGTATATTCATTTGTAACCGTAAAATAAAAAACGGATAGTAAATAAAATTTTAAGAAAAAGTTAGGCCTTTTGAAAGTTTTTAATATTTGTACCAAAAAAGGTAAAATCGTATACATTTAAAATAAATTTTAGAAAAAACCAAATTACAATTAAATGCAGAATGATTAAAATATTCAGTAGTAAAAACTAATCAATTCCTTTTTCTCAAATTTCATCCCCCCAAAAGAAAAATTGGGGAGAGGTGGGTGACAGCCGGAATGAATTTAATAAATCTAAGAAAACAGGCATTTAAAAAGTTTTTAATTTTGTGCCAAAATAAATAAATAAAATCCTATACATGTAAAAAAGTTTAGAAAAACAAATTTAAATTATTGTAACTTGTTTTCTACCAATATATGCTTGAATTTTTTTTATTATTCCACGTGCTCTAAGAATTGTTAAAGATACACATATACAGTCCCTTACATGAAAACGTACTATTGGAGGGAATCTTGAATTCTCTCCCGTAGATTTCCTTAGAAACTGGTATGACCAGAATTTTCGAGAAGAATGTACGCTTTTCACAGAAGATTTACCTAGAAAGCATTGCTGGAATTTTTTTTAAACCACCGATATCGACAACCGTTTCCTTGCTCCTTTATCTTTCAGATGACAATAGTATCACTTGACCCCAAGGTGACTTTTAAAACTGCACGCATCAAAGAACGTGATTTAGATAACCTTACTTGAATGAGTCTTGCCACACACAGGTAAGAAATGACTATCTGCTTCTGGGGGAATGTAAACAATTTTCCATTCCAGAATTAGAAAAAGAGATAATTTTAAAAGATCTTTTATTTAATCTCACTTGGGAATCAAATTGTACCAAGCAACAAAACTGGAATTCGTTTCTGGGGCCTTTTTCCCTGTTCGTCTATGAATAAATTTTGATATCATAAAAGAATTCTTTATCAGACGCTTCAAAAATGTATGACCTCCAAAACTTCACAAGAGTGATACCTTAATACCAGTAACTTAAAATTAGTCGTCACGACAGATAGTTCTCTTTTTTAAAAAATTTCAGTCTACGGAGTAGATTTTTTAAACCCCTCTTCCTCAAAACCCCTTTATCCTTAAAATCTATCAATAAAAATGATCACTAATTTAACTTTACAATCCTTAAAAGAGGATTAGTCGAAAAATTTCTTTTTTCAGAAAGTTATTTGAAGGAAAGTATCCAAAATTAATGTCATTAGTTTTAAGTTGAAATTTTCAAAAGTTTTTTTTTCGGCATTTCTTAATGGAAGTAAGCCTGCCCGAAGTAATAAACCTTAACAAACTTTTCAGAATTCATAAATATTTTATTTCACCTTAAAAAGAAAAAAAAAAGTCATAAAAAACGTTTACAATAGCGGAAAACAACAGCAGCAATATTAACCAAGAATTTTGCTTCTAAAATAAAAAATAAATAAATATTACTAATTAGGGAAAAAAAACTTGTCTTATTTCTATTCTGAAAGCAGTACAAATGGCAACAACAAAGCTATTTAATGAAAATTTTTGCAAAAATGTAGCTTTCCAAGAATTTAAAATCACGCACACACACAAACTCAATTTGTTTTCATTACTATTTTACTAAATGAATTTAAAATTTCAAAAATAGTGGTAAAACTTTAAAGTCCTTCCGTCTACAGTAAAATGGAGACATGAAAAATATCTCAAGGCGATTTGGAAAACGTTTTTCCACTACAAGCCACTCAATGCATTTTTTTCCCACTAGAAAATATATATACGACACATAACTCAAAAATTCTATTTACAAGAGAAGAAAGGCGCTTCTGCAACATAAATGAATTATGCACATGCACAGAAATATATATATTACAATTTCAGAAAAGGATGGCAATCTCCCGGCGGCTATTAAAACAGAGGGGAGTTGAGATGTCTTCTGCTTACTCTTAAGTATCAGAGGTTCAGAGCCTATAATTTTCTTTCAAAAAAATATTCTTCACTGTAGGTGAGAGAAAAAATACGTTTAATAATTGCGACAAAAAATATCCATGAATTAAAAAAAAAATTCACGTTAAAACACGTGCGAGTGAAAAAAAAAAATAAGATATATACCCCGGAGGAATATTAAATAGAGGGGAAAAAATTCGTCTTAACTGTTTTAAACAAAAGAATAAGAAAACTGAAGGGGGAAAAAATTAAAGTTATAAGCAATGCAAAACTGATTCTTTTGAAAGAGGGGGAGGTGAGGGGTGAAAAGAGGGAAAGAAGAGAAATTGGAAAATTTA
This sequence comes from Trichonephila clavipes, assembly GCA_019973935.1. NCBI lineage: Eukaryota > Metazoa > Arthropoda > Arachnida > Araneae > Nephilidae > Trichonephila > Trichonephila clavipes. The sequence goes on along the minus strand of BMAU01015816.1, from coordinate 348,628 downwards.
AATCGTAATCTGAAGAAAGTGAGTAGGAAATGAGAAAATTGAGATTCTTTGATGAAATCGGCATAGTATTTCTTTTTGGAAAGTGATATTAGTATCTAGAATTTTCCATCGAATGCTTTTCCCCAGAATGAAACTTGGAAATTCGTGATCCCATACCTTCAAAGAAAAATAAAGTTTTTTTTAAAAATTTATATATATATATATATATATATATATATATATATATATATATATATATATATATATAAAGTAATGAAGTTTAAATTTATAAAATTTCTTTTAAATTTGAATCAAATGTTAAAAGAGGGGGAAAAAAGCTAAAAGAATTTTTTTTAAATCTAAACCTCATAAATAGTGTTAAAGAAACAAATATTATTTAGCTTTTATTCTAAATTCAATTATTTTTTTATATATAAATTCGGTTTTGCAATTAATAGATAAAGAAAGTTCATTTGCAAGAATAACCGATAGATGAAAATGTTTTAATGCAGCCAAACATAAAAATACAATTTCCTATACTCAAATAACTGTAATAACTCATTTCTTCGTATTTGCATACAAACCTCGCATCAGCGAACTATTGCTCAAGATTGACTACATGCAGAACATTTTACGAATAACGGCAACATATTCGATTCCATCTTAAAAACAATTGCTAAAATTTGTTACAATTTATCAATTACATGGGGTTAAGAGCGTATTCCTTTTTTGTTATAACTTTGTGATCAAACATGTTTGTGAAACTAATATTAATTTACAAATTTCCTATTCAACGCTATTTGCATTTTTTCTATTAAAATTAAAAATAAATGAGGCATCAAAATTTTGTATTCTCTCCGAATAAAATGTCAATTTTAACAACAATCATCAAACTCACTCTAAGCATTTCCAAACCATTCATTAAAAAAGATACACAAAAACAGTGAGCAAACTTTTTAAAAATAAAAATTTAGTGAATGAACTTTATCGTAGAGAAATTATGTGCACCACTGCATTGAATAGTTCAAAGACACGCTTATCTGAAAACGGAGTCAATAGTACATGAAAACAAAGATTAAAAAGTTCATACTTCAACATCGAGTAAAGAGATATCGAAAATGATTAAGAACTCAATAGAAAACAGATATGTATATTATATCTTCAAAGACGATTTCTTTCAACAAATCTAGTTCTATTTGGTGGAACACAATTTTATTTGGTGGAAATGCATTAAACTCAAATTTCAGGCAACTCTTTTTTTTGAGAATATATTTTGAGTAAATTTAAGGATGAATTTCAAAATAGTTGTTGGCGAAAATTAAAATTGTTTTAAAAAAGAACGTTTATTTATCCAGCACTTACAGAGCCAAGTGAGAGAGAGAGTACAAAAGCATAGTTGTATTGCAAATTTAATATTCAAAGAACTAAATAAAGAAATGTAGAAAGGAAAAAGTGAAACAATTAACAAAAAAAAAAGTCTTAATACTGTTAATAAAAGAAATAACTTAGAATTTCCAATCAATGTGGATACCAAGGTATCACCGAAAATACTCATAAATCGAGGATTTTAGTTTTTAAATTTCATTGCGAGTTCATTGCGAACATGCGAAGTTCATCAAAATGTATTCGAGAAAACTAACTAAGCCAAATAATTGAAATTTCTAATATGCATTTAAGAGGACACAGTACGATTCAACTGACCAAAATTGGTATTAAAAAAATCAAATCTTATTTTTTTAGTCTAAATTATTCTTTATATACTTTTCTACAACCTCACAAAATTTGAAAGCTCTAAACTTAATAAACGCAGAATTATGATAGCTTTTACGTTCGTTTTTATTCACATCCCTATGACAAATCAAAACTTTAAACTTACTTATCTCAGTAACTAGTGTGTCTTCATTTAAAATGCTAAGGCTTTTTTTCTATTGTGTCTCATGCTTTGAAATTTTTTTTTTTTATCTATTGCCAATGGTACACATAACAAAAGTTGGTATGCATTTTTGAATCAAAGCAATGCTTATTTTTTAAAAAATAATTGAACTCAGAATTTATTGGTTTTTTAAGGAATTTTCCAATAAGCATTCATAAAAAGCCAATACCAATAATGGTTATACCAATACCAATTGGTACGAATACTAATAATGTTATCACAAAACCCATACCAACTTTTGTTATACATAGTTTGACATACTTGTAAATCAAATTTTATACATGTAAGTAATTTTTTTTGGTAGGAGTAGCATTTTAAAATCACTTCACAAATTTTAAGTTTTTTCTTAAAAAAATTAAATGGCCAGCATTTTATGAAATTTTGAGCACAAAGTCTGTTTTACATAGTATACACACATAGGAGGCAATAAAATTTTTTTTAAAAATCCTTAAATTAAAAATTTTTGCGTAAATCGTACCATGTCCCCTTAATGACCCCCAAATTCTCTCTTGCCAAAGTCCCAATCTTATCTAACAGACATTTCTAAAATGCAATACCTACCAAAGTCCACTTAAAATGAGTATCAATGAACGCAAGGTAACGAATTCAATCGAAGATCTATTAACTATTAAAAATTCAGAGCCACTTTTACAATTCATCTCAATTGTTCAATTCAGACAGAAAACTCAGCGTCTGCACGAGGAAGGCGCCGTCCTGTCTCGTCCACCAGACACAAAGTTCGACCCAATGTCACATTAGTGTCCAGCATGAGTTTTCGGCCCCTAATTGTCCATATTCTCAAATTACCTATCCAATCAGTCATTTTATTACGGAACTATTAATACCGTCAACATATTTAAACAATGTTCCTGCACAGTCCTCAATTGAACACATCAATATTTTTGGCACAGGTGCAGGACAAGAATGCAAACTGTCGAATATTCAGTTCTAAATATTCAAATTTAATAAATAAATGGAATATTTTAAATACGAATGCATTTAAGAGTTTAAAAAGTTTATTTTTCAAAAAAAAAAATCCTTTATTTTGAAGGAACTTCAATATGAGTTTGAATATAAATTTGTTTCCAGCAAGTTCTCGTCCAATAAAAGGCAATATTAACGTTAATTTCTGAAACAGTGACGGCTATTTTTGCACATCTAAAAACAAGGAATAATTAGGGACCCATTTTCACACAAAATAATAAATTCCTATTTTATGCATGCTAGTCGGTTTGTAATTAATGTATCCTTTTATAGCACTGCATTTTTAATAAATTCGTAAAAATTCAATAGAAAAATCATAAAAGTGAAAGAAAAAATTATTTAAATTAGAAATCTTTTCGCTGTGCAGAATAGCAGACAAAAAAACCCCCATAAAAATTAAAGGATGATTCAGACAGAAATTAAAAATACGACATAAGCTGTGTTTCGAAAATAATAATGCGAGGTCAAAATATAAAATTCTTGCTAGAACGTTTTTAAAAAAAAAAAAAAAAACTCTGAAAAAGTGTGTTTCGAGGTTGATTTATCCTTAAAAGGTGTCTTCGCTTCATGTTAAAGCATCGGACCCGAATATGGAATATTTTTTCAGACATAAAAGAACTGGAACATTAATATTACATACTAGCTTCGCTGTGTCCCATAGAAACATTTTATAATACTCTAAATTTTTACCTAAGTTGATCAATTTTTTCTCGTCTCAAATATGTTTCGTAATTTTTTCCCCCTGTACCATTATGCTAAATGAGCTATCTCATAACGTGTTATATTAAAAAATAAAAAAGTACTTATGGAATATTTTGAAATTTTAAAAATACTAAAACAGATGTATATGAATTATAAGGCTAAAATTTTTTTTATGAAAATTGACACATTTCTCTGTCTGAAAATCAGCTTCACGTTTAGTTCTAACTCGTACATTTGGCAAAGACAACCTTAAGGCTTTTTTCGGAAAAGTAAGAGAGCCATAACTAAATGCGGAGCATATTTTTAGACAGAAAAATACCTCAATTTTCATGGAAATTTTTAACATTACAACTCATACATCTGTTTACAATATGGCGTTTTTAAAATTTCGAAATACTCTAAAAATACTCCCCTTTTTAATATGTGAAAGGGCTCATCGAATATTACGGTAGAGGAGAAAAAACGCGAAACGCATTTTATACCAAAAAAAAAATGGATCAAATCGGTTGAAAATGTAACGTATGATATAAAATGCTGTTTAAAGGATAGTGAAGCCAGAATATAATATTACTTTTCTATCTGAAAAAAAATACTCCAAACTCTGTTCCTATTCTTAAACATTAACCGAAGACAGCTTTAAAACATGAGATTTTCACCGAACTGAAAATTAAACGTAGTATTTGTTAGTAGCATGTCATTATGCATTTCGCTTTCTTCCAAAAGAAATAAAATAAATTACCAATAACATGAGCTTTTCTCCCCATTTCATTACACATTTATCAAAAAAAAAAAAAAAAAAAAAGAAAGAAAGATCGATATTTGGACACCATTACTTTTTAATACAGAAACATTCTGCAAAAACACCTCAACTTAACAACAAAACCGATCCATTTTTCTAACACTCGTCCGACATCAGAAAAATGAATGCAGGAATCATAAAACACAAAGCGAACTACTTTTTAAAAAAATGCACAAAATCGATAACTTGTAAACAATACCAGTTCGGAGGGAATTACGTCACAGCCAGGGAAAAAAAAGATTCTTGGAGCTTTTGTGTTCTATTGTTAATGATTCCTGCGAACATTGCGTCAAGGAACCAGTGATCGATGTAGTGATAAATCATTCAGAGGGCCAACGAAAATCGAGAGAAAAAGAAATATTCCTCATTCCGAGAAAAGATCAAATAAGATCAAGCGAAAAGCAAACCAACAGTAGGTATTAATGTGGTACATTTCCAGAGGCAGACATGTTTTTTGGGGTGAGCAACAAAAGAAACACGAGCCTCAAAGCGAACAAGTCAAATATAATCACATTGGCCAAGAAAAAGGGGGTAAAACTGTTCCTTTTCTGCAAGCAATTTCTTAAAAAAATATTGTTAAGTTTTCTTATGTTCCAAACACATATCCAATTCTTAACTCTCTTCGGAGGAATCTCTTAATATTTATAATAAATATATGTTTGAACTCTATTTATAATATGAATGTATAACATTCGAACTATTATTATATGTTTATTCAAACTTGACAGAATTTTACAATAAAATTATAGTTTTTAAAGAATAAAACGTTTAAGGTTCCAGTCAATTCTATTTGGAATTCTCTCGCCAGCGATTTAAAATCTTACACAATTTTCTTAAATTTTGGTTAATTTATTTTAAATGCAATAAAATGAACAAAATAAATGAAATTTTCTATAAAATTACATATTTATTTCTTCGTTTTTTGGACATATGTCTACGTTTGTGATATTTTAGATTTTAAGATATATTTAAAAATTTCTGTTTCAAAAATCAAAATATAATACCAACACCTTACTCTTGCGGATACTTTCATTTGCATTTAAATAAAATGTGGAAGAAAATTAGAAATTCTCTACAGGATTAACATACTTATACATTCACAAGCTGAAAATGTCTGGTAGACGGTAGCATTAAAAACAATTCTAAAAGTATCACCAACGTTCTTTGAAGGCAAAGACTGAGGAAAGTTGAAAGTCTTTTAACTGCCCTTTTTGCATAATGTTAATCGATCTCCATACCAATAATATAGTAGAGATCTCAAAGGAAATGGCACAGAAGCCCAATCAAAAAAGGGGAGAATTCTTTTTCTCAATTTATGTAATAAGAAACCAATTATTCTTAAACGTAATTTTTTTTTATGTAAAAATTCATCATTTTGTATTAGTCATAAAAAAATTCATATTTAGTTACCAAACGCACGTGCTTGATTATATATAAGGAATTCTATTTTATTAAGCACTAAATTATTTATAAATCTGTCGTACAATGGGAATATCATATGTTGGTTATCAATAACGAAGTAAAAAAAAAACTTTTTTTTATGTTTGGATGTCTTAAAATGTTTTGATAGAAAATTGTGTCCAAATGACAAACAAATGGGAAAAATGATTAAAAACGATAAAACATCTAAAATTTCTTTCGTTTCTCATATAGAAATGGAAAAAAGATCCAAGAATTACAAAATCTACTAAAAGGACAGCAAAAATCAGAGGGGATTCTTTCTCCACACTAAACCAGACATAACAAACCCTTTTCAAAAAATTCCAGGCAATCTGTTACTACGGCTTGAAAATCAAAGCAATTATTCAGGATTAAGTTGCAAACTTGACAGATCGATACACGTCTTGCTCCACAATGGATTGAGGTTAGTTAATATTTGAAGCTCACCGCAGTCAAATTTGCAAAAGAAAGTCTACAGAAGCGTAAATAGAAGATATGTGTTTATTCAACGTATTTTAATTTCCACGGGGACAGCATAATATTCTCCGGGATTAAATATCAAGTTGAATAATTTCCCTAAATGAAAATAGGAAATTACTTTTAGACGAAAGAGGATGTTAATGTTCCCTGGAGAAATTTCAATTTCTCCGCTGAAATAAACAAGCATCCATTTCAAAATTTAAATAGACACACAGAAAAGAGAATGATATAGAACGCAGATGTAAAAATAAATGCTAAAGCAATGGAGTAATTCAATAAAATAAAACTCATTTTTATTTTTGGAGCGGCCAAATTTAATTAGGCTTGACTTCAGGTACGTGAAGGATGATAGGGTTCTAGTCAGGATTTCAATAAGCAAAGGAAAAAATGCGATGTTTTATTTATTCTGATTTGACATTTAGTTGCAGAAATATTTTGTAGCTACATAAAATTTCTCCATTATTTTGAATACAAATAAATAAATTCAGTTTCGAAAATTACGGATTTTGAATGTTATTAAATTTTTCAACCATAAATGAAAACCTAAAAATTGCCATTTTCATTTTATTTAGAACAACAGAAGTTGAATACATTCTCTCAGTGCATTTAATTTTTGATTCAGAACATAATTTCAGAATATTGAATTTCTTTTCTGAGAGACAAAATGGATAAAAAAAAATTATAAAATATATTAAAAGGCTTCAGGAATAGGATTAAAGATTTGTAAATCTCTGCTACTCTTTGTATTAATTTAGTATATAAAACCAGTTATTAAAATTTACAAGAAAAATATTTAAATACATAAATAAAATTCTTAAGCTTCTACATTAGTTCCCCCCCCCCACCTTCAAAATTTTATTCTTTTTTTAAACAGAATCGTGCAGTTTTATTAAATTTTTTTATGGTCACACATTGGCACTATACATTATCTTGCATCTAAAATGAACCATATTAAATACAAATTTCTTTGTTTTATATGAAATTTTATTTAATTGTGTACACTAGTATAATTTATTCAGATCCAAACATTAAGCTAAAATTAGAATTATGGTTTAAGTATACTCCTCTAAATCCCCCCCGACACACACACACACGAACAATACCTTAAAAAGTTCCAGAAAGGTAAGGTTTTTCTCAGATTCAAATTGAGAATGCATTAAAGCATTAATTTCATTTAAATTTTAGAGCCTTTTGAATTTTTAAATATTTAATCTGCAAAAATACCCTCCATTTTATAAATATTTGCAATAAAAATAAGTTTCTATTATATAAATTATACAATTGTTGAAATTTGGGAATTTTATATATATTCTATATCTATTTTATCATGAATTTCAGCTTTTAAATATTTAAAGATTTTATAGATATATATAATCAAAAAAAAAATCTAGATTTCTTAGTCGAACATCATAATAATGTTTAAATTATTAGTTCAACAAATAAAATCGTCCAAAGGAAAGCTAAGTGTAGTACATAAAAGCATCACATATAGAAAGACAAATTTTAAGATATAATATAAATTTTAATTCTTTTCTCTAAGCTATAAGTCACCAAATATTCATTTTTATTATAAGTCTACCTTACATTTTTTTGAATTTTATGAAGATTTAAGAATTTATCTGCCTCTATAATCCATGTATTAGTAGTTGGTAAATGAAATAGATTTCCTCTTTATATAAGAGGAAAAAAAAATTTTATCATTTTTTTTTTCTGTAGCAGGAAAGAGAAGGACTGCTAAATTTTTACTCATTGCCAATCGTTAAAAATTCTAAATTTCTAAAAATTCTAATAAATGTTCAAAATTTTATTCATACTACTAAAAATTTAAGTACACTAATCAGCTTTTTAATCTTTTTGATATGAATTTTTTTTCTTCTAAATAACCATTTCATGTTACAAACATTGTTCTTTTTCAAACAGACTAAAACAAATTTTTATATTTCACCAAAACAATAATGTAATTAAACTTAAAAAGGAAAGCATAGGATTTGGAATAGTGTAAAAAAATAGCATTTCACATGCAAAAAATTTTATCACAGTTTAAAGAATTATTCAAGGGTCAAGGAAAAAGAAAGCAGAGGAAATAATGAAAACTTTCCTCTGCTAGATATTTACCTTAAGAGTAAACCGCACAAAATTTCATATAACAAAAACAATTCAGCAATACAATATTAATTTAGTGAAAAATCCCTTTAGCTTGCAATTATGCTAAAATATAGGTATGTGGTTCATTACCAAAATAAGTAAGGTAACAAAAGATTTCAAAAGGAAAAATAGATCGGTTCATTTAATAAACCTTGAGGAAAAGAGACTAAAAAAATTTGATGTTAGCAAAATTAGACAAACACATTGAATGCAAGCAATACACATCAGGATGGGGGGAGGATTTTCCAAGATTATGAATAAAAGAAAAATTAATAATGTACATAACAGAAGAGATAGTCCAAATTTTTTCTAACATAATTTACAATGAAAATAACAAGACAGTAAGAGACATGGAAAAATTTACAATATATATAGCTGAACTTTTTAAGAATATAACACATCAACTACTAATAAATAAGCTTAAAAACTTTAGTCAACTTTATAGTTAATATACAATGACAATGACATGTAACTGCTAATAATTGCTTAATCAAGCCAGATAAAGCTGAATTTTTATTTTGCACACAAATATTTATGTACAGCCTTTATTTATTCACAATAGTTATTAGATCATAATTTTAGAAAGATTACAAGTCTCTTCATCTTTGAGAGTACCTAAACAATTAACATTATCTAATCTAATTCAACAATAATCTTTTAGACTTTATTTCTTTACTGTTCCGTTCAGCATTCAAGGAAAATGAGTAACAACTTTGTTAAAAAATATGTTGGAAAAACTTTCTTTGGATTGAGGATTTTTTACTAATCATATTACTTTTCAAAAAATTTCTTTACTGATAATTAAGCAATACTGTTTATTACACTTTTCAGAGATATTTAATAGCTAGGTGTTTCATAAATAAAATTTTAAGACTACAGCAATAATGTATACAGCATTAAAAATTAATTCAATAAATAAAAAAAGGGAGAAATGGACTACAATATTTAACTTTAAAAATTAGATTTTGCGAATAAAATGCTAATTTAATAATACAACTGAAAATTCAAAAGAATATAGGGAGCAAAAAAAAAAATTAATATATATATTACATTCAAAAGATTTTCCAAGAACTGCTCCTACTTATTGATTACAAAGTACACATTCACACAAAATCCAATTAAGCATATTTAATATGAATACCTATCTTTACTTGATTAAAATTCATAAATATATATTTAATTATACGTTTATATAATATGATTATTACTATAAACTTTCACTAAGTTATTTGCCTTTATTTACTTTAAAAGATAAATAAAAACAAGGCCACAGGATAAAAAAAAATATTACCTCTTCCCTGGAAGATACAGCAAAAGCACATGCCACAAATAAAGTGAAGAAGCATATAATCATTAACTTCATGATGATTCTAGGGTTTAATTCTCTGATCTTCAATTCAGAAAAGCAACAATTAATTTATCAAAAACTGTCGATATCTCTTCTCTTCAGTTTGTCACTTTACCACACGATACTAATGCATCGTACACAACACAGTCTGACGAGCGGTTTAAGTCCACGAAAGACAGAGATGTCAAACCCGACGAGTGATATGACAGGAAAAAGGTTTATTTAACGTTCGAAGACGACAAATTCAAATTCACATAAAAATATGACAGTATTTATACCAAGAAAAGCTAGAGCTTCGCAGCTTCGCGTCCTCCAAGAAACACCCAGATATTCAGTCAGAATTATGCTTTCGGTTGCCAGGTTCAACCGCTATACTTTGCTTCAAGAGCTGTGACGCATTCTGCCTCAAATCGATATCAGGCACAAGAAAAGAAATTACTGCAGAACGGCAGAGAGGGTCTTCCATGACCATTTTCTCTATTGCGTAATCACAATTGAGAAGAAAATTCCTTTTGATAAGGAAATTGTATCCTTTACTGAAGCCCTAAAATATTATATAATCGGATTATATCATTAATTCATTCATGTATATTTTAGGATTACATTGAAAGTGCATAATTGATGTTCGCATGAAATGATTACTGAACCATCTTTGAAAATACGTATTGTTAGAATAAAATGCTTACTATTACTAAATAAAATTTTCGTGTTTTGAATGAAAATTTTACGTTGTTATGCATGAATTATAAAATTTTATTTGCGAAAAAAATCAGGAACAATATGAAATGCGATAACGATAAAAGTGCTGTTTCGTGATTAATAAAAAATAATAAAAGAGTAAAAGAAGAGGCAGAATTTTTGCATGGGTTAGAGAAATTATCGATGTTTTTTTTATAGTTTATTAAAATATTAAACTGTGGATGAATATTTCGTATTAATAAATTTGGTTAAAATTATAGCGATAATTCTGTAGAATTGTATATTTCGCACGATACGTTGTAAATTATGTAATTAGTTATAAAAGTAAGGAATTAATTTTGACGCAAATGAATAACCTTTGCATAAGTGTTTTAGTTTTGTGTTTAAGGAGGAAAAAATATAAAATATATATAAAAGAAAATTATATGTAACTTTCTTTCAGTTTAACTTAAAACCAGTAGATGGCGACACACTCCGGAGAAAATTTGCTGGAATTTGAGGAGAAATTCGATCTAAATTTAATGTCTGTAAGATAAAACTTATTTTTTTACCTGAGCTGTCTGTGAGCAAAGAATGAGTTTCTGGATTTTATTTCATCTTTGTGATCTTTATAATCATGGTTCAAGCATAAACATTTCGTGAAATTCATTCCATTTTTTTCACACATGTAGATATTTTTCTCGCTTCTGCTTTTAAATCAAACATAAACAAGTCTGAGAATTTTTACTTTTTGTATTAAAATTTAAATAAATTTCCAGAACTGAATTGTATAAATGGATAAGTGATTATTGTTGATTTCAAACTTTAAAAATATAAATTTTATAAATTTGCCGTAGCAAAAGTTATACATTGCAAATTTTTTTTATATATAACGCACAAGTCTTTCTTATAATAGACTTTTTAAAGAGGTTTGAAATAACGTGGTCTTATAAAAATTTTGAAGAATCTTAAACATGGTGCATATTAGGAAAATGATTTTTTAGACATTGATCGAAGCTTAGAACACACCGTCAAATTCCAACTGGATAAGAAAAAAATTTTCAGTTGAAATCAAGAATTTTATATAAAGTACCTGCAAAGCGAAAACTGCAATGAGGATAAAAAGAAACAATAAATATTCACTCCGAAAAGAAAAAGGATGCAACAAATTTCGGAAAGCAGCTCCTTTTTACAAATCATCAGAAACAATCAAAATTTCTTATTGGATTCAAGTTTAGCGGATGTTATAGCAGAGCCGGCTCTAGCAGATTTGCCACCCCGGACAAAAATGAAAAATAGCCCCCTCCAGTGGCGTAGTGTGAGGGGTGCAGAGGGGGCATGGCCCCGGGCGGCATACGAAAATGGTCGGTGGCAAGCACTGCGATATTTAAATTAAAAAAATATTTCAAACTCCAAATCGCGCCCGCACGGCGAAACTGACGGAAACGAGTGAAAGCTTTAATACACGGCGTACAGATGCAGGTAGTTTATTAGTCGCTATGCAATTGCATTCGTTTTAATGTTACTTAGGCTTCTGGCAACCGGCACTGTGTGGAATCACTGTTGCTTAACATTATTTACAAACAGAGGGACTAAATATTCATCAATGTGCTAAAAAAATACGTGCTTTGCATGCCGTATTAGAAGCAAAACGAGAGGAATTCATGGACGACGCTTTAATATATGCTAGAAGATTATGTGATGAGTTTGAAATTTCTTTTGAACCCCCAAGACAAATCAAGAGGAAGCATATGTTTGGCGACGAAAGTAAAGATGTTCAGTTATATATATATATATATATATATATATATATATATATATATATATATATATATATATATCGTTCGAAGATGACTTGAGGCGAACAATGTTTTCTTCAATAGACAGAATAACTGCTGAAATTCGAGAAAGATTCCAACAGTTGCAGAATCCAGTGCAAAAATATGCGTTTTTAAGGCCTGAAGTGATATTGAGCATGGACGAACTTAACTTAGTAGGTCAAGCTCCACAAGACATTTATAAAGAATTCCAACTTGAGTGCGTACGTCTACAAACTTTCGTAGCTGCAACAGACCAAGACTGTAGAAAAGAACTCATTAAGTCCGGCTCTCTGGGTTTATTAAAAATGTATGAGTGAGTCCAAAGATGAAGATGACTTACCAAACATTGTCATAATGTTCAGAATTTTTTTAACATCTGCCATCAGTAATGCTAGTTGCGAGAGAAGTTTCTCTATGCTAAAATTAATCAAAAATTATCTCAGATCGATTATGTCCACATTAAGGTCAACAAATTTAGCTATTCTGGAAATTGAACATAACTTTGATATTGGTATTGACAATTGTATAAAAGATTTTACCGTGAAAAAAACCCACGAAAAGTGCATTTTTAATCAATCAAAAAATGTGTAAAGTTGCTTTTTTTTTTTACTTTTACTAATTTTCTTGACTAATAATTAAAATAGAGAGACGACAAATTTCTGGTCGGCCCCAGGTGGCGAAAGCCCAAGCTACGCCACTGCCCCCTCTCTCAAAAGCAAAAAATTATAATTAAAAAAGATAAATTGTTCACACAGATACACTCCTTTGAGCAAATTTCTTTATTTACGTATTTAAAAATTATATTTTAGCATTTTATACAATGTTTCTATTCAAGAAAATGATACCAGATGAAAATTTTCATATATTATTCACACAATTTTAAAAATTTAAAATTTTTGAAGAAAATTGGGGGAAAAATTTAAAATCCTACTCCTTTTGTAAAAATTAATTTTTTGACCTGAAATTTTTTTATAATATTCTTATGGATGTTCTAAACAACTTTAGGGATAGATTTTAGAATAACTTCATTCGTTTTCGAGAAAAAAAAATGTTGATATACAGGCTAAAAATCAACGAAAAAGCCAACATGTCTTACATTTTTTTTTTAAAAAAGTATTCAGTTTATAGCAAAACGGATTCCTAATTTTATTACATGCTTTATTTTTAACACGCAGAAAAAAAATGGAAGTGATTGGTAAATAATTGTCGAAAGAGTGGCATTTTGAATGCACTAAGGTTTCGAAAAACACAAACTGAGAAAAACCAGTTTAAAGTTTATAATTCTGAAAAAATAATTATTATAAGCTTAATTAAACTTAAAATACCACTTTAAGATATTACTTATACGTTTTTCTTTAAAATAATTGCATTTTCATATGTTTTCAACCCACACATTTTTATAAATGATCAACTGTTAGAGAGTACTAATTGCACAAGAAAATTCAAGAAAAACGTTAAAAAAAATTTTTTTTCTGTCACGACAGAAATTTTAGCTGTTTTTCTTCTTATAATATTAAAGTATAATATTTGTGTGAAAAATATATCAGGAATAAGAACTGAAATTATAAAATTATTAATATAAAATGCCTTAATTTAAAAATTTTACATGCACACATTTCACAAAGAAAAAAAAATGATTGTATGTATTGCTTCGGAAATATTCTGCTTTATATATTGCACATTCTCTTTATAAATTAGATTTTTTTTTATCAAAACGCTTTTTTTAGCTTTTTTTTTCTAAAAAGGGGGCGTGGCTGAATTGCCTAATTTTTTTTCAAATGAAGTTTTATTCAACTTCTAACTTTCTGACATTCACAAGTGATATATCAATCGAAAAATAATAATGCAAAGAATAGGATTAAATGAAAATAAAAAAACGATAGGCTTGTGATTTTGGGGGTACCAAGTCCTCTTAAAACTTGAATAATTCTTGCGAACAAATTAGCAGTACACACACATATTATTTTAAGTCTTAAGAAATACAAAATAATTCGAAATTGAAGACGCTAATTGTAATTACTTGTTATTATTTAAAGCGAGTAAAATATAAGGAAAGGTATAGCCCATTTCAGCAAGGCAATTTCTTTGAAAAAGAGTCTACTGATAGTGATGACCACAAACGTTTATTTTAACTTATAGTAAATGCATTCAAGACAAAAATAAAACATCTCCTGTTGCTCTCTATCTAACAAAAACTCGTATTACATCTGGCCCATTTTGGATAGCTGACACCGGTCATTGTATGGGTGAAAGGAATGTCCATTGTGATCCCATATAGGGATGAGGAGAAAGTTAATTTTGAAAAATGTGTGTAAACATATTATTTTCGTGATTTAACATATACGCCTGAAAACTTTCAAGCTTCTATATAAAAGAAAACTGACATTAAGCATACAGAGTACAAAATAAGGGAATAAGATACGTTAAATGAATCATCAAATTCCCACCCAATAATATTTCAGAAAATATATCAAAGCTTTTGTAACAAAAAAAAAAAAAAAATTCAAATTCGGTTTACAAATGCCGCTCTTAAAATTTGCCGCCCCGGGCAGGGGTCCGGTTTGTCCGACCCTAGAGCTGCCTCTGGTTATAGATCCAGTTGAGTATATTCACTTCTCTTATGGGGAGGGGAGGGGGTCACACTCTAAGGAACACGTTGACGTCAGCACCAAGAGTTGTCTCAGAGGTGTTGAAGGCTTAATGGAGCGCCTGATTCCCGAAGGAGTCTAAATCTCCAATCAGTCAAAAATTGGGGAGTGACATTAATTGATAATTTGCCCTTTTTTATTTTGTAAGTCTTTTAAAGTTGAGTAGAGGCATAATGTAAGATTTTAGGGTCCCCCTGCAAAGACAGGTTTTGGTCCCCAAGTCGGACTTACAAAGGTTCTTTAAATCAATCAGTCCCAGCTACTTTAAATCAATCAGTCCCCTAGAATCCTACCCCTCCCACAATGCGGGGGGTACGTTGCACCACTGGGTAAATTCTATTTTGAAAAATTAAAAGTCTGTTGGTCTAAGAAGGGGGAATTCTCCTCCCCTCTCACCTGATTTGTGCCACTGAATAGACCTTTCCCGTAAAGACAGATATTTTGATTTTATTTGCCTCAAGCTAATGCGTTAATTATCAACAAGCAGTGATGAATAATTAACGTCAATTCTAATATTTTAAATTAAAAAGTTTAATCCTTTTCAAGGCAACATGAGTGTGTTTCTAATTTTATTTGACTTATTAATTCATTTATGTTTGAATGTAATATTAGTTAAATAAATAAATATGTTATGAGATGAATACATACATATTACGTGTACAAAAGTGTTAAATATGTAAAGATAAACATATCTATATGCCACATTTGTAGCAAACAGGAGCAAGACAAACCTCCTAAACTTTAAAAAAATCAGTACAAATAATCGTGGTTTTTTATTTATTTTTTTAATAATTATTTACTTATTTTCTACATATTTCAGCTTCTAGCCCCCTTCCGCTTCTTTATCTAAACACGTTAAATAAGAAAAATTTACGGCAACAATTTTGGCTAAGAGTGGTTGGGAGAGAGAGATTCCGAAACCTTCGCAAGAAAAAGCTTGGATAATTCACTATACAACGCTGCTGCTCTGAACAACTCGTTCGCTTTTTGGGCAGTAAATCTCCCGCTTTCATACGTTTTAAAGGGAATTGCTCGTATCACTAATCATGTATCATTATCTTCTTTCTGTACATGTTTCGCGATTGGAGAGTCAACTTTGCAGTGCCACAGACAAGATCATTTTAACCTCCCCGAGGCCCTAGGCCAGGGGTGGGCAGACTTTTACATGGTCTACTTCTAATTTTTTCAAGGTGTTGCGGTCCTCCCAGTGGCGTAATTGTGGTGAGCTAAAAAAAGCTCAACAATATTTTTAATAACAATAA
The DNA here is from genome assembly GCA_019973935.1 of Trichonephila clavipes. Classification (NCBI taxonomy): domain Eukaryota; kingdom Metazoa; phylum Arthropoda; class Arachnida; order Araneae; family Nephilidae; genus Trichonephila; species Trichonephila clavipes. The sequence continues at coordinate 332,410 of BMAU01015816.1, read as the reverse complement.
TAAATACAGAATATGTACTTACATAATTACAATAAGTAAAACTTACTGTTTTAAAAAGACCTTTTTTTTTTTTATCAAAACGCAAGATACAAACATAAGAATTATACCCACAAATTTAAGGGTATTAAGTAATACATTTATTATCAAACAATTCAAAGTGCATTAAAAAATAAATCATTTTCATTTTTCGTTAGTTCTCGAGCTATAGAGTTAGTAGAAGCCCCCATCTTTAATATCTCAGGTGATGTTTCAGTAGCCAATCCCGTATTATCGCGGGAAGAGTTGATCAACGTTTATTTTCCCCTATATTCGGCATGTGGGGAGAGGGAACTAGCATAACGGTGATCACATTTCCCTCCCTATAGTCGCAGAGAATGTGTTAAGCGCTATCGTGCGCTTCCACAATAATGGTGCATGTGTCGTCTACACTAGAAATCTAACCTTTCACGCTCGAGGGCCAAATTAATACATTTAGAATGAACAGTGGGCCACATTAATAAATTAGTAGTGATCCGTGGTCCACACGGCTGCCAAAAAATATTGCAGTTAGAAAATTTATAAAAAAAAAAGTGTTTCACAAAAGTTAAATGGAAGTCGAATTAAAATGCTTGCACACCTGTTAAAGATAGAGCTCACCATTTTCTGAAGATTTCGGAGATTTTTTTATACAGTGGGTGATCGGTTAACGAACATAATCCGTTCCAAGACTATGTTCGCTATCCGAATTGTTCGTTAACCGATCATCGATTCACCATAGACTTCTATGTGAAATCGATTAATTCATTCTGGAGACCCTAAAAATTAAATTTTAAAAAATGTATAATTTCTTAGTAAGTTTTTAAAAAAATAATACATACCTATAGTCTTGTATATTAATCGGTTCTTTTCATTTTTTGCTTATGGGGCGTTGAAGAACATGTCCAATGTCGAATGCTTTTCTCTCTTTTTCAGGATTTTCCGGAAGTAATTAATAGCATTGTCGTTGTAAAAATATTCAACACTACTCACATCAGCTTGATTTGGGTGCTATTCTTAGACCATTGCTCTGACAGCCTCCCACTTTTTCAAAATATCTTTAATGGCAGATGTCGACATTGGTCCTCTTTCGTCTTCCTCTTGTTCAGAAGGAGACAGATTTCGTAGTGTTTCTTGGTGTTCTTCATTCAAAATTTCTTGGAGTTCTTCTATCGTCAGTTCATCTTCATGTGCCATTATGAGTTCTTCTATGTCATCCTCGTTCACCTCCAATTCCAGATCTATAGCAGTTGTCAAAATTTCATCCATAATTTAAGGGGTGTCTCCCTGATCACTTCCGAATATGTGTTTGTTGTCGAAACACAAAAAATCTTTCTTGAAAGTGTTCGTTATATCCGAACACAAAAATCTTTCGTGAAAGTGTTCGTTAACCGATCACCCACTGTGCATGAAATTATTTAAGATACAGAGAAATTTTTGAAAAATTCGTCATTTACAGAAAATTTTATCTCAGATGGACATCAAACAAACCAGTGAAATGTTTTAAATATCAAGAATTCAGAATAAATAGAGTTTCTTACGACAAAAACAGACAAAGCAATTTTTTTCTTAAAATTGCCTCAAATTCAAATGAATTTCCTCTAAAATACCTTCAGTGGGTCATTCGTGCCAAGCAGGAAACGAGTTGAAGACCCTTAGTCTACACATAGCTGTTTGCATTGTGAAGAGCCCACACTCCAGTCTTGCTGGTATCGGTGTTCCACAAATATATATCTTTTAGTATGAGAACCTTAGGTGAAGGCGGTTGCCTCAAAATGTCTTAGCAGTCCACCGGTAGATCGCGATCGACTTAACGCCTACCTCGGCGCTAGGCACTTTAAATAGTTACATCCCTCTCACTATTTTCAGAGTCCCCCACAGTCCCCCTCCTCCTTCAGTTCTCACCTTGCAAGTTTTGGCTCCGGAGGGATTCTCCCTTACTTTTTTTCCTTTCTTGGTTTTTGCTGTTTTGAGAGTTTTTCCATTACTCCCCTACTATGTATTCGACGTGTCCTGGACTGGTAACCGTAAGAAAAGGTTAGTGGCATGGTCTGGCCTCTCTTATTCATTTCTTAAGGCTGTCTTTGGTTAATGTTAAGGAATAGGACCCGAATTTGGAACATTTTTTCAGGTATAAAAGAAATTAAAAATTAATATGATATTCTGGTTTCACTATCCTTTAGAGAGCAGCATTTTTTGTCATACTTCCCATTTTAAACTAAGTGAGATTCATTTTTTAAGGCATAAAGTGTTTTGCGTTTTTTCTCCTATACCTTAATGTTAAATAAGCTATGCCTTCGCGTATTAAAACGAAAAAGAAAGTAATCATGGAATATTTTGAAATTTTTGAATACACTATATTGTTAACAGATGTATGAGCTGTAATATTGCAAATTTCCATGGAAAAATTGAGGCATTTTTCTGTCTGAAAATGTGCTTCGCGTTTAGATCAAGTTCTCGTACTTTTACTGAAGACAGCCTTAACTTACGATGTCACTAATCACCCACACACCTGTTTGTAAATTAGTACAGTAAATTAAAGAAATTGTTTGCAATTACAGTATAGAGTATATATTATTGTATGAACTGTTTTCAAATTGGTAATTATCTTTTTTTTTATCGCTTATCGCTTTACTATCTCTTACTTTTAGACATCTTTTTTTCTTTATTGAACCACTGTCATTGTACTGGTATAACAAAGGTTTTCTACAAGCTTCGATCATTGCAAAATCATTTATAACATCATTGTAATTAATTTCCATAGCAATATCACTTTGAGAGCATTACAACATCAAATTATTAAGTTTTTCACTTCATAGTAGATCTCATTTCAGTCTTTTCTTTCTTGAGAACAGAAATGCTTCTCTCATGACTCTCTAGACGGTGTGGTACGTTCAGTGTAATTTTAATTTTTTCTCTTTTTTGCGCCTCCAAATCTGTTGCACCCTAGGCACGTACCTAGTGTAAACCGACCTTGGTTCTAGGTAGTGATCCTGTGTTTCCAAATTGTTCAAATTATGTTAAATGATCCAATTTTTTCCCCTCTGGCTTTTTAAAATGAATTATAGTACTTGAAAGTAAGTTGTAATTTCTTTCGAACATTGATTTACTATTAAAATTTATTTTGCCGCGTGAGTGTAAAAATTGCTCGATTTTTTTCTTTCCCTTTCTGCTATGCTTGTGATGAATTAACTGACTTGTGAAAAGCATAACGGAAACCTGTATCTCCGTTCCTTAAAATTTCTTTATTTTTATTTTTATTGTCCAGCTGATGATCAGGACAAGGATTGGGCTCCAAAGTTGTACTGTATTACTTGTTACAGTAGTTTGGCCATATAACTCAAAGTTTCGTGTAAATCAATGCCGTTTGCTGTGCTCATGGTTTGACGCGATTATTACCCTTATCCAGGGGCGTAGCTACCGCCGTATCAATGATACGGGCCTCCCAAGCTACAGGGGGCCCCAACATGTGTGACTACAGTCCAATTAACAGGGTTCTCATATCTAAGAAGGGCACCAGGAGGAATTTTAATGCAGAGCCTCCTCAGAACTAGCTTCGCCAGTGCCTTTATCTCATTGATTGTTACTTTTGTATGATTTTCCCCAACGGGGTTTTTAGAAAAGTAGCTCACAATTCAGCATCCTAATATCCCTTCAGCTGTAAGACAGGTTCCTCATAATGAATCTTTACCGATTCTTATTAACCTCGAAATCCGTACTTTAGAGTCAGAAACGGATTTCGAAGACTTTGAACCAGTCTGGACCATCAACGTCTACTAATAATGATGCTATATATCTAGGTGATTTAGTTGATGGACAACTTTACTTCGTCATTCAACCAGAATTGAACTATCTCGTCTGATTTGGAATTATATACCTAAGATTAAATCTGAATTTTTTCGACTTCAATAGTGGAATCTCTTGGAAAAGGGTGCAAGGATCTCTACTTATCAAAACAGTGAGCTGTGAAGTTACTTTTTTCGTATAATGAAAGTTTAGTGGACATAATGGAGACATTCGTAAACATCTACCAAATCCTTAATAAAATCTTTAATCATGATTATATAATCGGAAACTTTACGCTGTAAGGGCTTGAGGGTCGCTTTGCGAATCAGGTGCCTGCAGAAAACAACTTCCACTGCCCACGATTCTGTGTCTAAGAAATTCATAATGCTTTTGTCAATAAAGAATCGAACTGTAATAAAAAATCATTTAATCTGAAGATTTTTTGAACAGTAATTGGCACAAGAAATTGTTCTGGCTCGTTATCTGTCAGAGATATGTTGTAAATATTTGATTAAATTAAACACTTTGGCTCATTTAATTCGAAATCTGGTAAAAGTACGAAAACAATTGATTCAATGCAGTGGAACACGTAAGGGTGGAGTTCGAGCGGTTCATCTCCCTATTGACTGGCAAATGTCTCACTTTTAAAATAAAGATTACCTTTCTGCGATGTCAACTGAGTGTTTCTTAACATATAATCCCTCCCCATAAATGCAGTCTGTGTACACCCACTCAACGCCTGTTAAAGATATGACTGAAGAATTGCAAAAAGAAACGAGCGATGACGTGAGAACATGCAGTACCAGTAGCGCACACAGGCATTTTTTCAAGGGGTCCGGGGTCGAAAGTTCACCATTTTTGTATCATGCTCCTTTTGATTTTGTCGATATTCGGGAACAAAACACACTAAAAAACTAATTTTTGAATAAATAATTAGCATTAATTAATAAAATTAATCATTAATAACAAGTAATTAATTAAATTTCACGTACTATATACTTAGAATTATAATCAATCGAAAAAAAATCAAGGGCTTTGGAGGGGGGTCCGGACCCCCAGGACCCCCCTTGTGTGTGCCTCTGTGCAGTACTTGGTAGCGTAGCTGCCAATGGGCTAGGTGGTGCCATACCCCGGGGCCTTGAAGCTTAGAGGGGCCCTCGGATTCTGATCACCAAGCTAGCTACGATAATTTCTCCTACACTTATAAATATAAAAAGTTGAAACACAACTATAACCATGACAACTCAGTTGAAAATAACTTAGAACTTGTAAGGAATTCCCCTAAAATTCTTTCCTTTGTTAGTAGGCAAGTCCGATCTTCATATAATAAACCTTTTATTTTATCTACATCGTTTTATTTCCTAATATAAATGTTATAATTTGCAATCTCGTACTCATTACTGTTTAATTTTTTATTATTTATTACGTTACTTCTCATCTTCTGGTTTCGGTCAGTGCTGGTTTATCCATTGGGCGCTTGAAGCGAGCACCCAGGTTCCGGATAAGCTGAACTTAACATATTTTCTGGTAATAAATTTGGATCCACCAGTACCAAGGGGGCCCATAGATCTTTTGCGCCCCATGCCCGAAATGAGCTTAAACCGGCACTGGTTCCGGGAGTTCCTAAGCTCTTTACAGCTGTTCTGGAAGAAGTCTGTCGTGGTGTCAAATCGAACACATGGCAGATCACTGCTCACACAAGAAAACTCATGCACATACATGTAGGTCAGTTCTTCTCAAACTTTCAATACTGGCGCCCCCTTTTTTATCACAATTTTTATCGCGCCCCCCTTATACATTAATCATGTACTGAATGCAATAATAATGCACTTGGACGCTAAAGCTACAATAGGCGATCTTAATTATAAACCATACAAATTAGTAACATAAGTATTAAAATTTTGTATACTACTTTTAAGCAATAAATAAATAAAATAATAGGATAATTATTATGTTATTTTTCCTTTCTATAATTTTTAAATTGAATACATTGCAAAATGCGGTGGCTGCTTAGAAGACAAAATATAGATATCTGCTAAATATACAAAAAGAACTCAGAGGGTGAATTTCTATTCATAAGCATTCCTTATAAAAACTTTGCTTTGCAAGACAAGGCCATGGAAGTCGTTAATACTTATTAAACTTGTTATTAATTTAGTATTAATTAATTAGTTATAAAATAGTCTGTGCAGCACTGATACATTGAACGTATACCGGCTGAAGTGCCCGCTCTTTGCCCGAGTTCTTTTATAAGAAAGTAAAACATTATTGATATAATAGATGAATTGTAAGGGGTGCAAACCAAATGCTCGACAATGTTTACAAAAATATAAAATGATTTTTTTAAAATGGTTGCTCAAATTATAATTAGTTTTAAGCGAATGGTAGTTTTAAGCCTCACAGAATTAGCATTTATACTTGATGTTAAATAATGAATAATAATATAAAATTCCGATGAAGAATAACTGTATTATTTTTAATATTTAAAGCGAAAAGATTTCAACATGTTTTAACCCGGGAGCAGGCGCGCACTGGATACGGTCGAGCGGGGTTATTGAGTCACCCTAATCCTTTTTTTAAAAAATTATTTTATTGTACACGATACAAATCGTTATTCCAGTGAATAATTTAACTAAGAGAAAGTTTTCATACTTACTTTCAAGGACTTTTCAATTTTTCTTTGGTAACAATTAAACAGTTTTGCCAGAATTAACGATTTCGTAATCTATGTGTCCCGCGCGACCACTTCCGGGTAAAAAGTGTATTCATTATGATTATATGAAAAGTTATTCGCGTTATGCTTTATATGTAAAGAGTACTCGTAAAAATAAGTCTTGGCCAAGTAATTCTTCAAAGTGGGCTCTCCATGGTTTTCCAAATATCATAAAACTCTTTTGCATGGAAAAAAGCGTAACAGAGAAATACATTACTTACAACTTCCCTAAATGAGAAACAAACACATAAGAGATGGGTCATAACTAACTGTACCGATAACTTAGAAGGTTAAAAAGATTACAGCTATAATGTGCAGTAATTCAGAAATAATTACAGTGATGAATTTTTTATGTACATAAATTTTTTCGATTCTGCGTCTGGGATCTGTTTTTTCTCTGGAAGAATTATATGTTAGGTTTAAACAGAAAGCGTAGTAAAAAAATCTCTCATCATGCGATTACAGCAAATCAATCCTATTTGGTTATAGGATCAAAGATAGCTAATTAGGTATTGAAGAAGTTTTTATTTTTGTTGACTTAATATCGCGCGCGCGAGCCTATAAATTATATCAGAGTAAAAGTGCATTTTTTATTATATCTGAATATATTTTGTTTTAATTCATTCCTGTACATTAATTATTTTTAAATATTTTATTAATTATTTTTAAATATTTTATTTTCGATATGCTTGCGCCCCCCAGGGGGGCGCGCCCCACAGTTTGAGAAACACTGATGTAGGTAGTATGAAGCTTTTTTTCCCTATGTTCTGCAGAGCACGATAAAAAGCTTATGTTAAAGTAGCTTTGTATGTTTAAAATATTCATATATTCTTACCCTTTTTTTTAATAAATCCCGACCAAGATAGGGCCCTCATTTTGTTTTTCCACCAGGGCCTTTGGATACCTTGCTGCGCCACTGGTAGTACTTAGGGACTTTCCCGAACTTTAGATATGTATGTAATCGCGATTCGTAAAAGACGAAACATCCTACAATGCTACCCGTTCAAATTTACGCACGTCCAGAAGTTTCTGCTCGATGATCTGCCAAATCAAAAACTTCCCCGTCACTATTTCTTGATCGGATGGAAGCGGATAATGAATGACCATACAAGTAGCGTAACGTTCACTTCCTCAACCCCGCATCGCGGGGGGCAAAGCCTGACTGACACAAAGTATGTATTTAACCAATTTATAAAATATTAAAGGCAAAACCTGACTTTGCAGGGGGAGGAGGCTAATATTCTCCGATAAGCCACTGACCATGGGGCATCTCGTGGATTATGCGTGATCGTAGACTATTTTGTGCACAGAGCCCATTTCCATACCGAAGTTTCTGTCGATACTCTCAACTGCAGAATATGGGCGACACCAATTTCTTTGCAAATCGTATATATAATCTCTGCCTTTTCATTCTATTAAGGTATCCGACTACGTTCAGGAACCGTGATTTTAAAAAGGCGCATAAATGGATAATTTTTATGATATTTAGTATCACTTAGATTAGAATACATGTATAAAATTGTTTCAAGGACATTTTGACAAAAAAAATTATTTAAATACAATATTTCAGCAAAAAATTAACTTAGAATAACCTTTTTTCAAAATGTTCTCCTTTTGTGAAAAATGCTTGTATTATAATATTATTTTGCCTGTATGTAGCTCAGACCTCTGTACAGAGGCTAAACTATGATTTTTGAAAAATTCACATTATTTTCAGAGTTACAATAATTTGAAATAATTATCGGCGTTTTTTTCTTAAAATTTCTTCCCTCTGTTGTCGTAAAATATGTACAAAAATCCACTTCTAAGTTATATATTTCAAAAATTCTAGTTGAGCCTCTGTACAGAGGTCTGAGCTATATACAGGCAAAATATTATAATAGAAGGGGCCATTCTATGTTCCTTTTTTTGTCAAAATATTTTACTTAAATAATTTTTTATTGTAATACTATTCTTAAAACAATTTTATATACATTTTCTAATCTATGTGACACTAAATATCATAAATATTATCCATTTATACGCTTTTGCAAAATCACGGTTCCAAACGTAGTGAGATACCTTAAGATCACTTAAGAGTGCGGGCTTTTCAGGAAATTAAATATCCGCTCCATGCTATATGTACTTGTACTTCTGTATTGTTATAATTTTTTTTAAAGAATGTTTCAAAATAAGGAGCAAATATATCTCACACTGGAAAGGAAGAGTATTTTTATTTTTTAAAAAATAAATTTTATTTTCTCAATGATGACAAAGTAGAGGAAAGGAAAAAACATACATGACTTAACTATACATACAGAGTTACATATAAAAATACACACATGGCGTTAAGAAAATTCTGAAAATAATAAATCCTTCTATAAATATTACGTGGTTTTTCAATTCTATACGTGGTTTGTTTGTTTCAATTCTATACGTGGTTTATTCTGTTTCAATTCTATACCTGGACTTTATTCGATCGTAATATTCAATGGGACTACTAAATGGCCTTTTCTGTTAGTATTAATTTCTGAACAGATGTCGCTCAATTACAATATAAATCCTACATATAACCAATTAAGAACAGGTAGATAACAATAAAAATATATTGTTTCAATAGTACAGGAAGATTTAATTATTTATATTTAAATACTTGTATATTAAATTATGAGGAATAATACAACAGTGTTTCGATAGTAAAAATTAATTTTTAATGTAATTGTCTCAATTAAAAGTCTGTGAAATTTATTACAAAAAAGATTAATGTAGCCCCATTTTAGTTTTCCAAATGTTTGTGACTTATACAGTCAAGAATACTTTTAATAATTAATTAATTGAAAAAAATATTTAAAAGCAAAAATCAAACAATATTATTTCCTCGTATTTAAAAGAATGATGTGCTAAGCATAATTACAACACAGTGCCTTTTATTTCGTGATACCTTGTCACATCAAATAGACAAAAAATTAAATCTATTTGTAAGATTAGTGATATTTTGTGGAAATATTTGACGTAAAACAACTAACAGCTTACTTATCGTATTTTTAATAAGCTTTCACGCATGGGCGATTTCATCACTACATAATTATAAAAAATATTTGCTAAAGATGAGAAGCTTCAACAACTCTCTTTATCATTTCCATTACATTTATGAATCTAAATATCTTTTTAAACACAAGTATTAAACCTTCCTCGCGTGTATATCTAACAAACTCCGAAATGTAATAAATTTACAGTCAAATTGAAACTAAATTTGAAATATTTTGAAATATTTTATCGATCCCTGAGATAATACGTTTTGTACGTACAGAAAAATAATAACTTTACGTTTCAATTGTCGATTACTTGTTTTCAGTTTAAAAAGAAATGAATAAATGATTCATCAAACATGTTATACTGAATCCCATTTTCGAAGTTAGTTTGAAATAAAAATAACACTTTCAAAATCAGGGCATTTTCACAAAAGAGTTAAAACTTTTTAAGAGTTAAATAGCAATAACATAGAACAACAAAGTTTTGCTGAACAAGAAAACGTATAATTTTTTTCATACATTATTAATGAGAAATTATGATACATTGGTAACATGCCGAGTTGTTACATAATCAGTAATGTCAAACATTGGACGATGAAGGAGAAAAAAAGATGGGACTGTGAAGGTGGAGAAAGGAACAAAATTATTCCAGCTTAAGAAATTCTTTTCTCGAAAGAGCAGAAATGAGAGAGAGAATTTCGAACATTCTCTATTTCCTCGTTTCACGGTTCTTCTTCTGGCACTTCCCAATAATCTGTATCATCGAAGAGCTGGTCTTTTTTTGGAGGATTGAATATCGGCAGACGGATAATGCAACCTGAAAGGAAAAAAAAATTCTATTTAATTTGATTTATGTTGCTTTTCAAAAATACAATGATATACAAACAGTTTATATACATGCATACATACACATTCACACACTATTTAAAACGACGAAGTTTGAATGATTATGCATTGCAGCGGCGTCTCCATCTGCAAGTCTCAAACTGCAAAGGACAGGAATAAAAGCTGGAAGGAGATTAGAACTCGGTACCTTCCGATCAGTAAGCACATATCATATCCACTAGACTAAAATGATCACCATAGTTCAGAGGCTGTTACTGGCTTATATAGATACTACCACCACACACTCCCCTGCCAGTGAGTCGATGGATAGGTGAACAAACAATACAGTTGTTATGGCGAGAGTGAGAGTTATTGCTGTTGCACCAAGTGTGTTTTGACGGTTTGAATGTTGCGTCATGTGAATATGACGTCTTGAGTGTTGTGTCATATGAATGTGAGAGTTGAATGTTTCGTCATGTGGATTTGACGGCTTAAGTGTTGCGTCTTTTGAACTGACAGCTTGCTGTGCTGCATCATGCGTGTCTGACGGCTTTTGGTTGTTCTTGTGGTGGATAGATGGCGCCACTCCTGCTCCGCGAACGATGCAATGCTCAAATTTCCACCAGGGTCACCAGTGAAGGACATTAGAACTCGGTACCTTCCGATCCGTAAATACATAACATATCCACTAGACGAAAATGATCACCTTAGTCCGGAGGCTTTTACTAGCTTATATAGATACCACCGCCATAGGGATTCCTTTCGTCTAAGACAGTGGTTCCCAAAGTAGTTTCTACGGACCCCCAGGAGTCCCCGATATTATTCAGGGGGTCTGTGGAAAATTAAAATTGATTTGGGGGACCCTGAACAACACCAGGAGCACGCACAAGGTTTACTAAAAATTTTTAAAAATTTGATTCATTTTATTTTATGGAAATTTAACTAAATAACAATAATTCACTTATAGATATTCCCGACTGAGTGTTGAATCCTCTTGTGTGTGGACCAACTCAGATCCCAAACACAGATAAATCCATACTAATAAAGGAGCATCTTATTAAAATGTCCCCAAATGAGGGACTTAAACCAGTCTGAACAAAAATACCACAAATTTTGGTTACAAAGACAAATCCCAATCATATCCTGCATTATGGGTTATTGTACAGAAGTTGTTGACTACTTTTCCGCCTTCTAATTTGGTACAATGGGGATTCAGTGTCGTATAAAATCTCATCACAAAAAAAGAAACTGACTAAAAACTAGTGCTCGGGTGGATTTGTGGTAGCTACTCACAAACATTGAACAGACATGAATACATTCATAGCATCGCATCAAATTCATCCAAGTCATTATATATTTTTTAAATTTTATTTAAACAAAAGTGATAATTTCAATAAATAATTTTTAAACTTTTAGAGAAAATGGCCCTCAAGATGGGACTGAAAATCAAGGAGAATAAGACCAAGTGCATGCCTTGCATTGAATCATATTTTAACAATTCCCCCTTTAAAATTGAAGAGTATAATTTTGAAGTTGTTGACAGTTTCGCTTATTTAAGTTCGAAAATTAACAATAGAAACGATTGTACTACTGAAATCCAAAAGAGAATTACTATGGCTAATAGATATCTTAATGGAGTATGAAAAATATGTGAAATCGAATTTAATCAAAAGAAAAACAAAGGTTCTCTTGTATAAATGTCTTTTAACATCAGTACTAACTTATACACGTGAAACTTGGTTCATGTCTCGAACAGATAAGAGCATAAGTATCTACGAAAGGAAGAGTTTAAGATATATTTTTGGAAGAATTCAGGAAAATAGAACGTGACGAAGGAGATCAAATTTCGAGCTCTATCAATCATATTATGAATCTGACTTTGTTAACTTCATCAAAGTACAACGAATTAAATCGGCAGGTCACGTTGTCAGAGTGAACGAAGACCGCACCACTAAAAAAGTCTTCAGTGCTCAACCAATTGGCACTCGAAAAAAGGGCAGGCCAAATCTTAGATGGATTGATGGCCTAGAAAAAGATCTCTTTATTTTGAGAACTAAAAATTGGAGAACACTAGCAGGAAGAAGGCTAGGGCTCACCCTGTGCTGTCGAGTCACTGAGGAAGGAAGCAATTCTTCAAAAAATGTTATTTTAAATTTGTATTCAAACTACTGGTTTCCTTTTGCCCTTGGGGGTCCTTGGGAAAGTTTTGACTCTCAAAAGGGGTCCGTGGGCAAGTTTCGACTATAAAAAGGGGTCCTTGGGCAAGTTTTGAATGTAAAAATGAGTCAGTGGGCAAGTTTTGACTTTAAAAAGGGGTTCATGGGCAAGTTTTGACTATAAAAAGGATCCATGGTTTAAAAAAAGTTTGAGAACCACTGGTCTAAGACGTACAAGGCGTAGCTGCAGACCGGTAGATCGGTGGATCAAATAAATACCCCTGCCGAGGTCAACGGCTTGTTGCCGAAACATTGATGAACTCAAAAGTTACACTAAAGCTACTGGCGATGAATCTCGTAATAAATGATAAAAGAAAAATTGTTTTCCGTTAGTAGTCTTACAAAATTAAATAAAAACAAGCGCTATGCAGCTTGTAATATAAATCAGAATCCGTGATTTTGTGTAAAATCTTATAAATGCAAGAAAATAAGAAAAAGGAAAAAAATAATAATAATTGACAATAAGAAGGGTCAAAGCCAGTGGCGCACAAGGGGGTCCGGAACCCCAAAGCCCTTGGTTTTTTTTCGATTGATTATAATTCTGAGTACATAGTACGTAAAATTTAATTAAGTAATTGTTATTAATGATTAATTTTATTAATTAATGTTAATTATTTGTTCAATAATTAGTTTTTTACTGTGTTTTGTTCCCGAAAATCGACAAAATCAAAAGGAGCATGATACAAGAATGGTGAACTTTCGACCCCGGACACCCCCCCCTCCCTTGAAAAATTCCCGTGTGCGCCACTGGTCAAAGCAAGAGAGAGAGAGAGAGAGAATGACCGCTAGGAAATTCTGGAGGCTCATCATTCAAAGATATCAAACCCTATGGGAAAAATGCCTCCCGTTGTCAATCTGGTCCCACTGTCAATCAAGAAATTGACGCGATTGTCGAGTGGTGATGGTAGAAACTCGCCGTGTAACGGATCTGATGCATGTTTTATATGTTCGGAGCTAAAAGTCTTCAAATTGATCTTTGCTTGGATGTGGTGAGTGAAGTGAACGTTTCAAGTTTCGATCTCTTCACATTAAAATTAATAGCTCACCTGCCGGGAACATTAGAGTAGCTTTAAAGTTTGACGTTGTTAAGCAACTATTTTCTTAAGAAGAGTACTATTGACTAATTTTTAAATGTAGATCAATTTTATTGTTTATCATGTTAAGGATTAATAAGTCCTTTGAACTTTTCCTAATTATCAGAACATTTTTTTTTGCTCCTCTCTCTATTTTTTTTATTTACCTGAATAAATTATTTTCTTGAATTAATAAATACTTTTTTTTAACACATATCCCTTATTAGGATGGCTGTTAACTTAAAAATATTTCGTTTCCTTCTTAAACCGCGTAAAATATTTGCGTAACAGCACTGTAACGTAGTGACCCTAAATTTCTTGAAATGTCAAGGTAGTGAGATAGATCACACAGTTTTAGTGTTAATTACTTTTGATTCACAATTTTTTTTTTTTCGTAAATTGACATTTAATTATAGAGTCTGTAAGTAAGAAAGTTTACACACATCTTGGTATCAGATATTTGTATCATCGTCTGTTAGGCTCTTTCCACTAAATATCATAGCATTTAAGATTCGTCAAAATAGTTGAGCAGGGTTCGTTTTCAATCCTTTCTCGTAGATATCTCGTTAATATTGCTGAACTTCCGATCACTTTTTGATCTGTCTCTTTAAACCTTTTCGGTGGCCCTCTCTCACACCCTTTCAATTTCTGATTGGAAGGAAAATAGACCTGCACACGGCTCTCTAAGACTTAGTTCCAACCACCATTGGTTCTTTTGAGACAAAGCCCTCTCTGGCCCTCGACCATCTTTTCGCTACATGTCGAAAACCATATGGAGGGGTCATAAATAGGCATGTCACTCCGAGACAGAGAATTCAGTTCTTGGCATTCCCTCCTCACAACAGAGTACCAAACATATGTAGCAATGCTACGTGTTAGATGAAACAAAAGAATGGACAGCCGTTGAAACAGGTGTGACTTATCCGTAGTGGGAGAGATCATATGGCAATTCTTTCACCTAAGATGCCGGGAAAGGAAAGAGGAGTAATAGACAGAAGACTAAGAAGCGACGCTACAGCTCATAGAGCCGTGTCAGCAGTTGCTATTTTTTCCATTGCGTTGGTTCCTTCAATTTTTTGGTACTCATTCATTCATTTCTTCGGTCAAGATGTCTGAATGATTGATTGATTGAATATTAACGTCACACTGTTCAGCTACACGAGGGCTTTTTGGCGACGGACCACGTAATTTTGAACCATGGTCAAGTGACGTGGACGACACCTGAGCTGGCACCCCCCTCTCCTAACTACCACACCACACCAACGGGAGGACGTTTCAGCTCTCGACAGATTTAACGTGCATCACTGCCCTACACGGCGGGTCTTTAGTGGTACTGGGCTTCAAGATGTTTGAAAATGAGTTGCTAAGTGCATCTGAGTGAAAAGACATTTTGTATGCAATCGGACGGATCCATTCTGGAGAACGACTGTCAGAGGCTGCAAGAGCCTTAAATGTCAATCGTTCGATTGTTAGTTGTTAGTGGAATCACTATAAAAATAAGCATACAGCATATCGAAGACCCGGTAGTAGACATACTAGGGTTACAACAGTCCGCGAGGACGGTTATCTATGTTTGCAAGCTCAGAGCTATCCATTGAGTTCCACTTCTCAATTTTTTTCGAAAGTTGGGATATCATCAGGAATAGCGATATCCTAAAAAACTGGGTTTCCAATGGCTGCATGAAAGTCATCCATATTCCGGAAGATCATCAGTTCGGTGCCATTGACGTCGTCTCCCAGAAGAGCTCGGTTACATAGGGCTCTGGAACACATCCATTGGACATCGCTGAAAGACAAGGCTACAGTCTTTCTGATGTCACAGTTTGGGCAGAGGTATTAGTCGGTGGCCGAACTGATCTATATGCCTTTTGTCCTGGTTCAGTGACAGTAGTTATTTATCGGGATACAATCCTCGGCTCATATATTTGTCCATATTTGGCAGTCAGGAATTTTTATGCAATATTTATCGACGGTTACACATGAGCACATGGAACTCACACACGTTGTCAACTAATATGTGGAACGTGAAACACTGTTTCGAATGGAATGGCGACTCGAAATCGTCAGTCTAACATCAACCCAATACCACGTCCAAATGTCCCGTGCCCTATGTTCACGACATGCTCTAGAAACGTCTGAAAATTTCGTTGTGTTTCAATAAATTGTTTTTATTTTAGTACAATTTTTTTCTTTTTTTGGTATGTTGCTTATTTTTTGAGACAGAGTGTAGTACGACACATCAAACGACACTCGATAAATTAATTCTTAATACATTTGCCGCGTTGCGTGGTTATGCATTCTTCATCACAACACGGTTGAATTAAATAACAATAAACATTTATTAACTTTAGATTAAATGTGCAATTAAGAGGTAAACTTCTAAAAACAACAACACATGGAACCAGGCACGCTACAATAATAACAGATCAATTCAGTTCAGTTTTGGAGTCGTTATGTTGAGCTGTAAGGTCGCTGCATACTCCCTTCCAGTGTCAACGATACCTAGTTGGAAGATGAACTTTGCGACCAGAACGTGTAGATGGCTGGGTAGGGCGTTGAAGCTGTTGGATCAGATTCCACAGTAGCAGGTGTTGAAGCTGTTGCATTAGGGTTCCAGTAGCAGGTGTTTCATTCTTGGTTTGAGGTAGTTGCAAGTCCTCAGTGTTAAGAAAGAAGGCAGGTTTGCATCTATCAATAGATACAGATACCCGTTTACCATTGATGTCAAGGAAAAACACTTTATCCTTCCTTTGTAAGACTTTGAAAGGGCCATCATAGGGTTGTTGAAGTGGACGACGTAACATGTCTCGGCGAAGAAAAACATGTGTTGCTTCCAACAGTCCTGGATGGATAAAAACTGGACGTTTGCCATGGTGTTTTGGTGGTTTAGGTGAAGTGATTGCATGTGAGACTTAAGTTTGAAACAAAAATTCACAACATCATCGTCTGGCTTGGAAGAGTCAAACATCTCTCCCTGGCAGTCGAATAGTGGTCCCAAAAACTAATTCAGCTGGGGTACACAGAATATCTTCTTTAAGAGAAGCTCGTAGACCTAGTAAGATGATAGGGAGTACTTCTGTCCAACGCTCAGTAGCATGGCATTTGATTGCACTTTTCAATGGGCGGTGCAATTCTTTCGATCATCCCATTAGCTTGAGGGTGGTATCCAGTTGTACGACACTTCTGAACACCAAGTAGTTTGCTAAGAGCTTTGAAGAGCGAGGACTCAAACTGCCTGCCCCTGTCGGTTGTGAGAATTGCAGGAGTTCCAAAGCGAGACACCCAAGAGGAAAAGAAGGCCTCAGCCACAGTCTCAGCAGTTATGTCTTTGAGAGGTTGGGCCTCTGGCCATTTCGAAAACGGTCAATCATTGTCAGGCAATAGGTGTAGCCATTTGATGGAGGTAGAGGTCCAATGAGATCCAGATGAACATGATCAAAACGTTGGGAAGGTTCTTGAAATGATGAAAGAGGTGATCTAGTATGACGATGAATTTTGGATTTTTGGCAAGCTAGGCAGTGTCTTGCCCACTTAGCTACATCTGATGAGATTGATGGCCAAACAAAAACGCTGCTTCATCAAATGCACTGATCGACGTATGCCAGGATGGGATAAATTATGCATAGCAGAGAAAACATCTTGGCGATGCTGTTTTGGGATGTAGGGTCTGGCTGTGCCCGTTGATAGATCACACATAATTTCAGTAGACGAATTGGGAAAAGTTACCTTTTTGAGTTCCAAGGAAGTTCAGATGCTATTAGGTGTGACTCTCCTGATCAGTCTGTTGTGTCTCAGCAATACAGTCATAGTCAATTTGACTTGGGAAGGTGATTGCAGAAACACGAGAGAGAACATCAGCAGGCGCAATATTGTCAGATCCTGGAATGTGTACAATATTTGTGGTGAACTGAGAGATGAAATCCAGCTGACGGATCTGCCGTGGAGAACACTTGTCACTTTTTTTTGCCTAAAAGCATAAGTGAGGGGCTTGTGGTCAGTAAACACTGTGAAATCTCTAGCTTCCAGCATATACCGAAAGTGTGTCGGATAGCCGAGTAGATAGCAAGGAGTTCACGGTCGTAGGCTTTTCGTAAGACTTTTCAGATGAAGTAAGTTTTCTGGAAAAGAAAGCCAATGGCTGTAGCTCAGAGTCCACAACTTGGTGAAGTGCACCTCCTATGGCATAATCAGAGGCGTCCACATGAAGAGCAAGCGGGGCAGAAGGGGTGAAGGATGAGCAAGAAGCAGCATCAGCAAGAGCTTGTTTACACCTCTGAAATGCTGTAATTGCCTCAGAAGACCAGTTTAAAGGCTTTGAGTCCTTCTTACCTTTAGAACCTTTTAAAATTCACGTAAAAGATACTGTTGTTCAGCTGCTTTGGGCAAGAAACGTCTATAAAAAATTTAACAGTCCTAAAATTTTCTCAGAGAGCCAACAGTCTCTGGTTGTTTGTAATCAAGAACTGCTTGAACTTTGTCAGGCAATGGCTTAATGCCATCAGGAGGATAAAGTGGCCAAGGAAAATGAGTTCAGTCACACCAAATACACATTTAGAGATATTTAGTTTTAAACCATATGAGCTCAGTCTTTGGAATATAGTTCTTAAGTGAGAACGATGCTCCTCAGCATTTTCTGAGTAACACAAAATATCATCCAAGTAGACAAAACAAAAAGGAAGTCCTCTTAGTACTTTGTGCATGAATCGCATAAAGGTTTGTGGTGCATTCACAAGGCCAAAACACAAATGGGTATATTCGTAAAGACCCCATGGAGTTGTTACAGCTGTCTTAGAATATCACACTCAGCTATAGGGATTTGGTGGAATGCCTTAAAAATGTCTATTTTGGAAAATATCTTCTTGCCATGTAGTGCATGAGCAAAGTCATTCAAATAAGGCATGGGGTAGCTGTCGAACTCAGTAACAGAATTCAGCTGCCTGTAATCCCCAACAGGTCTAACTGTAGAGTCAGATTTGGGCACAACATGAAGAGGAGAACTCCAGGGACTTTTTGGAAGGTCTAATAATGCCTTGAGCAAGAAGAAATTCAAATTCTACCTTCACTGCATCATACAGTTTAGGGTGTAGCCTTCTAGGCCTGGCAGTGACTGGTGGCCAGTAGTAATAATATGGTGGACTGTGCCATGTGATGCTGATTTGGAAATTAAAGAAGGGTTGCTGAGGTCGGATATTCCGATAAGATGTTTTTAAAACTGATGTTTGCATCTACAGTGAGGATTGAGGGCTGTACAATATTTGAAAAAACACAAGAAGTTGAAAAGAGAAGTTTCCACATCCACCAACCTTTTTTTCTTAAGGTCGATTAAAAGGTTGAAGTGCTTTAGAAAATCAGCACCAATTATAGGAGATGATACATCAGCAATTATGAAAGTCCAGATAAAAGGTCGCCTCAGACCCAGGTTCAGTTCTTTACGGACCATACCATAGGCTGGAATTTTGGTATTATTAGCAGCAAATAAGGAGAAGTTAGACTGAGGTGATTTATTCATAGTTGGAGAAGGTGGGATGACACAGATTTCACTTCCAGAGTCTATGAGAAATTTCTGGCCAGACTTGCGGTCTAATAAAAATAACCGGCTGGTATGTTTCGAGGCTCTGCCATTCCAGCTATGACAGAGCTTACTCGTTTTTTTTTGGTGCACAAATGCACAAGGTGAAACACACTTGCGGGCCTGCTCTTTATAACGGCGATGATAGTAGCAGATGCCACTTCCTCTATTGACACTCCTAGAGCGTGAATGTGATCTCCGGCGGTCAGAACTATATCGTTGGTGGCGAGAGGAATTGCGCTCTCTTGTCAGTTCAGCAACATGTAGAGACAGCTCTTGGATCTGCCTGGCGAGAGAGAGTCCATGGTTGGCTGAACACTGCATGAAGATGACTGGGATGGTGGAGGAACAGTTGTGGCAGCACAGATAGTCGAGGATGAACCAACAACCTCAGAAACCTTGCTCAGCGATGATAGCCAGTTTATCCAAAGGCTCTGAGGATGCAGATAAAACAGTCTGGATATGTGGTGGCATTCTTTGAAGCCACAAACTTTGCAAGAAAGTCATCCTGGAGTTGGCCATTAGACAGCTCTTTCATTTTTTTCATAACAGGTGGCTGGGCTTCTCATCTCTAGCTGAAGGTCAGTAAGCAGTTTCTTAATTTTTGAGTCTCCAGTCGCTAAATTGGGTGATGAGCCGCTGCGAGAGAGTGTGATATTTGTCACTGTTCGGAGGGCTTAACACAATGTCCGACACGTAGGAGAGAGTTTCAGCATCAGGTTCGCAACCAAAGCAGAATACTTAGTATCTCACTGGAGATACCACTGAATGTGAATGCATGGTCGCATTGCGCAATCCATAGACGAACGTTGGATTTCCAAAACGGCGGCAGCCGCAACGCAATACGAGCGACTTCAACGGTTTCACTAGTCATATTGTAGAATAAGCAGGAAGCGAAAGGAATCTCGAGCAGATGCTTCAAGTGGCCTTGAGGGAGAGAAGGAGAAAAAAAAAATCTTTCGCTACGGGGTGAGATCATCCGTAGTAGAAGAATTTGTATTGCATTCGCCATTAGAACAGAATAGCTTACGTGTTTTTAAGTCCAAAAGGGGTCACCACTGCCGCGTTGCGTGGTTATGCATTCTTCATCACAACACGGTTGAATTAAATAACAATAAACATTTATTAACTTTAGATTAAATGTGTGCAATTAAGAGTAAACTTCTAAAAACAACAACACATGGAACCAGGCACGCTACAATAATAACAGATCAATTCAGTTCAGTTTTGGAGTCGTTATGTTGAGCTGTAGGTCGCTGCACATTGTATAGTTTTTTTTTGTAGAGAATTGTCTATTTGATATATTTATGATTACTCCAAGTCCAGCCAACACATATCAACAAATATTGATTACTTTTCTTGCCAGAAAAAAACCTCTTTCGGTTTTTTAAGACAGTTTTTCAAACCATTTGAGCATGATAGCATTTCAGTAAACAATGCGTTATTTGAGGCACAATAGCAATTCATGAAAATCGAATGCTGGAATCTATTAAGAGTTTTATTTAAAAGGTTGTGTTTCCCCAACTTTTTTTTTTGGCATCGTCATTAGATCTATTCTTTTATCTTGAGCCGTCACAATAATCAATAGTACAGACATTATCAACATCAACAACAGGCGTATAGGTGAGAGGAAAAATACAGATAACGGTAAGTAAGAACTGAATCTTCATTTGTATTTCCTTGTATTATATGAAGTAATAAAATATTCCGGATTAAATGACAGGGGAGAGTATTGTGTGTATGTGGGGAATACTATTTATATTTCTAATAACAACTTTACCGGCTTTTGATAAAAATCCCCCAAATCATCAAGAATACATAATGTGATTATTTGTAAGGAATGTCAAAAAAAGTTCTGTATATTTTAATGTCAAAAATTATTTTAAAAAAAGTTACAAATGGAGGATATTAGGGAATATATGGCTTAAACCAGTGGTCGTCAAACTTTTTCAACTCATGGAACCCTTTGAACATGGAAGTATTTTTGTCTAACCCCTAGAACTAAAAAGTGTTTTCGTAGAGATTGTTTCGTTATTAAGATTAAATACAATCTTATTACTTATTCTGAGTTTTATCTGCTTTAATACTTTGTTTCTGTAGCCCCACTCATATTGAGAAATACATTTCACTTAAACATAATTTTTTGAATGTCTTTAAAATGTTTATAGCTATATGAGAAATGCTGTATATTTTGCATGAACTTGCAACATAAAATTTAGGAGCTGTTCTTGCTTAAATTTAGATTTTAGCATCGATTCTTTTGATATGCCGATAAGTTGTTTCCTCTCCTTTATTATAGGTGATCCCCCTATGTTGTGTTGTGTGACTTCAAACTATAATTAGATGCACATTTGAGCGACTTCCTTTAAATATTATTTTAATATATCTCTACTTCACTGTACAACACATTACTAATTACAGATACAATTTCATAGTTGCGTGTTATTTATATACAATCTTCCACTCAGTCACAGTTAAGTCTTTAACTGGTTACAGTTAAATAAACCACATCTCCTCCCTCCTTAAAGAACAAGTCTCTCCCGGAGGCCGCCTGATTCTCCCCGGAACGCCTAGGAAATGGCCTGTCTGGAACTGGTGGACTCCTCTCGTCTCAGGTCAGTCTCTTTAGCTGAAGACTGTGATAGATCTGGAACCGCAACATCAGTTGATGGCACTCCTTGTACGGAAGATGAACCCAATTCCTTGTTCCGATCATACAGAAATATCTTCCGCCGTTTCTGCATGCTGAATATTAGAGTTGTTTTCTCGAACCTCTGATGATGGAAATCTCTGGTGCATAAGTGGAATGATGTTTTCTTGCACTTTATCCCCCACTGGACGGATCTGATCAACATGTCGTCTCACGAGGGTTCCTTGAACATCAATGATGTAGTGGAGTACGCCATCCTGGTTTACAATGGTACCAAACTTCCATCTAGTATTAGCTGCTCTGTAAACTCTCACAGCCACTCGATCTCCAACATCAAATTTCCTATCTCGGAATTCAGAAATTATCTCTTCGTAATTTATCCTGAATTTTTTGTTTTCAATTCAGGTAAAGTAAAATCTATCCTGGTTCTAATGTCTCTTTTTAAGAATAACATGGCTGGACTAAGTGTTGTAGTTACATTAGGAGCTTTTCGGTATTGCATTAAAAATGTACTTAATTTCTGCTGTATAGTACCTTCGTATTTATGCATAGCTCTTAATGATTGCTTTAAAGTAGCAACATAACGTTCTGCTTGTCCATTACTAGAAGGCTTGAAAGGTGCACTAGTTTTTGTGCCTAACTCCATTTTATGCATAAATCGCTGAAATTCATAGGATGTAAACTGAGATCCATTATCGCTGACAAGTACCTAGGTAATCCGAATCTTGCAAAACTATCTCGAAGACATTCGATGGTTTTCTTGGTTGTGGTTACCTTCATAGAAATATACTTCTAACCATTTGGAATGAGCGTCAACGATCAGGAAAAACGTGTGTTCAAAAATTGGTCAGCAAAATCTACATGAATACGTTCCCAAACCATACTGGGATATTCCCAGTAATGAACTTTACTAGATTTTGGAGGATCAGCCTTATATCTAGCACAATCGACACGTTTTTTGCGGCTTCTTCAATATCGTTATCTATATTTTTTCCAATAGACAAAACGATCTAGCTATAGCCTTCATTTTTACTATTCTAAGTGTCCAGCATGTAATTCTTCAGAACGTCCTTCCGAAATTTCCTTGGAATACAGACCCTTTTGTCCGTACATAATACAACCATCCTCAATGGTATACTGGGCTTCCCTCCCTTGCAAATCTTTACCTTCCCTTAGGCTCTTAAAGAGTGGACCCAGCTCTATATCTTTACTCGTCTCCTGTCGTAACTCCTTAGAAGTAACCGGTAATGCTTCAATCTGTGGCATCTGAAATATTGTGATGTCATCTTTAGCTAGCTCTTCGGATGTTTTTGGTAAACGAGAAGAAAGTCTGCATTTCCGTGTTCAATCGTTTTGGGAATATTATATCAAACTCAAATGACTGCAAAATGAGCGCATAATGTAAAAGTCGGGTAGCTGCCAACACTGGTAAACCTCTTTTTGAACCAAAAAATAGCTATCAAAGGTTTGTGATCTGTTATCAAAGTGAATCTTCTACCTTTCAAATATAGATAAAACTTTCTTACTGCCCAAACTATTGAAAGAGCTTCTTTATCAATTTGGGAGTATTTTTTCTCGGACCCAGATAAAGTTCTTGATGCGAACGCGATCGGACGTTCAGAGCCATCTGGATATACGTGTGACAGAACACAACCAATACCAACTGGAGATGCATCACTAGCTAAAGTTAAAGAGGTATATATATATATATATATATATATATATATATATATATATATATATATATATATATATATATATATATATATATATATATATATATATATATATATATATAGGCTAGGATCATAATGCACCAAAATTTTAGGTGAACAAATTTCCTTCTTTATTTGCTCAAAGGCAACCTGGCAATCCTTCGACCATAAAAATCTAACATTTTTTTTTTGTTAAATTATTAAGAGGATTAGCAATAGTAGCTAAATTTTCACAAAATTTCCCGTAAAAATTAACTAACCCTAAGAAACTTTTTACTTCATGAACATTTCGTGGTACAGGAGCATTTACAACGGCTGAGATCTTTTTCGTCAGTTTTATGTAACCCTTTTGAATCGATTCTATGCCCAAGAAAATTTATTTCATTTTGGAAAAACTTACTTTTATTTAAATTAAGCTTTAGCCCGTGTTCTCTACATTTCTTAAAATTCCTCTAAAGCTGTAAAATGCGAAATTTCATCGCTCCCTGTTATTCTAGCATCATCCATAAAGACCTTGACTCCATCCATACCCTGAAATAGTCCGTCAACATAGCGCTGCCAAATAGCAGGTGCCCCATTTAATCCATACATAAGTCTTTTACAAATATATAATCTCTTGTGGGTATTTATAGTCATTAATTTCTGACTGTCGGGATGAACTTTCATTTGCAAATATGCATGCTTAAAATCTAATTTTGTAAATTGTTTCCCCCATTTAAACTACCAAAAATTTCATCAATCTTGGTAAGGATGCTGAGGAACAATTAAATTTGGATTCAGGTTACTGAATAATCAGCACATAGTCTTATACTACCATCGGATTTAACAACAGGGACTACTGGGGTTGCCCATTCAGAGCTGTCGACTTTTTCTATGATACCCTCTTTTTCAAGTCTGTCAATTTCGTTTTCAACTCTACCTTTGAGAGCAAAGGGTACTGTTCGAACCCTACAAAATATAGGTTTTACTCCATGTCTGAGTTTTAATTTAGCCTCATAATTGTTTATTTCTCTAATTTATCATCGAAAATATCCTTATACTCTCTTAGAAGGTTATTTAAATTTTGTTCGGTTTTTGCTCTAAAAGCTTTAATAGCCGGCCAATCTAAATGAGTTTTATAGAGCCATTCCCGACCAGAATAGTATCTAAGTTTTCTTTCACAATGTATAAGTTCAAGTTTACTTTTGATTTTTATATTGTACCCTTACAGTAACATATCCTAATGGTATAATTGAATCTCCTTTATATGTTTTAAAAACTATATTTGTAGGTTTAATTTGTTTATTTGAAATTTTCCTGAAATTTCCAATACTCATTACACTAACCGCTCCCCGTATCCAATTCCATAGAACAACTTTTGTTTTTCAATTTTTAAATTTATCATAATTGGAGGTCGTTTTGGTTCTTCCTCGTGTAATATATAATCCTGAATTTTTAATTCGTATAGTGGAATTCTATTTCTATCTTCAACTTCATTTAATAGAGTTACCTGTTTTTGTTTAACCGATTTCGCATTTGCCTTTTTGTCCTTAAGGCTTTGCCCGCGTGGGTTCGAATCCCATCTTCGTCGCCAACTGTTGTGTTGTGTGACTTCAAACTATAATTAGATGCACACTTGAGCGACTTCCTTTAAATATTATTTTAATATATCTCTACTTCACTGTACAACACATTACTAATTACAGATACAATTTCATAGTTGCGTGTTATTTATATACAATCCTCCACTCAGTCACAGTTAAGTCTTTAACTGGTTACAGTTAAATATACCACACCCTACAAATACAAAAAAGTGCATTTTTTCCATTAGAAAAATATTTAGTTTTGCAAGACATTGTGCTAACGAGTATAAAATTATCTCGTAAAACCCGAGATAGTAAACAATAAAATATTCACAATCTAGTAGGAATTATATATATATAAATGGATGTGTTTAGATACACACACTTGTAATTATATAAGTTTCATAGAAAGCATGAATCCATTTTGCATACATATTTATAACTTATTTTTGAATTTTTCTATTGGGACTCGTGGAACCTCTGGGTATGTCTTATGGAACCCCAGGGTTCCGGGGAACACAGTTTGAAGACCACTGGCTTAAACCATTGTAAAAACTAATAAGACTTCATGAAACGTTGTACTTTTTATTATAAAAATCATATTTTCAAATTAATGGGTAAGTCATTTCTGCGTTTTGTGGCTATATTTACAAAAGTCGTAAATGTAACCTTCATTTTCTGCTCCGGTCTGATTGTCTAGCACAGTGTTCCGCAACCCCCTGTCCGGAACCGGTACCGGTCCGTGGACCGGGGGTTGCAGAACACTGTGCTAGACAATTTCCATAAATCCAAAAAAACCAAGCAAGTCTAAAAACAGAAGGGGGTCCAGAAGGACCTCGTCCTTTTTGAAATCCAAGCAAGTCAAGATGTGGGCAGTAGAGACGAGCTCGGAATAACACAAGTGGCACTCTGGAAATATCTTCTGACCCTGGCTAAAAGTGAGAGATTTTATATGGCCGCTCACAAAGCGTGAGAAAGCAGTCTAGTATTTCCTAGGCATAAGCTTGAATGAACCTCCAGGATTTCTTCCGAAGTATCAAGGATGACTCGGAGGAGTCCTTCCGAGATGATGGAGTTCAATCTTCTAAGGGAAAGATAATTCACTGAATTTAAGATACCCTTTAGGGCTCACCTCCTCTTCAGCCACAGTCCTGGCTAAGAAATCGGCTTTCTCATTACCATCAATCTCTACGTGGGATGGGACCCACAGAAAATGTACGCGATGATTAGAAGAAAAATCGATCAAGAAGATTAAGTTTATCAAGACCAGTTTGGTCCCCTATAGATGTCCAATTGGAAAGATGTTGCACGGAAGCATGGCTGTCAGTCAGAATCTAAACGTCTTGAAACTGAACGTTGGTTTCACATTTGCACTGCAAAGCCCTTCTGATAGCAATAAGCTCCGATCTAAAAATTGAACAAATATTTGGATTTTTGATCTTAATGTCCATGACTCCGGTTGGAGTAAAGATGTGTACTCCACTACCAGATATTCCCTATCACTTCTGCTGCCATCAGTATAGATCTGTAAAGATGTCCGAGAGATACAGTTTATTGTTCCCGAAGCCAACTGTCTGATGAGATCCGAAATCTCAGAAATTCCAAAAACAGAAGAGGGTGAATCAATTGATGGTATGAAGTCCATTACAGATGATGCATCAGAATAAAACGATTCCTCGCTGCTGTTCAGGTCTAGAAAAGGTTGGTCTAAGCAGGTCTTAAGATTTCTTGAGGCCCTTGGTCCCTATACAAAAGCAAGCCCTGGACTTCTACGCGAATTAGGCCCCACATATGACGCTTAAAAGTAGACAGCCCATAGCCTGCGTTGTCAAATACTTGTACAAACGGTAACCAGAAGCAAATAAATGTGCATGACATACAATTGCACAAACCTGCTCGATCTACACATGGACGACGGTCATCACATGTAGCCAGTTGATTTATCGTCCGAAATTTCATGTTTTTCGAATACAACTGGAAAAAAACATTTGAGCTTTGAAATTATTCAAATCATTATCTTGTTAAAGCTGAGTAGAAAACGAGATGAGACCCCATCCTGGTGGAGGCCCTGGGCCCGAGACCAGTTGACCCATGCCTTAAGACGTTCCTAGGTCTAAGTTTAATTTCTTAATAAGGGGTCTTTGAATATTCGGTTTCTTTTGTGGTTTTGAAGCTTTTGATTCTTTCTTCTAGTCCCGATCCTTCAGTTTATCCTCTAACGCTTTTTCATAAAGGGGATGTGTTATAGAAGATCCAGATTTCTATATTATGAAATAGCTAAAGATGTTTTTTTTCCTGGTATAGAAGTTTAAGTTGGCACTACTTTCCAAGATGGCGACCGATTTAACAGCTGTCAAGTGATTTATTCTCAGTTTGGTTTGGCAATTCATCAAAACGATCATCAAGCAAGGCGTAGATTCGTCGAATGGGCCCAAAACGAGATTGCCGTTGTTCCCGATTTTCATAAGTGAATTTTGTTTAGCGATGAAGCGCACTTCTGGTTGAATGGCTACGTCAACAAACAAAACTGCCGCATTTGGAGTGAAGCTAATCCACAAGTGTATGTCGAAACACCATTACATCCAGAAAAACTGACTGTTTGGTACGCTTTATGGGCTGGTGGAATCCTTCTTCAAAAACGATGAAGGCCACAACGTTACAGTCAATGGTGATCGGTATAGAGCTATGATTACTAACTTTTTCATTCCTGAATTGAACAATCATGATGTCCAGGAGCTGTGGTTCCAACAAGACGGCGCAACATGTCACACAGCTCGTGCCACAATCGATTTATCGAAAGACACGTTTGGTGACCGCCTAATTTCACGTTTTGGACCTGTGAATTGGCCTCCAAGATCTTGTGATTTAACACCGCTAGACTATTTTCTATGTAAAGTCATTGGTCTATGCGGATAAGCCACAAACGCTTGACCATTTGGAAGACAACATTCGCCGTGTTATTGCCGATATACGGCCACAAATGTTGGAAAAAGTCATCGAAAATGTGACGTCCAGATTGGACTACATCCAAGCCAGCCATGGCAGCCATATGCCAGAAATCATATTTAAAATGTAATGCCACAAGATTATCTTCCGAATAAAAAAATTCGTGTCAATCGAATAATACATCGTTGTTTTATTGCAATTTAAAGTTCTATACCTCTAAAAAAACACCCTTTACTATCCCGTAATACCTGAAACGCAATCTTTGAAAATTACCTTTAAATAGAAGGACGAAAAACACTGTCAGCTAAAAAATGACCCCCAGCATATAAGAAACTACAATTCTTTTAGTGTACATTAAGTTTATCATCAGTATTCAAGAAACATCTTTAATAGCAGGTTATAATGTTTGAAAACTTACCTGTGAAAATTTCTGAAAATCACTAAACACCTTTTATTCTGTAGCAAATAATTTGACAATAAGCGGTCAACTCATTGTAATGCATCCCAGAAGTTTTTGAGTAGTTCATAGTTTTCCATCGCGTTAACAGTTACACAAACACCGCCAAAATCTCAATATATTCCATATTTTTTCCCGACTATTCCAATACCCTCCTCTTCTCTAACTATTGAGAGAAATGACTGTGTATCTACTGAGTTAAATTAATAAATTCATTTTATTTTCCCCTCTAAATATATATCCCTTCCCTCCCTCTACATCAAAGATTAATTCACTTATTAATACAGTTTTTATTTTAATGTTATTTTGAAATGCATTTTTAAAAAAGCTTTCATTTCCCGCTCTCTTTAAACAAGCAAAAAGAGTAGGACAGTGAAATCTTTTGCTAGATTGCGTGTAGAAAGATTGCTAAAAAACTGAGTAAATAAGCTTAAGGAATATTAATTTAAATTAAATAAGAAAAATGAAAAGCTTTTTTACGATTTTTTATTTATATCGCTTTGTTTCGTATCTGTGTGTGTGTTCGAGCATCATTTTCAACAAAACAAATTAATGGATTTTAATTTTTTGTTTTACAAGGATTAAAGTATTAATTAAAAATGGTTATGTTTTGTGTTTCTGCGTATCCTGTAATGTTTATTTTAAATAAAAAAATCATTTCACATTCGCAACAAAGTATTTTCAATTCAATCAGTTTAATCTTCGGAACACAATTTTTTTTCACTTTCATTTCAGATAAGAGCCTTTGAAAATTTTCCTTTTTGTACTTGTACGAGCATTTTCTTTTCCGTTTTTTTTATGTAAAAAAAACGAATGAAAAAAGCCTCTTGTATTGTTTTCTTTTACCTTTAGGGATATTGGTACTTTGACTTGTAAATTGCAGTTTTTTTGCATTGTGAATACAAATTCAAAAACTGATACTTTTTCTACGATAGATTTCAACCTTATCTCAGAATCAGAATTTCAAAACAGAATTTTTTTTGCTATTTAGATATGCCTTGCATAAATAATTACGATAATAAAATCAGGAAAACCAAAGATAAAAATTATTTTTAGAATACTATCACGCAGTACTTGGCGATATTATCAAAAATGTAAAAATATATACTGAAAAGTTTAGTGAACTTAGTTAAAACAATGGGAAGATTACAATTTTATTCAAGGATACAATTCGATGTGGTAAGGAAAAATTGAATTTTATTCTACAAATCAAATGCGTTCATTTTTGTGTTTTCTTTGTCCTTCACATTAGTCTCGATTTTATGTTTTTGTGATTGCAAGTTTTCTACGACGAATGTCTATTAGTTAACAGTTAAACACTGGTTTCGCTTAGATATTTCATGATAATGTATGACCGGACACAAGTACCGAATGTAGAAAATGCCGCCTTGGGAAGCCATTTCTTAAAGTAAATTCCAGGATCATTTATTTAATTGTATACATAAATTCATTCATGAAGGAATAAGAGATACACTTAACACTAGAACGTCCATCGGTTTCAATTTGACACCGGAGCCTGTTCAGTTTGTTCTCCTTTGCACCTTTACAATACTAACAACGCATCATGGCGTCAGAAATGCAACCTTTTTTGTTCTAATGCATCCGACAAGTCTTCGTCTATCGATCGGCTGTGCTATGACCTACGAAGCCACAACTTCGAACAATTTCCGTGACAATCACTTGCATTTTCATTTATGACATCCAACTGTGAAGCATTGATAATAAAGTAAACAGGTATTACGTCTAATAAATGTATTTCTTACCTCTTAATACCCTTTTACATTCCAATAGACATCACACCCTTCATAACTGTTGATGCGAATTACTCCAACTAAACGTGGGTTGAGGCCCCATGTTCTATGCTGATTTGTCGTCCCCCTGCTGTCTCCTATTACCCCTCTAAAGTTGTCGGTCGAATTCACCAACACCCTATATATCGTATTATTGTATATGAAAAAGAACAATTATACTTCACAAACAAAGTTACATTATTGTTAGCTAAAAGAACTTGTTCCTTACAAAACTAAAAGTAAAGTAACGAACTCTAGATTCATTCTAAAACTCTAGGTGGCAACGCGGACTGATCCACACGAGATGATTCAATGTTTACTTCTCGACGTGAGAGGTCGTTTTGAGATCCGTCAGCAAGCTGAGTGGGGATTTTTGTATTCCGGTGATTGTCTCACAAGGAGAGATTACGATAAGCTTCACAGTGAGCTTTATGATGAGATAATTCAGTGATTGTCTCTCGAAGAGAAATCTGCGAGCTCTACCAGGGAGCTTTGCGAATAAGTTTTTGTATCTGCCCGAGAGATTGATTGATTGAATATTAACGTCGCGCTGTTCAGCAACACGAGGGCTTTTGGTGACGGACCACGTAATTTTGAACCATGGTCAAGTGACGTGGACGACACCTGAGCTGGCACCCCCCTCTCCTAACTACCACACCACACCAACGGGAGGACGTTTCAGCTCTCGACAGATTTAACGTGCATCGCTGCATCTGCCCGAGAGAGATGTGTTGAATGCCATCCTGGCACATTCTTTAGTGTTTCCTCTAAAAGTCAATCATTCAGTCATCAATTTAAATTACTATTTATCTAAAACGTTCCTAATAGGCGTAAATAGTTGTATCAGTGTGTCATCCTTTGTGTTTGTAAATAAACCTTTAAAACATCAATTGACAAGGCTAGGACATTACAGTAATATTTTAAGCGAAACTGGATCATGCAATTTATTTTCTTCGGTTATTTATGAAAAGATTCAGCTGCATCAGTGTTGCTTCTGTTGTTGATGTTAATATACATCCACATCAGATATATGTTGATAGAATACAAATCACCTTGTGAGGTCTTATCACATGAACTGTTTTTACTGAAAAACTTTTTATTGATATTTTCTGATGATTCATTGAAAAAACTGGTTCTGAGATTTGGAAAAGGATCTAATTTCCCTGATAACAGGGGGATTATTGGGGATGGTACAACATTTAGATACAACTGATGTCAATGATAAAATTTCTTTTATGGTCCCGGGGTTAATTAAAGATTTATAGCAGTGGTATTCAAACTGTGTGTGTGTGTTCCACGGAACCCTCGGGTTCCCAGAGGCATGCCTAGGGGTTCCCCGAGTCACAATAAAAAAGTTGAAAAGAAACTTCTAAATGTGTATGCAAAATGGATTCCCGTTCCCAATAAAGTTTGTATAACCTCAAGAATTTAATGGTCATCCCTATCATTACGAAAATGAAATTTTTATTTAGACATAATAGATCCTTTTGCAATACTTTTTAAATTTTTATTATATTATAATAAATGGATATTATAAAACGCGTTTAATCATTACCTATATATTTATTATATTACCTACTAGACTGTGAATATTTTCTTGTTTACTATCTTGGGTTAAACGAGATAATTTTACACTCATTAGTGTAATGTCTTGCAAAACTGAATAGTTTTCTAATGAAAAATACTCCTTTTTGTATTTGTATAAAAAACACCAATGATAAAGGAGAGGTAAACAACTTATCGACATATGAACAGATTCGATGTTAAAAATCTAAATTTAAGCAAGAACATCTCCTAAATTTTAGGTTGCAAATTCATGCAAAATACACAGGATATAAACAGTTATAAACATTTTAATGCCAATCAGAACAATGTGTATCAGTGAAAAGCATTTTTCAAAGTGAGTGGCTACAAAAACAAAGTATATAAAAAAATTCAAATCAGGATATCAGAACTCAGAATTCAATGCGATTGCAGTTAATCTCAATGGACCGAGACTTTGACAGTCTGTGTGAAAAAATAGAGAAGCCCCTATCCCAGTTACTAAACATAATACATGGGTAGGTGACACTTAGATCACAGATTAATATTATTAATGAGTAAATTATATTAAAAGTAAACTAAAATTTTTAATAATAACTGCAATACTTTTTTTAATTGACTTTATGTTAAGTGCCTATAGCATGTTGATCTAATTAAAATATTATTTTAAGATATATTCTCTAAGTGTGTATGTGTGAAATAGGGTTCAAAGAAAATAATTTTTAATTTTAGAGGTTCCACAAAAGCACTTTCTAGTGCTAGGGGTTCCGTGAGCTGAAAAAGTTTGAAGATCAATGATTTGTAGCATTTGCAGGCTTTGTGATACCGACTTCAAAAGATGCGTCTTGTTATTCAGTCACATATATATTTTTTGGTACTAACATTTAGATTTTATCAAAACTTGTATAACGAATATTATAGATGTGCACAAGAATTATAATCACTCTATTTTATTAAAATTTTTTTAAAAAAACTTATTAATATCTTCTGAAATTTATATTCTAAATTTCTAACTCAGGTCCAGTATATATTCACTAGTAACAAATTAAAAATATATTGAGAGAACAATTTAGGAAATAATTATTGAATAAACAGAGAATGTTTTTTTAAATTTTCAACCAAATTATGCCTAATACATTTTCACACATAAAACGTATATTTTACTAATTAATTTTTATAATCATTAGAAAATTACTAAAAGACCTTTTTGTACAGCAATGTTTAAAAGAAAATTACATTATTGCAACAACAAAATTATACACATAAAAAGAGTAGTAATACAATAAATTAATATTGTTCCTGGATTATATATTTTTTTTATTATTCTATTATATATATTTCTTTATTCTATATTTTTATATTAAAAATTTCTAATCTAAAAAATTTTTACAATAAATTAATAAAAACTTTTTTTTACTTATAACAACAGAATTGCATAAAGAAAAAAACAAACAAAAACAAATTAGAGCACCGTTCACAACACCTGAGACAGAGAAGAAAAACTAAAAATGTAAGAATTCCAAACGACAGTTTTACAAAGTAAAAATTCTGACACGAATCAATAATCTTCCATTAGACGCTGGAATAAAAGTTCACCTAATTGAATGTCTGGCTTAGATCCTAGAACAAATTTAATATTGTTCGTTCCAGAACTTTTGAGAATCGATTTCGCAAATTGCATTAAGCATATGTTCCAGCATGGCGTCGAATACTTCGACTTGGCGATTAATAAAAAGTGCGTCTGGAGCACTATATACGCACGTACAAACTTCTGATATTACTTAAATTTTGCGAAATCACCTTAGTCATATTTTTTTGAAATATCCATCCGTATCAAAATTCATTCACTCTATATGTAATCTTTTTATAGAATTATTCTAGACTTCAATCTCTGATTTAAATTCTTTATCGGCGATTAATTTCTGCAAAATGCTGGCGTGCACTTTTTTTAGTTTTTCTTCCACTAGTTTAAAATAATGAAATTTTTGAAACAGTTGGAGCGAACTACCAACGCTGTGTGCATTGAATCATAATTCGAATTCGAAAAAGGCATACTCGTCTGTGAGGCAATTTATAAAAGGATTAAGAAAAAGTGCTTTTTTGAAATTCTTCCAAGTTATTTGATGTTAGTGTTTTACACGTAAATTTCGACAAATACCGGATAATGTTTAGGAGAATTTTAGAGGTGTAATTTATATATAATAGGCCTTTTTTTTAAATTCTAATTTATTGAATGTTTCGTGCGTGAGTATTTTCAAAATTTCGAATTCAGCTTGAACCTAGATTATCTATATTATCGAATAAAAAAAACAACGAAAAAAATATTCCAAAGTATTTACATTAAATTATAATTTGTTAATTATCGATGATTTTATGTAATGAAAAAAAAAATGAAGGAAGAATGATTGATCCTTTTTTAATAAAACAAAGTGCTGAAAAGATATCGATTAATCGATAACAAAAAGGAATAATAAGCAGACAATTGATTTTTTTTCTTCAATAAATAAAATATAATGGATGCTTACAAGTTTCTTAATAACTTTAGGAACACTTTTTTTAGCTACTGTTTTTATACGCAGGAAACAAATAACCTTTTAAGTAGACACTGTTAAATATTTAATTTTTTTCACACCAGTATATAGTTTAAGAATAAAATTACTTTAGTGTAGAAAGGAATACAAAACATTTAATAAAAATAGTATAAGGCTTTACAATGTTTATTTAAACGTTTCAACAGAGTTGTACGTGAAATATTTATACTTTTAAATAACATTAAAGATTTTACCTAAGGAGGTTATGAATTAAAATCATCTTGTTGTTGTGGCCAATGCCACCTGTCTGACGTAGTCAGATCGAGGCCCACGAAATTGATCATGGCAAGGGGCTAGAAGTACGCCTGTCGTTGGCCTTGAGCACCATATAGGTGACATTACGAATTAGCTCGGAGAAATTCCTCAAAGAGACGATAGATGGCAACACCACCTATCTCCATCTCCACAATTTTAGGCATGGAACTGAAGGAGAGGGAAATATTCTCCAGTCCCCTGCACTCGTAATTTAGTCCACAAGACTTTCAGACCCAATGATTTAACGACCTCGTACTCCGTGTGTACTCGGAGTATATTTGGTGGCATCGGGCTCAAACCCAGGCCTTCCGGTCTGGAGTCCGATACTCTAACCACTACGCTACCCACGGCCCTAAAATTATCTTAACTGGGCATTTAAAAAATATAATTATTTTAAATAAATCGTTTGATAATTTCATTTGTATTGAAACTGAACAAGATTAAATTTAGTGAGTGATTTTATTAGTGTCGTCATCAAGAAGCTGCTAGTGACAACGGTCCTTGTAATTTAGAAACTTGATTTAACTACGACGACGTCACCCAAGGCGGTTTTCAACTTCCTTAGCGCCCTAGGCACTACAAGTTGTTACACCACCCCACTATTTCCAGAAGACCCCCAGCCTAGCCAGTTTTGTTTTGGGAGAGATTTTCCAATACTTTGCTTTTGCTGTTTGGAGAGTCTTTCCATTATCTATCACCTGTTGACCCACCGTGTCCGTAAGAAAAGGAGAGTGGCATGGTAAAAGTTTGGGGGTATTGTACTACACTAAATTTTACTTTGTTTTACACTAAACTCTACATTTCGGAATAGAGCTAGCATGAAATTACAACAATTGATATCGAGCACCTAACGCTTTTACCACAATGGCATTAATTTTCTCGTTAATCAATTTATTTTTTACTTTTTAGTTCGATTAACAAAAGCGTGTTTTTTAGTTTTTTTAAAACTATCATTTATTCAACGAAACTATCACGTACTTTTACGAAAAAAAATATTTATAGAATACATTTTGCATGTTCAATCATTTTTGCTACTATCAGTTTGTGGTACATATGATAAAGACTAATCTCTGCCCAGACATATTCCCGGACAAAGTAATTTGGTGAGAGTACTTATTCTACGTCAGGAAACACAATTAAAATAATAACAGGTTATTGCCAGTTTCGAAAAGATATAAAATACAAATTTTCAAACTTTGTTCCATGATCTCCGCAATCAGTTTCTTCTACGGCGTGTAAGGTTTCTTTTATCTACGTATTTTGTTTTATAAACAAACAAAGTCGGCTGCCCCTAGCAGCATTGTTTAAATTATTGACGTGCTGAAGAGATAAAAAAGACAATATACTATAAAAAAATTGGAACATTTCTCTTTTACAGTTAATAGATCCACGTACTCAATCGACGAAAAAGAGTTTACAGATCTCAAACACTCCGTTTGGATTAAAGGGATATGAATGTTTTTCAAAAGGTAAAGCTGCCAAATTTTAAGCAGAGGAACTCTGGAATTAATCCAAAACGTAGGCTGCGTAACCGTCAGATTTTTTTGGTTTCGAATCATATTTTCTTATGGAGAATATCAAGAATAAGTTCATCTTCAGTTTGACTCGGCCGAAACGAGTCGAATTTCAGGTACGTGTTTAAAATTTCTCCAATTATACTATTTACGTAACTAGGACTTGGTTTTGTATATATGCTAAGCTTCACATATTTCTATTTATAACAAAAACTGGTTAAAAGGATGAGTTGAGTGCTCGGAAAATTTGGCCATGACGATTTTAGTCCACACTCTTTGGTTAACTTTTACGATCTAAGTTCTTATCAATAACTCTTAAGGTGGTTTCGTGACCTTTTTTAAAAGTTGAGAAAAAAAGTCAATCTGAAACTAGTACTTAACCCCCTCCCCCCAATAAGGTCAATCTGTGCCTTATACTCACATTTTAACCTCCAAATTCATATTTCATATGATTGTACTTTATACAAATAATGGAAAATATACCGAATTACTATAAATGCTAAAAAGGATAAATAAGAATATATATATATATATATATATATATATATATACAAACACACATTCATGTCTAAGTCCTAACATAAAGTTTTCAGTTGTATTAAGAAAAACCCCTTTCATAGCTCTCTTCTCTTGATTTAAAAAGGAGAGGGTCTGAATTTTGAAAACGGAAATATATTTACCTCTTACACCTCCGTAACCTTCTCCCCTTCTGTGGGAGGACATGATTTCCGCAAAATCCTTTCTTAGCGGAAACTGATCTCTTCTCAAAATATAAAACATGCGTGACAAATTTCAAGTCTTTAGATCTAATAATTTAAAAAGGGTATTTTTTTTTATCCAAAACGCTCCCGTATGTATACCCCCCTCCCTTTTCTATTTGGGATTCGAATTTCTCAAATCCCATTCTTAGCGGATCTCTACTTCAAAGAAACAGCTTGTTAAATTTAAAGTCTGTAAACCTAATTGTTCAAGAAGAGGATTTTTTTTTTATAAAACACACCTACAACTCCTTGGAAGTCGATTTCCGAAAAACCCACTGTTTGAGGATCCCCACTTAAAAGAAAAATGATTGCAAAATTTAAAATCTTCCTCAAAATACTACCACTTTTAATCCTACATTATTGCAAAGAACTCTATCCTACGTTTCAACTTCATCTGTATTGTACGATTGCATGATCAATTTAGATTTTCTTCGACAAAATAAAATTTCAATTCCTTTTTAATAATTTTATTTTTACTCAAACTGTCTCAAGACACACTGTTTCAATTCAAATTCCATTTCAAGAGGTATATTTAAAAAAATACTCACATTTTGGAACAAACAAGATTCTTGTTTTATGATAAGCTTCTTAAAAATATTTTTAGAGTGCTTTGTCTTGTGATTGATTGATGAGAATTCGAAAATTCTTTTTACTTTTAAAAACCTTATTTTTAAAAACCAATTAGGAGTGACAGTCAATTTGTTTTAAGATTCATATTCTTTATACATTGTTATACATGGGCGTTAATTGCTTCAATGACAGTAATCTACTACGCAAAAAGTTGTGTTCAACCTAAATCTAAAATTAATTTAGTAACAAAAATAGTATAAGTACAAAAAAAAAGTTTTAAAAAATAACACAGCACCAAATTCCTTGACAAAATGTTATATAATCTGTGAGACTTTTTTCTAACTCTTTTTCATCTCTATAATTTAGGACTAAACTACATCATTTTGTAATATATTTTAATAAACAATTCAATTGTGATTTATTTTCATCCAAAGACAAGAACGACATGCTTTGAAATGTATATTGATCAGCAGAGAGAGCATGATTAATCGATATTTTATTTATTATTAGGCCTAATTTTGGGAAGCAAACTAGTTTATGAAAATAGTCTTTACAATTTGTAACAGAAAAGTAAGTTTATTCTTTTTGTCTGGTCGCGACTTTTATTCCAGACATGGGATTGGGTGTGGCGCTTTTTCGCACAAATGAGAATTTCCAGTGTTACGTTCTCGCAGGAAACTTTTTGGAACAATGTTACATTATTGTACGACTGAAAAGAAAAATCTTTCTTTGATCCAACATGGAAATTATGTAAGAATTATTTCCTTACTCTGATGTCCATGAAACAAAATGAGACAATAAAATATGGCGCAAAAAATTTGTATAGTTATTCAATTAAGTAAACCTTGGCTCTCTGTCTCTATTGCTGAACAAATTGTTGGCTGCATGAAAGTATAATGAAGTTACAGGAAATAAATCGTACGTAATGGTTATCCTAATGTTTTTAGTTTTACGAATATATTTTAACTCATACAAGGTAAATGACGGTATATTGCAAACATGTAAATGCGAATCTGGGATTTATTTTATGTAATGTATTATTTTTCTTTTTTCTAATATCGCTTTTTTTAGAAGTCAAGCAGAATAACTATATAGGGTGTTTTTTTTAACTAAGCTATCGGTTACACTGTGGCCTAGCTTAAACTCTTAAGAAAACTACTTCTTTGCCTTATCAAACCGAAATATCAAATTAACTAAGTTAGATTTAAAAAGCTTTGAATAAGTTCGAACTGTGGATTTTAAATTACAGTTGAAGTACTTTTAAAGAAAACTTGCACATAACATATGAAAATCAATTTGAAATCCTTTTTCTTTCTTTTAAATTATCTAAACCAGGGCTGTTCAACCCGCGGCCCGGGGGCCGCATGTTGCCAACCTTGAATAATTTTGCGGTCCGCGAGATTCTTTACAACTTTACAAAATTCGACTATTTTGTATAATATTTTCTGTTTAAAGAGATTTTTCTTGTAAAAATTAAATCCCATAACTGTTATTATTTCATCACGTTGCTTCTGTTACTGCGAATCTTTTTTTTTCTAAATTGAAATTTATCAAACAGAAATCGAGCTCAAATTTAATGCACTAAAATCTGCAACAACAATTACGATACGCAAATACACATGCATTGAGATCGACTTGCAAAAACTAATTGAAGGAGTTGAGAAACAGATATCTCACTTATTAAATAAATTAAACATTATTTGATCATGTATTATTATTATTATTATTATTATTATTATTATTATACTATCTATGTTTGTATACAAGAAAAACGATGTAAACAATAATAATATATCAGTCTGTTTTAAATTTTCTTTCCAACAAATGTTTGTAATGGATGCAAATCTAACATAAAGATGTATATTTTTCTATGCAGCCCGCGGGACTGTAAAGTTCTTCCGAAATGGCCCGCGAGGTCATTTGGGTTGACCACCCCTGATCTAAACAATAAAAAAGGGCATAAAAAACTTGAACACAACTATTTGTTTAAATAGCGTATTTAGCAATAATTACTTTAAAAAAATATTTTGCTAGTGCAAATCGATTACACATACTAGAATAAGAAATAAAAAATTCAAGTAATGGAAGAAAAAATTTCAAACAATGAAAAGAAAACAGCCGAATTTTCTAAAATGTTTAAAAAATTAATTTTTATGAAGGATAAAAAATAGATATATTAATGTCTCGTCAGCTTAAATTTTATTGTTATCCTGCTATAAAAACTAAAGTATAAAATGAACATAAAAGTTCCAGGGCATAGAATGCTCGTGCGTTTACTGAGCTGAACACTTGTTCTCATTTTATTCGTTTGGCACAAATTGTTCGTAATTCGTCTGAGGACGAAGAATCGATCAAAATTTGTTTATTGTCCGTCTGCTGACATGGCATCAGACCCCAATTTTAGTTGTTCGTTCCTGATCATGATTCACAGGCATTATTACGAATTCTGACTCTAAACTGGCGCCAAAATGAATGACCCAAATTTGTCTCCACATAACCACAAATGTCATTATCTAATATTTAAATATTTTCTTTGGAAAATATATGCATAATTCATCTGTCGTCTTCCAAGTATTTAAAATGATTTACTTAACAATTAAAAAAATGATTATTAAAAAATATTGTATTTATAAATTAAATTTTTACGATGCAAGATTTTATCTTTATCTCTCTGACTGTACTAATTGGGAGTTATTTACTTTATCCTTCGTTTGTTTAATAATTGTTTCCTCTCTCGAGACCAGTAAAAAGTATTTTTAAAACCATTATTAAGAAATCAAAGTTATTGCATACTTTACTTCTATCATGAAATTATTTGTTAATAGTTTCAAATCATTATTTCATAACTTACACATTTCTTTATACTTATCTACATCAGTGATGAATAAAAGAAATCATAACAGCAAAAAATAGTGTTGCAATATTTAGTTAAACAACTAGCAATGAACGTTCCCTATGCTTTCTGATAAGTTTTAAAGCACAAAAAAAGTTAAAATTCTGAATATCACAAAGGACCTTCTTCTCTACGATAATTTAATACATTTGACTTACCTATCAAGTTAAAAATTTAATAAGTGTTCTTAAAAGCCTAATATGTTATTGTCAGTTCGGTGAATGTTTTATATTGTGCAAAAACTTCCATATTAAAGTAGATTTTTTAATGTAATTTTTGGAATCCATCGATCTCTCTCTATATATTGCTATTTTTAGTCTTGTTTTTCTAAAAAAAAAAGTTTTATTTGTGTACTTATTTACTTAAAAGAAGAAATCATTATTTGATGTTTATGTCACCTGTCCAAACTATTGATACTTATGGCTATATTTAGCTTTTCTTTGCCTTTAGCTAGCTTTCATGTTTTTGCTAATCATTTTTCACAAAAACCACCTGCTCATGATTTCAAATAAATGTTCTTCACGAAACACGTTATGAGGATTTGCATTTATTTCATATATATATATAGCTAAATATTATATTTCATTTTAGAATATTTTTAAAATTAATTATGTATATATTTAAAAAGAAAAGTAAATAAAACTACCATATTGAAATATTTGTTTTCAGCTGTTACATAAGAAAAGACTTTTGTAACATATTTTTTTACTCAAGTGATTTCTTTGATTTTGTTTTAAAAGTTCACAATTTTATATAGATACTACAAAAGCAAGAAAATAAGTTCACAACTGATATTTTTTGACTTCATCCAAACAAAAGACAAGAGAAGACAATAGTGTTATCGCAAAAGAGAACTACAATTTAATTTTTGAATTTAATTTAAAAATGATGAGCTGTGTAAGACTATCAGTGATCGTAGTTTCTGAACATTAAATGCAAATCTGATTTTTAGCGTGATTAAGCCAAATGATACGCCCATAAAGTTTTTTTTTCAATTGCATAATTACAAAAACATAATGATATGTTTTTATTTATTTTTTTTCCCATCATAGTGAGAAAAATTCATTCATAAAAGTAAGTTATTGTGTGTATATGTTTAGATTTTAATATTAATTTAAAAAAAAATCGACATAGTTTATACTCTTACTAATATATATATACAGTCGGACCTCTATATAACGAAGTCGTTAAACCCCGGAAAAAAGTTCGTTAAATGGAAAATTTGTTATATAGAGGTTAATCGTTTTATTTACTTTATAAACCCCATAAAACAAATTTTAAATTCATAAACACTATTTATTAAAAAAAGTAATTATTCACACCTTTTTTAAAATTACTATATGTTTATTTTATATATCTTACCCATAAAAACAACTGCAAGGAAAACAAGAAAAAAGAATGTCGAATGTGTCACTGTATTTTCAATATTAAGAAAATAATTTTATATTAAAAGGGACATTTTTAAGGACATAGTTTTAGGACATTTTTCTAATTTAAAGCATACAAGTAAAATTAAACATACATTATTTTATCACTAGAACACGAGGACAACTCCACTGAGTGTGAAAGGGGATACCAAAGATGTTTCTAGTGAACTGGACAATGGGGTTAAAGACTGCACTTCTTGGATGAAACGTCTAGAACGCTATTGCTCTAGGCGAGTTAGGATCTAATAAAACCAGCTCAAGATTGATGACACCATAAAATGTGTTAAAGAGAGAATAACTTGAAAAATTCAGAAATACTTTAAAAATAGGGAGAAAAAAATTGAATAACAAAAGAAAAAGTTCGTAATATAGAAAATGTACTTCGCTATAGAGAGGTTATTTTACAAAGAAAATCGTGAAAAGTTCAAGGTTCCAGGAAAAAGTTTGCTGTATAGAAAAATTCGCAATATAGAGGTTCGTTATATAGAGGTTTGACTGTATACAGTAGCGCACACAGGAATTTTTCAAGGGGGGGGGGTCCGTGGTCGAAAGTTCACCAACCCTGTATCCTGCTCCTTTAGATTTTGTCGATTTTCGGGAACAAAACACAGTAAAAAACTAATTATTGTATAAATAATTATCATTAATTAATAAAATTAATCATTTATAAAAAAATACTTAATTAAATTTTGCGTACTATAAACTTAGAATTATAATCAATCGGAAAAAAACCAAGGGAAAGTTTCCGTTTTGCTTTAAACGCGATTCAAAAAAGTAAATTTTTCATTTTACTTACGTATATAAGTACGTATTCCGCATTTATTATTAAGTTATAATAAATATTGTTGTTTTTTTCCCCTTACTTCACCACACCTACGACACTGGACAGTGGGCGCGGCGCGGTGGTCAGGGTCGAATGTCTACTATTCTCATTTCCTACCCCAATACGCAGCCAATATATATATATATATATATATATATATATATATATATATATATATATATAATATATATAATATATATATATATATAATATATATATATATAAATATATATATAAATATATATATATATATATATATATATATATATATATATATATATATATATATGTATATATATATATATATATATTCATTTTTTAGATTGTCGGGAATAAAGAACAGTAACAAATAAATTATTGGATAAATAATTACAATTAAAGAATATTAAAATATTAATCACAAATACTTAGTTGAATTTTATGTGTAATATACATGAGAATATAATCGTTCTAAAAAAAATCATGGGCAATGGAGGAGGGTCCGGACCCTCCCTTTGTGCGTGCGACTGATACTGGTTAAACCGCAACACCTTGAAAAAATTAGTAGTCCGTACCCTGGAACAGTCTGTCCACCCTTTCTTAAAATTAATCTTGTGCTAATCTCACAGTTGGAATTGTGTGTGTGTGAGCAGTACTTCTTACAATATTTGCTATCCTAACTTATAACTCGCTGTAGGGGCGGTAAAAAAACAATTGTGATACACTAAAGGGAACGAATGAAGTAAATTCTCTAGGACATTTTCGGGAAGCTGAGGTGGAAGGTTTTGTCTAATTCAACATTAAATAAGTTTAAAAGTG
Source organism: Trichonephila clavipes (assembly GCA_019973935.1). Classification (NCBI taxonomy): domain Eukaryota; kingdom Metazoa; phylum Arthropoda; class Arachnida; order Araneae; family Nephilidae; genus Trichonephila; species Trichonephila clavipes. The sequence goes on along the minus strand of BMAU01015816.1, from coordinate 288,908 downwards.
TGTAGGCGGTCTCAAAGAAAAAAGAGACCTAATTTTGAAAACCAATATATGTTTTTATCAGTACACATCTCTCTTAACAATATTATAAAATTTCGAAATTTGATTACATGCGTAATTTTAATTTAATACGGGATATGTTCAAAAAGTGCTAGCACTGCTTACGACGGAGACAGAATAATTTACCTTTACAGACCCATAAGGGTACTAAGAATAAACATTAAAATGTAGCTATTTATTTTAAAATACTGAGACATGAAATACAAATTATGAGAAAAACGTATAACAATAGTTTATAAAAATTTCCCTTATATGGAACACTGGGAATTATTTTCCCCTTAGAAATATTATCTCATATCAATCATTTGTTCAAATAAGGCCCAGTGGCAGTATATAGCGCTTCCACACCACAGACTCAAGGTTCTATCCTCGGGCTGGGCAAAGTCGATTCAGCCTTTCATCCCTCCTGCAGTGGGTCGATAAATGAGTAAAGTCGCCCAGCCAGTATGGTGGCTATGACTCTCGGCTTGTAACCGAGTAGGTTCGGGTTCGAATCCCGAGTAAGACTTGGTTGTATCTTCTTCGGGAAAGAAGTCGGTCTTTCGCCTGAAATGGATTCCCGTCTCGAAAGGAAAAACAGCGCACCCTTCCCCCCTCATGTTGTTAGATGCTGGGATCATCGTTTGTAATAAAAATCTGTATTCTTCTGTGGTTATGTTATATGTTTCTGTTCATCTATCTCACGTCTTTCGTATGTATCCCAGTAATAAACACACGACAACAACAACAACATTTGTTCAAATATATTTTACCAGTGCACAACACTATACTTACCGAATAGCATAAAACACGTGAGAAAACACAGTAATATTTTATTACACGACACAATTAACTGAAATAATAACAGTACGGCCTACGAATGTTCTATCATTGGCACCAATTGATTTTTAACAGTTTTTTTTCTTTTCTAAACATTCCCGTTATCGTAATTGCGTTCGGCATACGTTCTATTTTGGCATTCTGTATAAAAAATGCAAGGTTATAATGAAGTATGATAATCAACAATTTTAACAATTTTCTTTTTCCTTTAGCCGTGAAAGGGTTAAGAGATGTGCGAGACAGCCAAAGGTATTTAGTGTACGATTTACTCGTATGTAATTGTGAATACGCGTATTTTTTAAATCAATAAACATCATATATTATTTTGACACACTTTGTATTTTTGAATCATCCACAAAGATTAAAAATTATAACTCATGAGATGCAGAATAATAAATTTTAAAATGAAAAGTAATTAGAAAGGTTATAAATGATAAATCTGCAGCAGTTTGCAGTCGAATTGCTTATCGTGAAAAAATGTAACATCTTAGCGTTTTTCCCCTCCTAAATATCTGTAAAAATGACGAAGGGTCTCAAACACAAAATTTGAAGGCTCTATTTAGATTATTCCCTATTTCATTTTGAATATATATACACTGGCAAATTAAGTAGAAACCTTTGAGATTTTTATTTGAATGTGTGCTAGGGATAAATAATGCATTATTTTTAATGACGTGGATTATACGTGGTTAGAATGCTAATATAAGTAAAGTGTAAGAAGGCTTTTAACGATGAATGATGTAAAACGGGAAAGACGACAGATCTTTCCCACTTTGAAAAATGGCTTTTTGTTGGTGCCCTTTTAACACAGAAGCCTCTCGATGTCGAAGACAGCAAACCTCACTGGGACAGAACTATCAGTCCTCCTCTAAAAAACGTAACTGCGATTCGAGCAAGGTTTTCCAGGAGCGTGATCGACGTCGTCTCCGAAGAGTCCGTGGAGCAAAACAGGGACTCTACTGTGCTTCAACTGACGCAAATCGTCAAACAAGGCCCTTCCCAACAGTACTCAGCTAGAACCTTTTTCAGAGGATAGGAATGCATAGTCGGATGCCTGTGAGAAAACCACTCATTTGTGTCCGAAATGCAAAAATTCGTTTGCGGTGGTGTCGGGAAAGAGGACTCTGGACATCCGAGGATTAGAAAGGGATAATGTGGTTGGCAGAATCACACTACACCTTATTTTGCTCTGATGGAAGACATCGAATTTGTCGAGCAATGTATGCATGTTACATCACTCGCCTTAGGCAAGGGTCTGGTGGGAGTACCATGATATGGAGCACGTTTTGCTGGCATGGAAATGGTACCCTGGTATTCCTCGAGGGTAAACAAACAGTCGTGAGATACCTGGATTTACTGACAGATCAAATGCACCATGCAATGTTGCCTTTTTTATCTTGAAGGTGACGAATACTTCATGGACGATAATGCAACTATACACTGTGCCATAAATGTCCAAAATTGGCTACCTGAACATCAGTTTGACGTTCGATACCTCCCCTATTCACCACATAGCCCGTATCTGAATCCAATAGAAAATGTGTGGGATATAGTGGAAAGAAGCATTTGTCAGCACTTTCCTTCATCTAATTTACAAGATCTAAAAAGATTCATAGCCTATGCCTGTTATTTTCTGGAAGTACACTTACCTCTGAAAGTCTGCGTACAGAGGATCATCTTTCATATTCATGCAAAGATAGCTAATTATATAAATGAAGTCTTTCTGAATTAATACTATTTTTATTGATTGATTTGTAGGGTATCCCGTTCTTTTTATAATGTCTTTCAACCTATTTGAGATGTATTTAACGAGTTTAGTTGCCTCATCTGAGGTTAGTTTGTTCCATTCTTCAACTACGAGAGATTTGAGCTTTTCCTTGGATGTTATTACGTTCTCTCCAATTATTCACTCGAGTAAATTTCACAAATGCTGTTTTATGCTGATGTCTGGGGACTGGGATGGCTTACGGAATTGGTTTGGGATTTGGTAGAACAACCATGGCTCATGACTCCACATCCATGGCTCCCCAATGTAAGCCATTTGTTTGGTACCTTTGTCCTGCTGAAATTAAAAATCACCACTCACCATAAGTTTATCGGCACTTGCCCCGATATTTTACTTTAATAAGTTCAAATAATCAGCTTTGTACATTGCTGATTCAACAAATCCCATATTACAAACAAAAGACTTCCTATGCATCCCCAAGCATTATACCTCCTACTCTATGTTTGTTAATCGAAAAAAGATTCTATTTCTTAAGATCTGTGCAGCAATTCTTACAAGTATATTTCTGCCCTTTTTGGTGTCAAAAATACAAAAATTCCATTCAATATTGAAAATATTACATTTTCCCAATAATTATGTGTCCTATTTAGGTGTTTTTTTAGCAGAGATCCTTCTCTTAGCTCTGTTCACTCGAGAGATGAATGGCTTCTCTCTTGAATGCAACTCTGTTATGGTAATCATACTTTTTCAATTATCTTAGACTTGTAGTTAAAGTCACACTTTTTTGCAATATCTCAGCAATACTTTTAGCTATTTGGGAAGCTTATAGTCATGGATTTATTTTTATAGAGCAAATTAAAAAAAGCACAAGATTCTAGAAGTGACATTGTAGACGGGCAACCGGATTTTGGCTTGGATGTTAAAATTTTAGTTGATTTTTAGTTTATGAACACTTTTTTAATCAATGAATGTCTCCTATTAACAGTTTCAGAAATTGCTTAAAAAATTTTCTCCTTTTCTGAAGATCCATGATGATATTTCTTTCAGTAATATATCGATCTCTTTTCTGTTACCTACCATGGAATCACTCAAGCTTTCAAATCTCAAATCATTAATAAATCGTGAAAGAAGTTTATAATTACTTAAAAACACAATTTAGTGCATTATTCTACAAGAAAAGGTCTTTAAAAGCTCTATTTTCTAAGAGTCTGCAGACTTTTGGCGCGGATGGTTGGCAATTATTTGGTGGTCATTCTTGTTTTTTTCTTGTTAAGGTGAATTTTGTTACTGTTGTTTGTATAAAGAAATTTTGAAGAATCCCTGATAGGTATGTTGATTTTCTGAAGCGAGATTTTAATAGTAATTATAACATAAACATGTAAGAGGCTTGTCTGTACGCAGACTTTCGGAGGCAAGTCCTGAAGCATATAGACCCGTTGCACAAACAGATCTATTATCCGTGTAAGAGGTGGTCCAATAAAATATTGATCTTAAGTTTCTAATACATTGATCAGTCAGTGTATATATATACATTTTAGAAAGAAATTGTAAGCTTAAAAGTATTTAACTAATACCATAAAATTATAATTTATTTCTTGAGTAAAGTGAATTAATATGCTCACCATCAGATTTCATAATGCGATAACGATTTTACAATGGTAAACTGTTTACTTTGGAATGAGTGAGGCTTTTGGCGAGAAGGACCTCGTAATTTTGAACCATGGTCAAGTGACGAGGACGACACCTGAGCTAGCATTCCCCTCTCCTAACTACCATCCCAGTGAGAGGACGTTTGAGCTCTCGACAGATTTAACGTGCATCGCTCCCCTACACGGCGGGTTTTCAGTGGTACTGGGCTCGAACTCATGACATGCCTGCTATGATCCAATACCTTGACCACTGGGCTAAGGTTTGTTTTGATGCGGAATTTTGAAATGCGGACTTTCCGATTAAGTCAAGGGCACTTTGTTTTTTATTCCTATTCGTTATTTCAAAAAAGGCAAATGTTTAAAACAAACAATTTTTTTAGGAAAACAAAATCATTTTGTAACTCTTGTTGAGGAAAAGGTAAGAATTTTTTCGACTTTTTAAAGCTTCGTTGAAACTTTGGTTCCGTTCATTATTCTGAAAAAATATTGTTCCGAAGTGCATTTTACCTTTTTTTTTTTATCATTATCTGGAGTGGAAGTAAAAATACCCAAGATATAATGATACATCCTAAAGGTCTGGTCTGGTTTGGAATAATGTCGAATGTTCAATCTGCGAAAATGACAAACGTTTAATTGAAAAGGATTCGATCGTGGAATTTATTTGTGGGCATTATAGTAGGTTCGTGAATAAGAATAGTTGATTAGAAGAACGAGAATTAGCTGTGATGTAGAATTTTAATGAAAGGAATATGTGTATTCGGCAGATCAAATGTTATTCATTTCCATTTGAAATTTTTATCTGGGAGTGAGTGAATATTAACGTCGATCTGTTCAGCTACTCGAGGGCTTTTGGTCTATATCCTGGAGATAGGTGTCACAAAGAATACTTTTTTCTCTTGAAAATTTAATCGCCTTATGTGAGAATCATTTCTACACATTCTTCCGTTTTGAAGTTCATGGGGAAAATGATGCACAAAACCAATAATGTGTTGCTACTTATGCCACCTGATCGACAAATGCTAGATCAAGGCCCACGAAATTCATCATGGCAAAGGGCTAAGTGACTCCTGTCGTTAACCGTAGCTTTGAGCACCATACAAACGACAGAAGGATTTTGGCTCGGTTTCACCCCAATTTTAAAGGAAAACACCCTGAGGGTGATCAGGGGCTTCCAACCTCTCTTCCCCTTCCACGAACCTCACGAGAGGACTTGCGGCTCGACGGCTGTTTAAAGTACCCCATGCTGCGAAGGCACTATACATTTACTAAAATCCATGTCTTCTCCGAGATTCGTACTCAGGCCCAACGGCACAGCAGTCAGCGTCGCTAACCACTATACTGGATGGGTAACACCAATAATATGATTGAGCGATATTGTATCCTCAAAGGCTCTTAAAAATTTGCCACTTTTTGGAAGAATAATAGTAAAGTTTGCATCATTTGAGTAAACAAGCCTTGATTTTGGCCAAACAAAATTTATTAGTTTTTAACAATTAATTAAAAATATGCCGTTACATCACAAAAACAGGACACCTCTTACATAAGTCTGCTTGAGTTCTGATTTACCGCGCACCCTGCTTTGCGCGGGCAACGGATTTCCCCTTTGAAATAATCCCCAAGGGATTATTACACGGCCGATCTGGCATGATGATTCAGAGGAGTCTTACTATAATGATTGCAATAAAAGAAACTTTGTGTGTTTTTAAAATATAATTCTTATTTCTAATGTTAAAAACTTTCTTTAAATCGTTAAAGTTTAATAATTCTCTTTTAAAAACTTTAAAATTTGTACTTTTCACATTGTTAGAATGTTTGGTTTTTACGTATATAACTAATTTCAGATGGCTATCCATAATTTGAAGACCTATTACAGGTGACCAATTTCTGCAACGGGCACCCTAATCCAATTAATTTTCTTTTCGTTTTTAACATTGATATGAATTTTGCCCTACTGGATGAAAATTGGGATAATTGAGAGAGTTTTCCATTTTCTTTTAAAAATTGGTCGCACAAATTATGAGAAATTAAAAAGAATAGTAAATGCGTATTAACGAGAGGTCTGATTTTGTTTGAGTAATAGTGTTTGAAAATATTGCTTTTTAAAAAAATTAAGGATCGTTGTAAAAAGTATTCTCTTCAAAAAATTCTGATTTAAGCAAAGTAAGTAAAATATATATTCTACGTGCCTTAAACAAGGTATTACTCAAACTCAAACTCAGTGGTACAACAACCCATGAGGGCTCGGGCCTACTGTGCTCATCCCAGTATACGTGAACATTGGGTGCTGAGGTGCATGAGCAGATGTCCCGATCAGGTGGTCAGTCTGAAGCGAGACCCCCAGTGTTTAAGTCCCCAAGCAAGTTTGGTACACTATCGACCCACTGCAGTAGGGATGAATTGATTGATTGATTAAATATTAACGTCACACTGTTCAGCTACACGAGGGCTTTTGGCGACGGACCACGTAATTTGGAACCATGGTCAAGTGATGTGGACGACACCTGAGTTGGCATCCCCTCTCCTAACTACGACACCACACTACCGGGAGGACGTTTCAGCTGTACAGATTTAACGTGCATCGCTGCCGTACACGGTGGGTCTTTAGTGGTACTGGGCTCGAACTCGTGACAAAGCAAGCCACGATCCGATACCTATACCACTCGGCTACCGCGGCCACGCAGTAGGGATGAAAGGTTGAGTCAAACTTGCCCAGCCCGGGAATAGAACCTGGACCTGTGGTGTGGAACCCCGATATGCTACCACTCGACCACTGGGTAAATAAGGTATTATTCAAAATTAAAATGCCAACTCAGAATTTTTTCAATAAGAAAAAAATCCAGCCTTTTGTTTCCAATAATATTAAAAAGATTAATATACAAGTATAATCTTCTGAGCTAACGAAACAAGTGGGATAAAATCGAATATAAGGTACAATGACTTACCCGTGATGATTCCTCCTACAATGGCAATCACCAAGGTGGTGAGCAGAGCTTCTAGCTGAGCATAGGCTTGACTTGCCTTGGACCAACCTCTTCCAGCCTCGATTCCAATTATCACGGAGTGTATCTTTTGGAATTCCGTCGTATTTTCCGCGGGTGAACGAGCCGGATAGAGATGGTACAGACTGAAAAAAAAAAGAAACAGTATTAAGGTTTTGTGGTGTATTTCTTTTTTAATAAATGTGTAGCAATATCATATATATAAGCCTGTAACAACCTCCGGACTGAAGTGATCGTTTTGGCCCAGTGGTATGTTGTGTGCTTACGGAAACGAAGGTTGTGGGATCTGTCCTCTGGATATGCACCACTTCCTTGGTGACCCGAACGTGATTTGAACAAGTAACCTTCTTATCTGTCGTGGTGCCATCTACCGCAAAAAGAGCTACCGAAAACTCTTCAGACTCATTTTACGCTGCAAACAAACTCGTTAGACTCACTTGACGCAGCAAACTCGTCAAGCTCACTTTACGCAGCAAATTCGTCAGGCTCACTTGGCGCAGCAATTTCGTCAGGCTCACTTGGCGCAGCAATTTCGTCAGGCTCACTTGGCGCAGCAATTTCGTCAGGCTCACTTGATGCAACTCCTTCAATTGCAGCTACAACTCAAACGCTTGCCATAACCACTATATCACCTGTTAGCCTATCCCCCGACTCACTGATGAGGAAGCGATATCATATATGTAAACCAGTAACAACCTCCGGACTGAAGTAATCATTTTGGTCTAGTAGTATGTTGCGTGCTTATGAAACCGAAGGTTGTGGATTCTATCCTCCGGATATATACGTCACTTCAAATGTATTTTTAAACTATCAGCACTCTAGAGAAATCTCGTCAATTGATTATTTGTTAACGTCACACAAGGGCTACTAGTGAAGGATCTCGTCATTTTGGATGTAATGAGGACGACACCTGAGCTGTCATCTTACTCTTTAACTTAACACCACTCTAACACGAGGACTTTGAGTCTCGATTGATTTAACTTACGTCATTCTATCTACACGGCAGGTCTTTAGTGGCACCAGGACTGGAACCTATCACTGGACAGAAATAATATAGCTGACAAGTTCGCGAATATGACTACTTGGACATCGCAACCATCTTAACGATATTGAAAATTTCTGGTTGGGCCTAATTTTCTCTTCTGGTCATGAAACATGTGGTTTATAAAGCATACTCTGGATTAAAACTATTATTAAAAAAGGCTCATCAACAACCGCCGATAAATCTTGCTAAGGCATGTCGCCAAATCACTAGCAGTCTTAGCAATCCTCGAATTATCAGAGATGTTTAACATTAAATTCCAACTGAGAGGGTAATTACTCACCTGTAACCATAATTTTCTTCACTAGCCATGGCAGCAACGACTGAACTGATGATCCCTGCCAAGATTCCTGGCATGCCGTGCAGATTGTTCACTCCACACGTGTCATGTATTTTCAGATTCTTTTTCAAGAAGGGCTTAAATGATAATATAAGATATTTAAGTAAGAGATAAATTTTCTGTTAGTGTATAGTAGATCAGCGGTGGCCAAACTTTTTGACCTCACGCGAACCAGTAAATTCATAATTTAAATCCCGCGGACCATTAGCATGATTTTTTAAGTGTTAAATATATTTATAAAAAAAAATGTGTTGTCTCAGAACACACATAAATGTACCTGGTTAATAAAATGAAATTATTAATTGTAATTAAATTATAAAAGCTTTATTAATAAAACATAATAAAGTAAATAAAATAAAAAAAAACTGCAAAAACAACAAAAAATGGCTTAAGTATATCAATCTTTTAGCATCATACATTTCTAGTGTGATGGATGTTTCGGCTTACTTGAAATAACATTATGGATATTTTTGGATCCATTGTTGTTACTACAAGACGGATAACTGCATTTATTTCAAACCGAGATCGGTACCATATTTTGATGGCTGCGACTGATGAGAAGGCTTTTTCCTATAAATAAGTTGTGGAGAAATGAATCAAAATTTTCATCGCCTGTTCACTTAGAAAAAGTATTCACTTTATATGGTAAGCCAAAACTGAGATCTTGATAAGGATAAATGAAATTTGAATTTGAGAGTTTTGTAGGACCATATAGGTCGATGAGGCTTTCTTTTGGGGAGGAAGCATGCTTAAATTATTATCCTGAATTTTCGCTGCGAGTTTTCGTGATGAGTAAGTATATTCCACATTTTTCTGGGGACCAGCGAAATTTTGTCACGGACCACTCCTTTGGCAACCTCTGCATTAGATAATAGGAACATATAAGCTTCAATTCCACTACTTATGCTGTTGAAATTTTTTTTAAAAAATCAGATATCTTGAATAATCAGCCAGAAACACATTTATAAAAACGCTATTCTGAGTCTTTTTGTAATGAGCGCAATGATACAAAGAAATTTTTTTTTGTAAACTTAAAGTAAACAAGTAAATTAATAAATTAAAATTATTTTGATTTTATCTGGAATTCTTTCCTCTACCTACTGTCGCAAATCTGTAACCCATGGTGGAGATGAGACCTGCCAAAGTTCCAATCATCATGGCCCCATAAGGATGGACCATCATGTTGGCCGTGGAGCCGATGGCCACACCACCGGCTAGCGTGGCGTTCTGAATGTGGACCTGAAAAAATTAGACATAATTATCATAAGACAATTATTTTTGTTGTGATCATAATGAAATGAATAAAAAAGGGGCTTCTACGTTTATGCATGACAACAAGTAAAAATGTCTATATATAGAATTTTTTAATCACACACATACACAGAGAGAATCAATCTGCAGTGATTTAAGTAAACGGTTTATTTGGCATGTGAACAGTAATAGAAAAAAATCAATATTAGAATAAGTTTTAAAAATATTTATCAATTCGACATATTAGTTTCACAAGTTGAGTTAACTTTTAAAAATGCAGTTAAATATTGAATTGAATATATTTCCATAAATATTTGCAATATTATATTTATGAAAATAAAAATATCGGTAATTAAAAATAAATCACTATCTTATCTAATTCTAATATTCTGGCACCGAAATAGTATCCAATAGAGCTTTTACACGCGAATAGAACCTTGAACGCGGGTTTTTTCCTCAAAGGGTACACGCTCTAGATGAGCTCGATATTAATTTTTAGTGTTCTATGCAATCGCGTTTAAAAAAGCGGGTAATAAAATAATTAATCACGTAAGAATACCACTGTTTAAAAGAAAAGGCACAATGTATGAACAGATATCCCTCTTGTAAACATTAGAGAAATGAGTAAGTCCTGCACTGTTTGGATGTCATACAGTGCATGCTCACCATATTGAATCTTCCTTCGCCATCCACCAGTGAAGATATAGCGAACGTGACGACACAACAAGCGAGCAACGCCAGGAAAGTGTTAATGACGCTCCGATGCTGTTCGTCTCCTACGGCCAAGGCCGAATTGAAACTAGGCCAGAACATCCACAGAAACAGAGTGCCTGAAACAAACGAAATCATTTATACCCAATTTACTTTAGTATTTACTATCTTCATGTTCAGTCTGCAATCTAAATCTAATGCTACATGGGACTTAAAAATTCATACGAGCAATATTAGCATAAACATGTATCATGTTTATGCTAACATTGGAATGGACGCTTGAATACGACCTTTGCTATTGCTTTGTCCAAGTAGTGCAGAAATAGTAGTAGAGAATGAGTAGTTGAGAAATAAAATGGCACCGAAGACGTCCAAAACGGCCCTTGCTATGTCGAAGACCTTTGACAAATAAAGCGGTCGCGGTAGCCTAGTGGACTCGTGGCCAGCGTGTCATGAGTTCGAGCCTAGTACTGCTGAAGATTCACCGTGTAGGGAAGCGATGCACGTTAAATCTGTCGAGAGCTCAAACATCCTCCCGTTGGTGTGGGAGTTAGGAGAGGGGGTGCCAGCTTAGGTATCGTCCTTGTCACTTGACCATGCCTTAGAATTACGAGGTTCGTCGCCAAAAGCCTTTGAGTAGCTGAATAGTGTGACGTTAATATTAACTCACTCACTGGGTGAATAAAGCAGTTGATGGTCCGTGGGATTTAAATCTATGTTGTTGATTTTAGCCAATGTAGAAGGATAATTAAAAATATGAATAGGAGAAAGTGGAATGTGTTAGGGCAGTGAAGAGAAGTATTGTGCAACTTCTTTGGCCATCAAGGGATATTTTACGCCTTTTAAAGTGTCTTGTATGTATTCTGGTTATGATGGTTGAAATTACGCGGTTACATTTAAGTTCTGGAATGAAGCGCTTCTTAACTGGATGGGAGGTGTGCTTACGTCTGGCTATTGCCTGAATATCGGGGAAGACAAGGTTATTGGAAAGTTAAAGGGAATTTCGGGCTTCCTTGGCAAGTATGTTAGACAGCTCATTGCTGAACATGTCTACATGGACCGGTATCCATTGCAAAGTGCAAGTTTTTTGTGTGGGTTGCAACTCCTCAGTTCATAAGGGAAATTTTAAGACCTTTATAATTCGACAAGAGGATTGTTTGGCTGGTTGCTTTCAATGGCTGAAGTCGCTCCAAACACTTTTTAATTTTAATATTCAAAAGTTCATGTTTCGGCAACCTTGACAAAAGAGGAATGAAATAACAAGGATAAGGGTAAAAAATTGAGGAGATCCTTAAAATAAATCGCAGGAGTGTCAGTCAGCAGTAGCGTACGCAGACTTTTCTTACGGAGGGAGGGGGGATTACATTCTGAGAAACACGTAGACGAAGACACCGAAATTGTAAATATTAAAAGTCTGTTTGTCTATGGAGGGCTTAGCCCTTCCTACCCCCTTCCTTATCCGTGTACGCCACTGCGAGTCAATCGTTTTTAAGGCTGTCTTCGGTCAGTGTTAAAGAATAGGACCCCAATTTGGAACATTTTTTTTAGATATAAAATAGCTAAAACATTAATATTATATTCTGGATTCACTATCCTAGTATTATCTTATCATGATTTTCATTTTTAACTGAGTTGATCCATTTTTTCTAGAATAAAATGTGTTTCTCGTTTTTTCTCCTATGCCGTAATATTAAATGAGATATTCCGATATGTGTTGAATTGAAAAAAAAAAGGTATTCATGGAATATTTTGAAATTTTAAAAACGCTATATTATTTACAGATATACACAATGCGTCAAATAAGTTTTAAGATTATGTCTGTAAAAACAAATGGAAACTAGATATTAATTTCAATTTTGAATTTTATTCAAAATAAGACCCTCCGGTTTCAATTCACTTGTTTCAGTGATTTATTAATGAATCGAATGCCTGTTTTAAATCACTTTGTGAAATGACCTGGAAAGCATGCGTCAAAGCTACTTGCATGGTCAAAATATTCTCAAAACACTCTTTTAAGTTTTGGGAAAAAGGAGTAGTCACACACAGAGTGCTAAACCAGGTGAATACTGTGGAGAGTTTAACATACAGACCGTAATTTTTTGTCAAAAACTGACGAACAATAAGGGAGGTGTGACTGGGTGTATTGTCATGCACAAGAAACACCAACTGCTTTAAGTCCGATGTTCTGGACGAATGCGACGAATTTTAGCCATCAAACGCTTTAAAAAAGCCAAGTAGTACTGACCTGTAGCAGTTTGTCCAGTTGGAACAAATTCTTTGTGGATAATACCTTTACTATCGAAAAAAGTAATGAACATTGTTTTGATTTTGGATAGAACTTTCATTGATTTTTTGGCTTGAGGTGAATTTTGTGACTTCCATTCCGCACTTTGCCATTTTGTTTCAGAATCAAACTGGAAACACCAGGATTCATCAACTGTTACAATGGAATTCAAGAAGTTTGGATCATTTTCGGAAGCTGAAATAATATCTCTGCAATGTTGCAATTCTCATTCCTTTTTGTTCAGGAGTTAAAAGTGTGTCGAACAAATTTAGCCCACATTTTCGTGTTGCCCAAATCTTCGTGCAGTAAGATTTGAATAATTTATTTGTTGGTATTTAAAGAGTCTTCCATCAATCTCAGGGACGCACAGTCATCGTTTGACACGAAATTTCGTACTTTTTCAATAATTTCAGGTGTTCTGGATGAAATTGGCCTTCCACTACTTTGATCATCTTCCAACGTATCTTTTCCATCCAAAAAATATTTGTACCCTTCAAAAACATTTGATTCTACTTAAACAACAGTCACCATGAACTAGTTTCATGAGTTGGTATGTTTCCGAAGCACTTTTTTTTTTACCAAGTTTTGCGTTTAATTTAATCACAGCTCTTTTCTCCATCTTAAAAAATCAACATGAAAAAAATTCACTTCTACAATGAACGCACTCGTCTTCTCTCAACTACTTAACTGAATGCATACAACTTGCTTGCAGTGTGTCAGCAGACCATGGACGTTATGACACAAGTGCATTTACACTCATGGTGTCATTAGAATCTGCGCTCTGAGACGAGTCTTAAAATTTATTTGACGCACTGTGTATGTATTATAATGTTGCAAATTTTGATGAAAATTGAGGCATTTTTCTATCTGAAAATGTGCCCTGCCATATGAGGGTTTTGTACATTTGCTGAAAACAGCCTTATTAAAGATAGCAAAGCCCACAAGATGTAAGAAAGGTCATTAAAGCACTTGAGAAATATTGTACGGAACTTATACCTCAAGAAAAAACTCATTTCTACTATAGAATGACAATCCTCAGCTGCCTAGTTTTGGTTGCATGCTATATCAGGACTTTGAAGTTTAATCAGATTTGTGACACTGCACTTTCTGTTATTTCTTGTGGTGGAATGTAGCTCGTACTTAAGCCATTTATTCACTGGCTTCGAAGTTTTCATTTCCTTGTTTAGCGCAACCAAACATTTTGAGACAAATTGGTTTCCTAGATATTTTGCTGAGCTACGAATTTTTAATGTTTTAAAGACTATTCAAATATTACAAAATTAATATTCTTGAACATTTGAATTTTCACCTCAAAGGCTACAAAAAATCCATGCTTCAACTGCCTAAAATATAACTGTACAGGCAGGGGTATTTTCTTTTAATATGTCAAAGTTCATGATGTTATAAGCAAGGGTTCATGTATATACAACATGCCATATTTAAAAAAAATGTTGTGTAGATATCACTAATTTATAGATAAATTCTAACCACGCCTTTTTCAGAATAAGAACATTTATATTGGTCCATTTTACGCTGTTTTTAAAAGGATTTTCAGGCTTTGTTATTTAGATAACGTGTTTAAATATTTTTTTGAACTTTTAAATTTGTATAAGTTACAAAAATATATTCTTTTTCGAGCCAGGTGAAAATGCAACATATATATATATATATATATATATATATATATATATATATATATATATATATATATATTTTAACTGAAAAGTTCCCTTGTTTTTGAGAATGTTTCGAATATACCCTAGCTTAGAATGCAAAAAGAAATTAACAACTTAATTTTAAAAGAATACTTATTTAGCTGTAAAAATTATTTCAAATATGTTGTTAATTTAAAATTAGTTCTTTGAAACATTTTGCATGTCCACTTCTGCGATCATCAATTCATCTAAGGCACGCAGTACTTAAAATCAGAACAAACATTCTCAAAATTTTCATAGTGATGATGACAGAATTGGTTTACTTTGTTTTAACTTTGACCTTGACCAAACCAATCAAGTACATTTTAAATTTATTAGTGTTAAAGGGTAGGAGAGGGTAGGGTGATTTTTATTTTACTTTTTTCGATAAGTGAAGAGTTTTATCTTTGGTGTCAGCACATCTGTAGTCGAACAAGGAGGAGGTGTGAGTGATATTAAGGTTCATGTCGATCATCATGAATGTTCTGTTATCTTCGGTCGCAATCAAATGTAAATTAAGTTCTATCCCTTTTTTTAACGTTTATGGCCTTCGAAAGATCTGAGCCCCATCGTTCTGAAACTGCAATGAAAAGAAGAATTTGTGACTGCATGGGAGAGCTCCAGTTACGGACAAGTCTCCTTTGATACCCTAATATCAAATTTCCTCATCAATTCCAGTTTTGCTAAAATGTACCTATGCCTATTACTCCGTACACTGTAAAAATCCGTCGTATAACATGTGCTTTTAACACAAAAAATAAGTTTGAAGTGTAAGGATGCCCATTATACCCTGGATTTATATAAAAATGACAGCTTCAAAAATAAGAAGAAAAAAAGATATAAGCGTTAGACCGTTTATTTAAAAGAAATGACATACACTTAATGAATTTATAGGGTTGTAGTTCTAGGAATGCACTTTTTTTTCAAAATCCTGGGATAATACTTCGAATTAAAGAGTTCAAAACATAATATCACTGCGCATGTACATTACATGTTCCTTCGTAAAGAAGGGGGTACGCGTTATACGGCGAATATACCTAAAAATTAAAAAAATCCAACTTGAAAGGTTAAGCACGCGTTGTATATGTGACGCATGAAAATAATGAAATTAAGGCTTTCATCAAATCCCTAAGGGAGAAGATCAAAATTCACGCAAGTTTTTAAATAACTTCTCTTTGGGGTCATTTCCCTGATGTAAGTAAGGGATTTGATCAAATCTCTGAACTGTTTCAGTGAAATGATGAAATGAACAAGTCAGCATTTGTAGAGCTCTGTTTTCGCTCGTTACCATTCCCTTTTACATCCCCTTCTCTCCTCGTCCGTGCCAGGCAGCGCCAGGGTTTCTGGAGTGACGCACCAAAGCAAAATGACCCAAATATCATTTTTTAGTTTTATTCGTTGCATTATTATCTTTCGATTGATATATCACTTTTGTTTGTCTGAAAATTAGAAACTTGATAAAATTTCATTTGAAAAATGTAAACAAAAAAACTAGTTCATTCGAATGCCCTCTTTATAGATAAAAAAAGCTTTTTGATAAAAAAAAGCTATTTTAAAAAGGAAAACAATAACCAAAAAAAAGTGCTACAAGTACAGCAGGACATCTCTGAATACTACATTAATGTATAATTTTTTTAAAAAAATGTTTGAAATTCTACTACAAATATCCTTTTTTTTAAAAAAAAATACCAGCTTTTTTCTCTAATTATTTTGTTAATTAATTTCGAATAAATATAATTAGTAATTCAATGATTATTGTTGTATTAATTACTCCACTTTTAATAATCCACCATATTTTCTAAATAAACAATTCTAAACTCTTGACAATATTATTTCATCATTTAACTGTAACAGGTTAGGGATCTGATCAAATCACTTACTTGCCTTAAGAAAATCACCTTATAGAGTTCTTATTTTAACATCTTGCGTGAGCTGATCATCTCCCTTAGTGTTTTGAGGAAATACCTAATCTAATAATTTCCATGCGACACATACACCTGGCGCTTGGATATTTTACGAGAATGTCTTTAAATGTAGTAAACATGTCACTAGCGCAAATTGAACAGTGGTTTTTATTCTTGATTTTATAAAAAACCCACACCGAAAGAATAGGATTTGGAGACTGCTGCATGTTAAATGGTAAACTGACCCACAAATTTCATGGTGTGGAATTTTCAATCAGGAGTTGTTCATGCCACTTGATCATGGTTCAAAATTAGGAGTGCCATCTCTGATAGCCCCACCAATCTACCAAGGACGTCTTGAGGCATGGGCCAATTGTTCCCTGGGCTTTGGTCACAATGGAGTCTCATCTCGATCTTGACTCAGCCTTAATAAGATCATAATTTTTATTTATTTATCTAACGCGTGTGCTTGGCTTCTTGGCTATTTGACGCCGAGCCTCACAATACTAACTGACGATGTTGTCAGCTGGGTATTCATCGAGTCCAGTGCATTGGAGCAGGTTGTTGCCATCCATTCTGACATGGCTGCAGAGTGGGCATGTCTCGTTAGCAGCCAGGCCAAGCAAGTGGAGGTATACTTTCAAAAAATCCTGTCCGGTGATTAGGCGAAAGCAGGTAACAACATCGGCTCTCTCTAGGTGCCTCGGGATTTGACTCACAGTAGTCAAAGTTCTCAAGGTTTTTCAAGGCTCTTGGTTTCTTGGGTCACGGTAGTACATTTTTCAATGAATGTGGTAAAAATGCTCTTTGCTCTTCAAAGAGTCAAGGGGATTTCCGGTTGAGATGACTTGGTTCCGTGCTTGGCGTCCTGGTCAGCTCTCTCATTGCCGATGATCCCAATTTGTCCTCGGACCCACTGTAAGGCCATAGTCCAGCCATATGAGCTCGTTTGGAATGGCATCAGCCTTATTTGATGTCATGTTAATTAGGTTGAGCCGTTTAGATGGAAAGGAAGTAGTGGCTGTGAAGTGTAGAACTTTATAGGAGCCCGGCGAGTCATTAGTAGCGGAAATTGGTGTTTCTTGATAAGAAGTTCTATATGTGAAAGAGAAGAAGTCTGAGTCTTGAGTCTTTGTGTTTTGCACATCTGTACTTTTTCCAGTGCGTGCAATCTACTCTTCTGGCTCTCTCCCAAAATTTGAGAGTAATAAGATCATAATTCGAATAATTTCAAAGGTCAAAAGTTATTTCCGGTTGTAATCTTTGAAAAATTGGGAATTTTGGACAATATGTCAACTTGCTACGTTTGATGACCTTCTTCCTTCTACAGGTCTATGCCTACCACCATGCACCCTCATTACTCGTTCAGTCAAAAGGCGACAGTAGGTCGAGCCGGTTTTTGTCGGTATTTGTTTCGGGTTATTGTTTGTACTTGTATTTGACAACGTATATTATGTACTGTCTACTTTTAAGGGTCATGGGGGCTGGGTGGGAGGGCTGCATTTATGCATGGCCAAGGGTCTACTTTTGTGTAAAGGCCTAGAGCCTCAAAAATTCTTAAAACGTTCCTGCAATCCACAGATAATCATGTAGGCGAGAGCTCATTCACCAATAGCTTTCGCGTTGGTTGATAGAGTGACGTCAAAAAGAATCAATTTAATCAGTCAAGTGCTTATGGTCGCCAACTCGTGATCGGTGTTGCACTTTTTAAGTCATGGGTTCGAGTTCTTTTGTTACTAAAGATTTGCCACTTAGAGGGGTTAATATACGTTAAATCTACCCATTCGTGACACGAACTCATGACCCGCCATCAACGAATCCATGACCATGGCCACTAAACTACCGTGGCTATTCTGGGAAAAGATAAAGTGTTCTTCAATTCTGTTTTATTTGTATATCGTGAAGTTAATTCCCATTTGTTATTGATTGGTTAGTTGAAGTTACATTAGAAACGAGTGGACCTCATATCTTTAAAACAGAGTTAAAGGACGATGCTTGAGCTTATTTTCCACTCATGACATCAAGCCGTGCTTTTTGTCTTCGAAACTACCTTTTGATTTCTTTCTTCATTTGACTAGAGACTTTTAAACTTATAAATTTTTAACATTGTTCTTTTATCTAGTCTCTTATTCTAATTTTATAGCCGGCTAGGCGGCGTTGTTGATTTGTCGGTGTCCTTGTACGCCCAAGGTTCAGGGTCCAACCCGGACCAAGTCGGTGGATTTTCATGATGCAGAACAATGACAGCATCCATGTCGTTGATTATACGGCATGTTAAAGACCCCATAGTACCTGTTTGGCTTGGGTGCTCTCATTGAAATTAAATTCCTGGTATGAATTCGCATCGCCAGAGCTCAATTGTCCCCCTTTGGGGAGAAAACTGGGTGACAGAATTATATTGTGGGGATTTGTTTCCCTCTATATGGTGCCGCACCAAAAAGTGCTACCAGCTCCCGGGGAATGTATTATGTCTGTAATGATTTTTCCAATCACCTGCACCATTTGAAAAAAATATTCTATTATCAGTTATAGTGATTACCAAAAAAAAATAAATAAAAATGTCATATCGACTTCAAAAAAACTTAATTCTACAAAAACGCAACATTCTTGTGTGTTTACGAAGAACAATAAAAGCTAAAATAAGATTCATTGAAGCTTCAATTATTTGTCGATAATAAAATAGTAAGTGCAAATAGCGGTGGTTTTCTTTTATGATGCAATTCGTTTTGTTGATTCTGAAAGCTATTTTTACTATATGTAAAAAAAAAATGAAGTGTACGAGTACCTAAGATTTTTAAAAGCGTCGAGACTACAATTTAAGTAATGGTAGTTCAAAGCAGTCACTGCTGTCACGTTGGTTGCTGTCCTTTTCATAAGCTAAGTAAAGAAATCTCAAGTTAAAAGGTAAGAATTTTAAAAATTTCGAAATAAAATTGTTTACATATCTTCATATTAATGATTGATGCATTTTTTTATTCAAAAAATGAATGGTAAAGAAACAATTTCTAATATTTTCCTAAGAAAATATTAAAAAATTGAGAAAATTTCCTAAGAAAAATAATTTTTAAATGTAAGCTAAAGCCTTTCTATATGAGAAAATATTTTGATACGGATAAAATAAAATTCATGTATGAAAATTTGATATTTCCTTGATTGCTGAAAAATGTTAGCATAATTTGTATGTCAATGATAAATAAAATAAATTACAGTTTATATATATTTATATAAACTAAAAAACGCCATTTTATATAGTTAATCAAACTAAGTTGTAACTTAATCTTTTTGTCGCCAAATCTGGAATTAGTCGCCAGAGGCGGGATGGGATCTGAAAATGAGAAATTGCTAGTCCTGATGATAATGATCTGGACAATGGAACAAAATTATCAAATTATTTTATTGTCATTGGTCCTTGACAAGTGTGTAAAATTTCGAATTAATCTGACCTTTTAAAAGGGTAAAAATCATTTTCAAAGATTCCGTTACATATATCTGAAGTTCATAAAGGCGTGGTAAAAACCCCTGGGTTTCCAAGCCAGATGTTCCTTGTAGACAATATAAAATTGTTTTTATTTCTAATAAGCTATATAAAATACACGAAAACAGTTTTTTTTATCACGAAAAATTATTAAACAGTAATGCAATCAGAGAAACTGTTGAACCATTGCATGATGTATTAAAAATATAAAGACAAAATCAGTAACTTACTGTTGTGAAAATTAAGTCAAACGAATTAATTATATTTTATTTTTTTTGCATGAATTTGAAGAGAATTATTATACATTTGTTTTCTCGAAGAATATTGTAGGTTTCGTTTGTAGATTAAGCCTCAGTAGTAGGTTTTAAGGTTTCAAAAAACAAATTTTTAATATATTTCTTTAAATGAAATTTAGTATTGGTAAGAATAGTCTCTTTTATCATTAACAGTTTTCATAGAATTAATTCATTGTATTATTTAAAATTGAAAACATCTCCAAATAATTTGAAAAAAATCCCTATTCATTATTCTAGTTGTCTTTTTTGAATTCCAATCTATAAAAATGGATGTTTGTATATGTGAAATCGCATCACTCCAATACTGTTCGACCGATCACTATGAAAATTGGCATGTATATGTATTTTTTGTAGAGAAGATTTTTGTGCTCTTCCCTTTGTTGCAGCTTCCCACCAGGTGATGCTTCAGGCTACAGAATATCAACCACAGCGTTCAATCAATCCCCAAGTTGCTAACATGATGGCCAAAAATAGTGCCAACTTGGCTCTATGGCCAACATTTCCCACTATTTCCATTGAATTGGCCATTATGATGTAAAGAATGGCGTTGCCTGCGAATATTACAATTTTAACATAAAATAAATACAACAGAAAGTAATATTAGCGTATTACACATCCAGATATAAATTATTTACTCTATTTTAAGCGTTCATTACATAAAATGTGTAACAATGTGTTACTTTTGCTGAGCAGAGATCAGCTTAGGAAGGTGTTTTCAAAAATCGACACACAAGAGAGCTACGGGGCGTTATAAATAATAATAATAATAAATCCTTTTTATCAGCTTTGATTTACAGACTTAAAATTTAGCAAATAAGAGTTTTTTTGTTCAACTGAGATATGTAAAAAGCTGTTTTTTTGTTTAATTTGTAATTCACGTAAAATTAACTCATTAAAGATTCTTTATCCTTCAGTCTGTATAGCTTAATTTTTTAATTCACCCGTGCGAAGAACGGGTATACCAGCTAGTAAAGTATATACTCACTTAAATGTAGATTTGGGACGAAATACAAACATACTTAAAGACGGGAACAGACAAATAGTGAGCACTGAAATATAACATTTTATATACAAGGAAATGTAATATCTTTTGTATCATTGATTTTACTGTATTCAGTGAAGGTATAAAACACACGAGTGAAATTTCTTCATCATAGTTTTATAGCACAGTTTCTTTTAACCTTTTATGTCATAAAAGATCTTACATATATATAGTGTAGGTCAGTGCCGTTTTTAACCTTTCCGGGGCCTTAAATTGTTAGTTAAGCACTTCAGTTTTTATCTTGTTAGTTTTGGTTCGGGGGAGATTTTCCATTAATTCTGTCACTCTTTTTCCTTTATTTGTTTTTGCTCTTCGGGGAATGTTTCCATTAAACACCTCCTAGCCATGTCCTGGACCGGCAAACGTAAGGAAAGGGTATTGGCATGGTTTGGTCACTCTTGTTCATTTCTTAACAAATGGCATCACGGACCCTCCCCCTCCCCTCTCCTTTTGTCAATTAGTGCAGTAAATTCATAAAATCTTTTGCAATAACAGTTTAGAGAACACATTACTGTATGAACTGTTTTCACAACTTGTTAATTATCATCTTTTCATCCCATATCATTTTGCTATATTTTACTTTTGGACATCCTTATTCTTTGTTGGGTATTTGTATTTCTATTGCAATATCATTTGGAATGCATAGCAACATCATGGCTTTTTTTACCATAGTAAATCTCATTTCAGTTTTCACTCTCTTAAGAGCAGTAGTGCTTCTTTCATGATTTGCTAGACGGTAGTACGTTCATTGCAATTTTAATTTTTTCCCTTTTTTGCCCCCCCTCCAAAATTTTTTCCATCCTAGGCATGCTCCTAGCGTGCCTAAGTGAAAAAGTGGTCCTGTCGTAGGTAAGGCCAAACATTCCTGACATATATTAATCGAACATTATGAAATGAAAAATATTAGTTTCTGTTTTAAATGCCAATCGAAATATCGAATTACGCTTAATAGAGACTTAGTTAATGTTTTTTTTCCCCAAAAAATATCAACTTACCAATCATAGCAAATATGTCAGAATGATAGTTAGAGCCTTCTTTGCTGCTTCCCATAGCTTCCTTACTACGTAGCATGTAAGCAACAGCCAGCCCGAAATAAGCCCCGAAGGTGTGCAAAAAGATGGACCCTCCGATATCTGCCGCCTGTAAGAAAAGGATGAAAAATATTCATTTCTCTCTCTCTCTCTCTATATATATATAAAGTTTTTCGTGGGGCTGTGATAAGATTATTACGTACTATAGCAACAATGCCAATGTTAATGATTACTCGCCACGTAGGCAACCCAGATTTCGTATGTGTCGTACGCATTGAATTGGAAACCATGTGTTCCGTTTCATACAATATCGTCAATACGGTTGCGACAGTACATAACTGCAGGCTTTCGCTGAAAAATACCACAACGATTGCCTGGACTGGAATTATTGAGTGAAAAAAAATGCATTGTCTCATACGAAGACTTAATAACAATCAATCGAATTAAATACTCAACTTTCTAGGAAGATACATGAGCTGTTGGTTTATCAAAATCTGAGGACTTTATGCATGAAATGTTGTTCGATGTAACTTCATTGATGAAAGAATTTTGTGAAAAAAAGAACAAATAAATAGAACTACATAATACATATAAATTACAGCGTTATGAACATTTGCTTCATTTGTGTTGTTGTTGTTTCTAATACCACCTGTCTGACGTAGTCACATCAAGGCCCACGAAATTCATCGTGGCAGGGGCTAGAAGTACGCCTGTCGTTGGCCTTGAGCACCATAAAAGTGATAGTACGATTTAGTTCGGCGAAATTCCCCGAAGGGACGATAGATGTTGACACCACCTATTTCCACCTCTGCAATTTCTGCATGGACTGAAGGGGAGGGAAAATATTCTCCAGTCCCTACGCTCGTGACACAGCCCACAAGACTTAAGACCCATTATTTTAACGAGCGCGTAATCCGTGTGTATTCGGAGGGTATTTGGTGGCATCGGGCATCGAACCCAGGCCTTCCGGTCTGGAACCCCCAGGAGGTACCCCCAGTTTTTAATAAAAGAAACTTATGAACTTCTTCAGTTTTATTCAACCCAAACGAAGAATGATGAAATCAAATTAAATGCTTGTTTAATGTAAAAACTCTGAGATGTATTGAAATGCTTCCATTTAACACAGAATCATATTTCGAGTTTTAAACAAACTTTTATTTTAATTAAATAATTAATGTCATTAGTAAAATTATTTTTAGAGCAGTCCTCATAAAATTTGAGTATGCAAATTGCAAATATAGATTCATTGTCCACTGATTGTTATTGCAAATTTTTACTTAATATCTGTGTTTCTGAGAAGAGGTAAAATACGTGGGCTATTCAATAAGTAATAAGACTAAAATTATAAAAAAGACAGAATACTTTTAATCATCATCATTTACAAAGTTTTTTTTTAAATAATTTCCATGGCACGTAATGCATTTATCCCAAAGTTCTGTCCACTTCTTATAAACATCTAGAAGTCCGTTTTGTGAGATCTGTTTCAAAACCGCCGCCGCAGCCTTTACACATGCTTTGTTGCTTGCAAAACGTTTGCCTCGTAATGGTTTCTTAAGTTGAGCAAACAGTCTGAAATCGCATGGAATGAGATCAGGACTGTATGGAGGGTGTGGTAAAATCTCTACGTTGTCCTGCTGTGAAACATCCTATACGCAACGAGCAATATGTTCTCGGGCATTGTCATGGTGCAATAGGAAGCCATTTCGGAGCAATGGACCTTTCCTTTTAACGTGCTGTATCATTGCTCACAGAACATTCGCGTAATAGATCCGCTTACGGTAGTATCGAGGTCGACAGCGTGTAGTTACACAATTCCTTCATAATCAAAAAAAATTATAGTTATAATCTTACCTGACAATTTCAGTTTTTGCTTTCTTGGGTGTAGGTAAAGACGGTTGTTTCCATTCACTGCTTTGTTGTTTTATGGTTGGATCATAGTAATACAACCGAGCTTCGTCTGCTATGATGAAGCGTTTTAAGATACTGTTGCCTTCTTGTTCCAGTCTTTTTTTATCATATCATATCATATCATATCATATCATATCATATCATATCATATCATATCATATCATATCATATCATATCATATCATATCATATCATATCATATCATATCATATCATATCATATCATATCATATCATATCAAAGGTCTACGATGCTAATTTTTGCAGACTTTTGCTTCCATTTCGACAACTGGCCGCGTCTCGTAGGCGCTCACAAACACGCTTCAGTTCGATGACGTGATACTCAAGAATCCGAGTCTGTACTCGCCATCTATCGGTAGCTTTTGTTAATACATACAACAGACTTTTCTTATGACATATAAATTAACATTCCGATGAGTGGTTTTTCGGCAATAAAATTAGTCTTATTACTTATTGAACAGCCTATGTACAGGTATTGTTTGAAAAGAGATTCTGTAGCCATATAAAGTACGTTGCGGCGTTGTGCAGTTCTTTGCCAATAGTGCCGTAATCACACCATTGTTGCTGTGCTATTAACCTCAAGATAAGCTATCCACTATTGTTACCTGGTTTATACAATGCTAGTCAGTGGCACATACAGGAATCTTTCAAAGGGGTAGGGTTAGGGTTGAAAGTTCACCATTTTCGCATCATACCCCAATGCGCCGCTAAACATATTATTTTGATATTTTTGTTTGTCGAGAACAAAAAAACAACAATAAAAAATAAATTATTAAATACATAATTAGCATTAATTATTAAAATAAATTATTAATAACAAAGACTTAATTAAATTTTGCTTGCTACATACTTCGGATTGTAATGAATTGAAAAAAGAATCAAAGGTGGTGGGGATGGATCCGGACCCATGGACTTCTCCCCCTCACCCTTCTTATGTGCACCACTGATTCTAGTTGCTCTACGACCATCTTCAAAATAATCATTGGTTGGGAGTTTAAAATTTTTGCAAAACGAATGAAGCAATTTGCTTACAAAATTTCGAAAACAACTTTAGGGATGCTTCGCTGCCTCCCTCTCAAAAGATGGCCTTAATTTGGCCATACAGGGTATGGATATTAGACTTTTATAAAGGTAAACCTAAGAGTATCTCAACAATAATTCCTTTAGGTAAGGGGTGGCCTATCTTTTTTTGGGAAAAGTGCCACTATTTGATAAAAAAAAGTTATGTGTGTCACTTCCAACTTTTCCAACAAACAAATATGGAAAAATGAAAATTTTTACTTATAAGCTTATTATGGAATTTTTACGTAAATAGCTTATTTTTTAAAGTGCAAGTATATGTAGTCGAAATTTAAAAATAATATAATAAATAAGACGAAAGTACACAAACTTAGTTTTTATTGTTAGTAAACTTTTTAAGTTGAATCAATTAGGTTAGGTGTAAAATAAAAATAAGTAACTTGAATCATTTAATTCAAAATAATAATCAAACGCTCAGTATTAACTTAATGTGGCTTTTGAATTATTACTTTTTTCCAAGTTATCTATATTAGGATTAGCTCTTACAGATCCTAACAAAATAAGGTTATCATAGGTCCACATCAGCTAATCAGCTAGTTATGAGTGATATTTATTTTATTATGTTTAAACAGAAAATATTTATTCACAAACATACGTAGTATGATCCAAAAGTTCGGAGACAAGGTGTAGAAAGCTTTACCTTGAATAGTTCACAGTCCTGAAGCCCATCCACCTTCAAAGTAGTCCCTTTGGAACGACGATAAACTTTTGCTAGCGTTCGTATAACTTCTGGAAGCAGAGCTGGAAGCCATTTATCGCAACCTCCCGTAAGACCTTCTGCGATGCTACTTTCAATTCATTTGATGACACCAATCGAAGTCCATGTAAATTTTTTTTCATTCATGGGAACAGGAGAATATCCCTCGGGGCAAAGTCTAGTGAATAGAGGGGATGTCTAAGCACGTTAGCGAGGGTTTTGGCGAGGAACTCTTTTGCCAATTGGGATTGATGTGCTGGTGCATTGTCATGCAGATGATACCAGTCGTCACTCTGCCAGAACGGAGGCCTTTTACGACGAATGGATTCGCTCAAAAGACGTCTTCGAGAAGTGTGTAGCCTCAGCAATTTGTTCAAGTGTTTAGCGACGATCTTTTCGAAAACATTCAAACACTTCCACGTTCCATGAAGTCGAAAGTCGTCCAACACGTTCATTGTATTCGATGGATTCTTGGCCCTTTTTAAAGAGCCTATGCCATTCGTTAGCCTTGGATCTCGCCATGGTAAATGCATCATAAATCTTACTTAGCATTTCAAAAGTTCCCATTGGTGTTTTACCTAAGCATTGACAGAATCTAATGTTCAACGCTGTTCAAGAAAAGCCATCTTTCACGGATCGCAGAACAAATCTAACTAGCGTCAGAAGATAAAAGTTGCGCGAGCGGTTCGTTTACATGACATGGACTAAGCCAACTTAGCCAGGTAGAGGAGGGTTGATAGAATCCATTTCAAGTGTTTTAACTTTAGATACTCTCTTTCGTCGTCAGCAATGGCCACAGTCTCCAAATTTTTAGATCGTACTACGTATCTTGATCCAATTTTGAGGGGTTTTTTTGTCTGAGACAACCCCATGTCAATAAAATTGCAAAAAATGGCTGTTT
This sequence comes from Trichonephila clavipes, assembly GCA_019973935.1. Taxonomy (NCBI): domain Eukaryota; kingdom Metazoa; phylum Arthropoda; class Arachnida; order Araneae; family Nephilidae; genus Trichonephila; species Trichonephila clavipes. The sequence goes on along the minus strand of BMAU01015816.1, from coordinate 261,984 downwards.
CATATATTCTAAATTTTTTAAAAAAATTTTCTGTAAGTCTTCGAATGTCACTGTTACAATTCCTCCGTGCCGCGAGTTGGCCACCCAGTTGGCCACCCACACCAGTTGCTTTAGGATAGCGCATGAAAAGTATTAAAGGAAAAGTTTCTAAGAATGAATATTGCTAGTGAAATTTTCCTCCACGTCTCATTTAATAATCAGTCGTAAAAAGGTTGAAGTGAATAAGAGTACCTTGTAGATGTGAACGCCCAAGTGTTCGTTGCAGGCAAAGAGGGTGATCTCAAAGACGGACATCACAACCAACTGCATTGGATTCGTCTTCCCCAGGAGGGCTCCGAACGATATGAGAACGGTAGCCGATGCAAAATTTCCCCCAATTAAACTGAAAAAAAAAGAGTTATTCAAGAATTAAAAAAAACACGATATTTTTTAATTCAATGCGAAATATCTTGAATTACTGATATTTTTAATAAGAGGAGTCTTATTAAAACACCTTATTTCAAGCATGGGAACTTTCCTTAGTCTAATATCTCAGATATATCTGAGTTGTATAAGCAAGAAGATGCTTTTCTCCCCTCCACATTTATCCATAAATTAGTTCTAAAATGAAGTAAAACGGTGAAAACCTTAAAAATGTATCAAATGCTTTTAAGACATTAAAAATATCCCTAACATTAAGGCAGTGAACCAAACTTTAGAAAATATATCTTAAGAATTTAAAGAGATTATGTAATAAGAAATCGAAAGTAATTAGGAGTGAGAATTAATTAACTAAAATTATATTTGGCACGGACTCCATGGATGGTAGAGCCGCGTCGAGGCACAAACGGAAAAAATAACACATTACCGCAGCGTTTCTCAAAGTGGGGGGCGTGATAGCTCTACGAGGACGGCGCGAGCATATTGAATAGTCGAAAACAAAAGATAACTTAAAAAAATTACTAATGTATTGAAAGTAAACAAACAAAATACATTCTGAGATAATAAAAAATGAAATAGACATTTACACTGATATAATACACTTATAAATGTATCAGCACTGCACAATGTATCTCATGATTAATTTAACAATACTAAGTTAAGAACAAATTTAATAATTACCAGAAACCCCCTTGGGCTTGTCATACATAAAATTTACAAAAATTAACATTTATCTTGATAATTAATCCCTTAACTGCCGATCAAAAGTTATGTGATTCGCTCCACAATGCCACCGTTTCCACGAAGGCACACGTGTGTGATCTAAGAGGAAGGAGGATTAAATAGGCAAATCCTCCGAAGTGAGTAAATCTTTCGTCAACATTGTTAAAATCCTTTTATTGCATTCCAAAGCCTTCGGAATAATTTTATGGATAGCAGTTCACAGAAAAGATCGTACTTTGGAAAGACGTTTATATACGTCGGTGGCACTTAAGAGGTTTAATTCGTATTGTAGTTGTAGCATCTCTCAAAGTATAGTTTTTTTCTAATTCAATACATTGGTATTGTATGGAGGGGGTGCGATGAAAATTATGATTGAATATTGGGTCGCCAATATTGAAAGTTTGAGAAGCACTGCATTACCGGAAACAAAAATTGTTTATTAGCAGCATATTTAACGAACGAATCCGTACGGAAAATGTTAAAAGTTTTAGAAATTGCAACTACCGATCGCCATGCATGCTTGGTGACCTTTATAGCGGGACTGGCTGACAATATTGGCAATAGTAAGAGGGTGCAAAGTGGTGTGTCAGTGATCTACTGCTTCACAAAAATCGGCATTTGCGCTTGAGATTTCGGTCGTTTTGAGTGATTTTACTAATAGCGGAAAGGAAAACATGCATCTGTGACGTTTGATATGAATAACGGTAGCGTGATATTGATTAATTTAAATATTAAGTTTATTTACGTCTCAGCTATTATTTACAGAATCATACACTGATGTTATTAAACTTATTAAAATATTATTAGAGTTCAAAACAGTTGTTTGTGAGAGGAGGAATCTCTTTCGGTGATTGCTCCCTTGAAAGTTCAGAGCATCGTCTCCCTCAGCTCGGGGATCAGGAACCAGTGACCCCCAGCATCCCGTCACATCCTGCTAGTTGGCGAGAATAAAGGTTCCTCGGGGTCAAGGGGTTGCGAGAGAGGTCCAAAGTGGACTACGCAACAAACCCGATCTGAAGCTGTAGGATGCACGTGTGATGATCATTTCCACAAAAAGAAAAGCCGACCACAGCTGCGAGACAAGATGTTACAGCATCTAAAGTAAGGTTTTGTTAATGATAACGGCAGAGCAGCGCTGCGGCTATATCAGGAACACTTTCCAAATAAACCCATGGCGTACCGCAAAACATTTCAGTGAATACATTGACAGCTGTGTGAAAATGTTTCATTTATCACCAGTACTAATGGAATTGGCAGAAGAAATCATCTCGTCCACGTGGTTTAAATACAAGAGCTGTAGCATGTCGTCTACATGTCAGTCAACCAACCGTTTGGAGAATTTCACTGTTGATGGATGCAATTCCTAAAACTGTTTTGACATTTTCAGTACTAAATCACTCTTCAACCCTTAATCTCCCGCATTATGATTTACTGCAGTTTCTTTCATGCAATATTTTTTTTGAATCACTACATTGAAAATTAAGGGATATACGTAACAAAATACTCAACTTTGGGAAATTAAATCCATTAGAGCTAATTAATTAATTAAATATATTCAATTGCAAAATTTATTATATACACTGTTCACTTAAAATAAATAGTCTAATCATGTTCTAAGGTTTTTATTACCATACAAAAAAAATAAAAATAAGACGCTTACCTTTTGACATTAACTACTTTTTCGGAACAAAAATGACAATCTTCGCAATCTGATTAAAATGTCAGCTAAAAACGCAATTTTTACTCTAAAACTATTCGCCTCCTATGCTAAAATGCTTATCATAGAACCCGTGCTGCCATGTATCTGGGAAGAGGGGATTTAAAAGAATATTCCTGCTAAATATCGTCAGAATATTCGTAAAAATGATTATTCTGTGTAATTTTAAAGTGAGTGGTACTTATAAGTACCGTCGGTAGATAACGGGTTAAGTCTGCTACTAATGAACGTTTTATGTTTACGTTAATGTTTTTTTACTTCTGTTAGTACCTTACACAACGTGGCATTTCCCCGTATTTATTTCAAAAAAAAATTTTTGTTTTAGTGAGCTCTACCACCCCTTAAAGTTTGTCCCATGATTTTAAAATCACCCTGTAGATAGATTAATTTAACTGTTAAGAGAACAATTGTGAAAAAGTCTGCATGCAGGGGAGGTACAATCGAGCCGTGTGATTATGGTAATGTATTGATAACAAGCCTTATTTTTGTCGATCCGTGAAATCCAGTCTTGATGGCACGCGAAGACCTAACGTGTTGAGGAACTATTGCATGTTAAATTTATCTTCACTCAAAGTTCTCTCTCTGGTTGGAGATGAGAGTAGGGTGCAAGCTTAAGTGTCTTCCTATTTACTTGACTGCTGACTCAAAATTACGAAATTCGTCTCCAATAGCTCTCGTTTTGTTTACAAATTTACTAATAAACCATTCAACAAACGCATAATGCTCGAATGATTGAATAATTTCTAAATATAATCAACATCTTCTATATTTCTCATAAATGCTGCACATAGTACAGCGTTTCTCAAACTGTGGAGTACGCCTCCCTTGGGGGGGCGTTATAACTCTACGAGGGAGGTGCGAACCTATATTGAAAAGTCGAAAACAAAAGATTATTTTTTTTAAAAAAAAATTACTAATTTACTGAAAGTAAACAAACAACAAATACATTATGACATAATAAAAGTAGAATGCACATTTACACTGACATAATGCACTTATAAAAGTATCAGTACTGCACAATGAATTTCATAATTAATTTAACAATACTAAGTTAAGGACAAATATAATAATAAAAGTGATCCCACATGGTTGCCTCACATATAAAACTATATATACAAAAATTAATACTTATCTTGATAATTTGTGCGGTTTATAATTAATCCCTTAACTGCTGATAAAAGTTACGCGATTCGCTCCCCAATGCCATCGTTTCCCACGTAAGCGTGCTTATGGGGGGGGGGATGAAAAGGAATAAAAAATGCAAATCCTCTGAAATAAGTACATCCTTCGCAAACACTACTTTTATTGCATTACAAAGCCTTCGGAATAATTTTATGGATAGCAGTACACAGAAAAGATCATACTTTTGACAGACGTATGTATACGTCTGGGGAAATTAATGTTTTGGATGAGGGAGACGCTTATATACGCCGATGGCACTAAAGAGGTTTAAATAATATTGTAGCTTTTGCATTAAAGTATCGTGTTATAGAATTCAACAATTGTTATTGTATGGTGGAGGGTACGATGAAAATTATGATTGAATATTGGGTCACAAGTATTTAAATATGAGAACCACTGATACAGTAACAGTAGAGAAAAATGTGTCATTTTTCTTTTCCCTTTTTAAATTACAAAAGCTTACTACTCAGAAACAGGATTATAGAGAATACTTTGAAGACAAACTAGTGGCGGTAATTACTATTTAAGAAAGCTTTCACTCCATTAATCTTCTTCGATAAATGAGGGAGTGCATGTATGTGCATATTTTTAAGAGGAAAGAGTTCAGGAGAAATTTTTGAGGAATATAGTCTCCGCTCAGATTAATCTCATTTCACAAGCCGGAGCTTAATTTCCCCGAACACAGAAGTGTCTTTTTCTTTCGAAAATTATATGGCAGAAACTGATCGGTAAGATAATTACTTAGAGTGACTGAAAAATTGAGAATGCCCTCTACTTATTTTCTCAATAAACTTAATTTTCAAAACAAACCAATACTAGTAAATTTAACCCTCTGGCTGGAACATCAATTTTTTTTGCCGCACTAAGGAACATCCGTCTGACATATGGGTATGTAATTTCTTTAAAAAATTTTATTATTTAAGGACTGCTTTAAATGTCCTTATAGCTCATTAAATTGAGAATGGCTCAAATAAGATGTGTGGGGTTAAATCAAGCGCAACAGTTTACTTTTATCACTAGAATTGTGACTAGTTTTTTTTTATAAACACTGATTAAAAATTATTTATATTCATGAAAAAGTAATTAAAAATAATAATACCAAACATGAAAAAAACTATAGGAATATCGGTGTGATAGACGGTGATAGATAAGACAAATCGCACATGTGAGTTGAAAAATTCGCCATGTACCACCACAGAGTAGAGTCCAACTGAAGATATCAAGGCAGTCCATCCCCCAAATCCCACCACAGCGTTATCTACAGGCATCAAAGCAAATCATCCCCGTCTGAGAGACGGATGTTCTAGTCAGATGATTAAGGATATTTTAATGTATATGTCAAACAAATTATTTTGAAATAATATTACAGGAAAAAAGAGAGAAAGACAGTTGAAAAGAAAAAAAATAGCGATATTTGTTGATTTCTGTATCAGAAAAGAGAAACAGAATATATTAATGGATTTTTGCTATTTGCAGTAAATGGGGAAATTCTGTATTTTGTTACATGTCTATTAGTCTCCGAGCTACATTCTGGTATAGATTGGACTAATTTCTTAGTTGTGTCTGAATTCTTTTTGGCATTTTTCTTGTATAACATGTTTGAAATGTTTTTGGCTCGTTATTTTATGTTTCTCCACATTTTTCTTGAACATTGATTTCAAATTTTCAATGATATTCCCATTTAGGGTTGATAAATGTGTGACGGATCTATCCGCGTCCTTTCATTAATATAATCCTCTTGGGAAATCTTTGGTCTATCAATTTGAGTTTATTCACAACCAACCCTCTGAAGAAGAAACCTTGATTATTTAAATTAGGTTTGCTATCTATGTAGTCTAGGTTTTCAAGCTAGAGGAGAGAGAAAGTGAGAAGATACGATAGATTGCTAATGATCAGGTATTATTCTATTTTATAGTATAGGGTGTTTTTTAGAAAATGCCATCAATTTCAGTGTGCCATCAATGGCACGCGTGCCAATGTTTCGCCCTCCCTGTTAAATAGTAAAGGGTGGTTTTTTTAGAGGTATAGAACTTTAAATTGCAATAAAACAACGATGTATTATTCGATTGACATGAATTTTTTTTATTCGAAAGATAATCTTGTGGCATTACATTTTAAATATGATTTCTGGCATATGACTGCCACGGCTGGCTCGGATGTAGTCCAATCTGGACGTCCAATTTTCGGTGACTTTTTCCAACATTTGTGGCCGTATATCGGCAATAACACGGCGAATGTTGTCTTCCAAATGGTCAAGCGTTTGTGGCTTATCTGCATAGACCAATGACTTTACATAGAAAATAGTCTAGCGGTGTTAAATCACAAGATCTTGGAGGCCAATTCACAGGTCCAAAACGTGAAATTAGGTGGTCACCAAACGTGTCTTTCGATAAATCGATTGTGGCACGAGCTGTGTGACATGTTGCGCTGTCTTGTTGGAACCACAGCTCCTGGACATCATGATTGTTCAATTCAGGAATGAAAAAGTTAGTAATCATGGCTCTATACCGATCACCATTGACTGTAACGTTGTGGCCTTCATCGATTTTGAAGAAGGATTCCACCAGCCCATAAAACGCACCAAAAAGTCAGTTTTTCTGGATGTAACGGTGTTTCGACATACACTTGTGGATTAGCTTCACTCCAAATGCGGCAGTTTTGTTTGTTGACGTAGCCATTCAACCAGAAGTGCGCTTCATCGCTAAACAAAATTCGCTTATGAAAATCGGGAACAACGGCAATCTCGTTTTGGGCCCATTCGACGAATCTACGCCTTGCTTGATCATATTTAAAATGTAATGCCACAAGATTATCTTTCGAATAAAAAAACATGTCAATTGAATAATACATCGTTGTTTTATTGCAATTTAAAGTTCTATACCTCTAAAAAAACACCCTATATATTCCAGATATTGGTGAAGTCTCAGAATTAAAGTGACGATTGGTCACTACAGTTTAATTAGTGATCGAATAATCTGGAAAGCAGATTTGATATAGAATTAAGTAGGTCGGTATTTTAAGTCTTCACACACTTGTTGTTTCTTGTTATTAATCCACATATTGCTTATATTAAGAGCAGCTCTTCTTTTTGAGATTACTTGAATTGTGTTGCTAATTGTGTGATCAATAAACAGATTGTTTTTAGATATGTGGCTAGTCTTCTTTCCCTTCCCACTACATCTCTGGGCGAGAATAAGAGAACATCTCATTCCTCACAAATGTAGTAATTTATATTTTTCAATTTCATTTTGCGGTGTTTGAGTTTTTAAAAGAATTTGCATTCGAACTTACTTTTACCTGATAATGGAATTATGCTTCTGAACATGCGTGCTAAGCACGTAATTTTATATGAACGAAATTTGTTACATTAATTTTAAAATCTACAGACGTTCAAATTGAGATTCGTCATTGTTTTGATGGAGTTTTATTTGAAAGATGTTTGTTTTGCCCGAAACATCTTTAATTTTTTAAAAAAAATCTTTCAAATTTTTGGAAGCAGATTTTTTTTAAAAAAGAAAGTTTGAAACGCCATTTCTCTCACTCTGTCTCTCTCTAAATAATTATTTGTATATATCAAAATATTAATATTTAGCAATTACATTCAACTCATAAATTGATATATTAATATTAATTTTAAATCTATTTTAAATAAAAGTATAAGAAATACTATTTGGAAACTAAGAGATTTTCTTAAAAAACGTTTAAAAAAGTAAGTACAGTCGACCCTCTATATTGCGAATTTTTCTATATAGCGAACTTTTTCCTGGAACCTTGAACATTTCACGATTTTCTTCGTTAAATAACCTCTCTATAGCAGTTCTTCTCAAAGTTGCAATATTCGCGCCCCAAAATTCAATTATAATCTTCATCGTGCCCCCCTCATACAATAAAAATGTATTGAATTTCACAATACTATACTTTGATGATAAAACTACGATACGATTTAACTTCCTAAGTGCCCCCGCCATATATAAACCTCTAGTTTATATATGGCGGGGGCACTTTTTCCGACGTACAATCTTTTCTGTGCACTGCTTGCTATCCATAAAATTATTCCGAAGGCTTTGGAATGCAATAAAAGAACTATGACAATGTTTCCGACAATTTACTTATTTCAGATTATTTGTTTCTTTTGTCCTCCCCAGTTGGCATCGGGAAGCGAAATGTATAAACCGTGCAAATTATCAAGATAAGTGGTAATTTTTGTTTTTAATTATATATATGATAAACTCATGGGATCACTGGTAATTAAGAAACTTGTTATTTACTTAGTATTGTTAAATTAATTCTAAAATACATTGTGTGGCACTGATACATTTATAAGTGTAATATATCAGTGTGACTGTGTATTTTATTTTTTATTATATCAGAATGTATTTTGTTTGTTTACTTTCAGTGAATTAATAATCTTTTGTTTGCGACTCTTCAATATGCTCGCGCCCCCTCGTAGAGTTGTCATGCCCCCCAAAAGGGGCGCGCCCCACAGTTTGAGAAACGCTGCTCTATAGCGAAGGGAATTTTCTATATAACGAACTTTTTCTTTTGTGATTCAATTTTTGTTCTCAGTTTTTTTAAAGAATTTCTGAAAAAATTTCAAGTTATTCTCTCTTTAACACATTTTATGATGGTCATAAATCTTAAACTGGTTTTATCAGATCCTAACTCGTCGAGAGCAATATAGCTCTGGCCGTTTCATTCAAGAAGTGCAACTTTAAACTCTCATTGTCCAGTTCACTAGAAACATCTTCGATATCCCCTTTTACCATCAGGGGAGTCTCGTGGCCTTGAACTAGTCTCCGATAATTTGCAATGTTGATCAGTCGTACTGGTAACTTCGTTTCTCGTAGCTCAAAAATGTCAAAACGTAAGTTCTTGAGAATCAAAGAAAAAAATTTAATTTTTCAAAAAGTGGGTAAAGGCGTCAGGAGACTTTCCTTGCAGTTCTTCTTTTCTTTCTTTCTTTCTTTTGATAAGTATGAAATGTAAAATAAATGTATATTAATTTACAGAAAGGTGTGAATAATTACATTTTTTAATACACGGTATCTATGAATTTAAAATTTCTCTTATGTGGGTCTATAAAGTATATTGAATAATGAACCTCTATGTAATGAATTTTCCATATAACGAACTTTTTTCGGGATTTAGTTACTTCGTAATGTAGAGGTTCGACTGTATCTTGATCTCCGTTTTTTTTTCTTTCCATTACTTTAAAATGGGTATAGCTTCTTATTCAAATACATAATTCTAATCAAGAATTTTTATAGTTTTTAATATTTTGGGAATTTATCTGCTTTGATATTTTTTGCTGAATAAATTATTTTATTGCGTTTTCCATATTTTTAAACATTTTTTCCTTACTTTCTATTTTTTCGGAATCTTTCAATATGCTTCTGAGCTTTCTTCAATTCATTTACTCTTTCTCTTATCTTATTATTATAACTCTTTTTATGTAATTTTTTGTTAATTATACTTTTTTATAAGCTAAACATATGCTTTAATATTTACATTTTGATTGAAATAAGGAAAAATATATATTTTGCTTTATTTATATGTAAACTTAGTTGAGTATGTATTTGGGACTTATTATTTGTATGTATTTAGCATTGGGTATGTATATTTGGTTTATATTTGGTATTTTTCATTAAGAACAAAATGTCTTGATTCTATGATACGTTTGTCTAATTGACTGTATTTTTGAGTGGGGCCTTTTTTTATACGACCAAAATCATCTTATACGTCCACCAATAAACTAGTTTTTTTTTAAATTTCTGTGGCTAATGCACATTATTATTATTTTTACAGTATTCATGTAAAATAAATTACTTTAAATGCATGAGAATACAGAAAAATTTAATAAAATCCGATTTTTTTTAAATGCTAGATTATTAAATCATGATATAAATTATATTGAAAGCATTTTCAAATCAAAAACAATTATCAAAGTCAATTCGTAAAAAGCACACATTAAAAAATCAATATTCCTAGTTTTATCATTATTAATAAATTACATAAACATGACGATTTTTACGGTTTTAGAGGTATAAAAAAATACACTAATTCCCAAAAAGAATAAGTCATGCAGTTAATTGGCAATAAATATTCTTCCACGAAAGAAAGATGTTTTTGTAGATCTTGCATCATATCAATGCTATTATTATATGTTATATTACGCACGTCGGAAGACTGCCAAAAGAACGAAATTATTATGTTTTTCTAGAAAGATTATGATTCTAGATTATACATAAGACATGAAAATGGAAAGTGACACTATTTTGAGATAAGTCTCAGTCTTCAAAAAAAAAAAAAAAAAAAAATGCTAAGACCGAAATATATTTGGTGACACTTTACTTGTATGAGTAATATTGCAAAAAGCGACACCTGTAGGAGTTTCGGCCAACTATTGCTATTTCGTTTTCACTATCTTATCAGTTTTCCTTGATATGATTCTCCTGACCTTCGTTCGCACCTTCTTTTTTGTCTTAACACTTTTTTGAGTTTTCTTTTATTAATTTGTTCATGGTAACAACATCCTAGGAAAAAATAAAAATGAGAAACTTAAAGCCTTTGATTCTAAATAAATATTAGGCAATTATTACTTATTGTTGATTTTGAATTTGTAGATTTTGTTGTCATGTCATCCATATTAGGATTAGTTCTTAAAGATGCTAGCAGAATGAGGTTGTTTTAAGTTCATATCAGTTACTTTTGAGTGATATTTTGACTTTATATTATGTTCATAATAGAGAACACATTTGTTCACAAATATATGTTGATCTAAACCTACAGCAATATCTGAAAGCCAAATCGCGTCAATTCGGAAAATTGTTTGTTGGTACGTTCTGCAAAAATTCAATATGATTTAGATCCTTCGCAGTTAAAATAAGTTTCTTGTATTTGCCTCTCAGGGTAGAATGGCGTTGTGGGCTAATAAATTAAATTTGGATTTTAAATGAGTAAAAGTTAATGTTTTGCAGAGAAATTAAAAAGAAATTTATAAAAAGATTAACATTTCGAAAAGCTTCAAACCTAACACTGAATGAATCCTGCAAAATGAATATTAAACCTCTCCTAGTTCGGAATATTATCAACTTTTGTAGGTATTTTCTGCATTAATGTGAAATGTGTTAATATTTTTTCTCTAAAATCAAAAAAAAAAGCAAAAGTTTGTTCATAAAAGAAGTTATATAATCAATTAAGGGCTAACAAACTCCTTACTCGCTAATCTTAACTTTAAATTTTTTAAATGTCCCATAATATAAGTGAGAAAAACTAAATCTCATAGCCAAGCTTCATTCATGAGCAGAAAAAAATTCACTGGGCAGTTTATTGTTTTCTCCAAGACATTTTAAGACACGCTCTCTGAAATTCCTAAATTTCGCGAATGCACTTCCTTCGGAAATCCAGCGCGTATAACAACGAAGAATATTCTTTGTATGATAATTTTCCATTGTAATTCAACTAAAAGTGTTTAAAATAAATTTTGAGATTTCTTTAGTCTGAGATAACCGCATTTCAATTAAATTTTAAAAGAAAATCTTTTTAATTAGATTTCGCGTGCCACTGTTACAACTCCTCCGTGCCACACTGTATTGCCGCGGGTTGGCCACACTTGCCCTAAGGACTCGTCGTGTAGTAGGACAAATACATGTTAAATCCAAACGTGTTAAATTCAAACGTTACGTGAACATGGTTTGGTAATCCGAGATTCGTCACCCCCCTGTTGCTTCATGTTAAAGTTGTCATGATGTTAATCAACAATCAGTCGAAAAAATGCTCTATATTTCCTTTATAATTGAGCATGAGTGTTTCACGCTGGCGCTCACGTATTCTAATTTTAGTTAATTCCTATTCACTTTGTTAGAACCCCCCTGGGTTCCACCCTGGACACTAATATTAATTTGAGGCAAAGAATGACCAGACGCCATTTGTATAATAACTTATATTTATTCACTTGACTCAAATATCAAAAACTCTAATGACAAATAGTATCTATATGCCTACGTCAAACAAAAGGGATTTACCTTTAGCATTAAATTAAATTACGAAATATGAAATTAATCAATAACTACGCGCAATATCAAAAGGGGGTTTACCGAAATAGGAGGTCTGCGAAATACATGCAACTTGAATTAGTAGCTTTCATAAACTTAAACCAATTTTATTAAACTAACACTTGTGTTAAGCGGTATTAAACTAGAATATATCACCTGGTAGTACTTATGATCTCTTCAAAGGTATATGAACTTCCTAATGTTCCTTCGTTGAGTACTAATAGCAATGCTTCACTATCGTAATCCATTTGAATCCTATGAACTTTGTCACTGCTGCTGCTGGCTCAATAGCCTACATCTCTGCTAGTAAATTAGAATTTTCGGGTGCCAACGCCGAAGGCGTTTATACCCAGTAACATCTCTGCTAACTAACAACGCTCTCCTTAAATACCCTATCTACTTTGCATATCCCGTTTTCTCCTTTTAGAGTTGATTCGAAATATACGTGAATTTACAATCCCCAAAGACGCCTAAGAATATTAGTGGAAAGGTGCCGTACTGATTCGTCACAACTTATAAAAAATATGTCCATTAGCTCTATTTTTTAGTTATTACTTATTTTATACAGACAGTAAAAATTTCATTTTGAAATACAAGGGAAAGCATCAGTGTAATTGTATTAGTTCCAAACATAATACACACCAAATTGTTTATTTAGTGCATCTAACAAACATCACATTTTAAAAAAAAATTCTGTCTATTAAAATAGACTATTTTCGGATACGTTTTATTCGGTTAAGTTTAAATTCATAATCTTAATTTACGTAATGAAGCTCAATGGATCCTGGTGGCTGCGGTAGCCGAGTGGTAGAGGTATCGGACCGTGGCTTGCTTTGTCACGGGTTCGAGCCCAGTACCACTAAAGACCCGCCGTGTAGGGCAGCGATGCACGTTAAATCTGTCGAGAGCTGAAACGTCCTCCCGTTGGTGTGGTGTCGTAGTTAGGAGAGGGGGGTGCCAGCTCAGGTGTCGTCCACGTCACTTGACCATGGTTCAAAATTACGTGGTCCGTCGCCAAAAGCCCTCGTGTAGCTGAACAGTGCGACGTTAATATTCAATCAATCAATCTCAATGGATCCTGCACATTTTAAAATTTTTTTATGCCAACGTCAGGTAAGGGCTTTATTGAGATCGAGAACTAGAACAATAAATACCTTATCACATACACATGTCTCGAGCAACTCGAGTCTCTTTCGAACAAACGTTTTGGGAAATCTTTCGACCAGCTCTGAGCGTGAAGGGTTGTCGTAAACAAAGCCACACGATCTGACGTCATCTTCACATTGAAAAATTAATCACATATTTCTGCTTCGGAAAACGAAAATCCAATATTATTCTTTTGTTAACGGTCGTAAACAGAAATAGAGCTCCATTCTGTTAAAAAAAATACAATACGCCATTTCTGATGGGCTTGATGAAGCAGAGGTTGACATCTTTACCACCATCTTGTTTATGACGTGGAGAGAAGAAAAGGGTTGCTTGAAAGAAAACTTGCTCCAAATACGTGTACGAGAAATAATGTATTCCTGTATACGAGGCCCGTATTCTTCCAAATAGATTAAAGCATAAAATTGTTTCATCACATACACAAAGAAATAGTTGATAAATTGACAGTTTATTAATGTCACACTCAAATACAACACCAGGGGTATTGGCAACGAAACTTATAGTTTTGAATCACGATAAGTGGACGACGATTATACAAGAGTTGCCACCCCCCTCTCCAAGCTTTCATACCACGTCCCCCTGAGGATTAATGAATCTTGACAGATTTAACGAGACTCTTTACACGGTGCATCTTCATTTTGGGACATTTGGGCAAATTGATCAGTAGCGTGAGAGTTAATAAATTAAATAATTTATTTACCACTTCCACAGCTATTAATTACATTATGTACGTTTGGTTACAAGTTATTCAAACTACTGTGACCATTTCCCTTCTACAGAATATTTTACTAGTGAAGGAGGAGACAACAGAGCCTTTCTTTCGAGGCCTTCAAAATGGACTCTCTCTCCACTGTCTTGGGGGTGGGGGCGGTTGTCCCTTACCCCTCGAATTACACTCTTGGTTTTCCGGCTCGAAGTTGGAATGTGGTTTTTATCATAGACATCGGTTGTCCATGCGATGTCAGGTGAAAGGACCCCGCAATATTTTAGAGTTGCACGTGCTGATATAGATGGCATAATGCTGTCTGCTTAACGAAGTCGATTTTGCAGCTGCGTCGAGGGAAAACATTACAAGTTGCACTAGGACTCGAACTCTCTTCTCAATCGAAATAATGCCGGCCACGAGTACGCTTCGATTAACAATCAATTACCAATGAGGTCTCCCATAGGGATAAATAGTGAGATAGAGTGGGAATTTTTTTTGTATTTGATTTTTCTTACTGTTTCCTCCATTGAAATATTGTAGTCTCGGTTGATGAAGAAGGATGTTGATGAAGGAAGAAGATTCGATCTCAGTACCTTCTGTTCCGAAAACGACTATTTTAGCCATCATACCAAAACGATCGTCATCGCATGCTGGCTATAACTGTTTTATATAGATATCACACCACCATAAGGCCTATGAATTGGCCGGGCACTTCCACTCAGAGAATACCATTCCAGGCCCCCATGTCAGTGATTCTGCGAATAGGCAAACGAACGATACCATATTCGTGGCGAGCGGTGCCAGCAGTTGCGTCACTTCATGGGTTGCGTCATTCGTGCGTGACGGCTTGTGTGGGTTGCGTCATTTGTGAAAGACGGCTTTGTGGTGTGACGGCTTAATTGCTTCATTGTATGATGGTTTGGTTGCTTTTTGTGGTGGATCGATGGCACCACGACTGCTGCGCGTGAAGGGTGCCGTTCTCTTTGCACGGCTAGGGCCACCAATGAAGGAAGAAGATTCAATCTGACTACCTTCAGTTCCGAAAACGAAAATTTTAGCCATCACGCCAAAACGATCAACATCGAGTGCTGGCTATAACTGGTTTATATAGATATCACACCGTCTCATTGATATTGATTTGGCCGCGGTAGCCTAGTGGTCAAGGTATCGGATAGTGGCTGGCTTGTCACGAGTTCGAACCCTGTACTACTAAAAACCCGCCGTGTAGGCGAGGGATGCACGTTAAATCTGTCGAGAGCTCAAACGTCCTCCCGTTGGTGTGGTAGCTAGAAGAGGGGGAATGCGAGCTCAGGTGTCATCCTCGTCACTTGATCATGATTCGGAATTACGTAGTCCGTCGCCAAAAGCCCTCGTGTAGCTGAACAGTGCGACGTTAATATTCATTCTCTTACTGTGAGTTCTTTAAGACCCCACCATGTAGAAGGACGGCAAATAATACGGCAGAGTTCAACGTTTTCAAGTGGAGTTGAGTGGAAATTTGAATAGTGTTGTGCCAGTTCAGGTGACGCCCTCTTTTAACCATGACACAAAATTAATAGGTTCGTCACCATTAGTTTGTTATTGCTTCTTAGTGAAGCGTTAAAAATAATGCCATGAAATAGACACTTAACAAAACAATAACTCTTGGAATATTTTACATTTACTTATAGTCTTTTTTGTAATAATATGGGTTATCCACCTTTCTATAAATAAGGGCAAAGCGACTCACTCACTCTTCGCGAGATCTCTGGAACTATTAGACCAATGAAATTTGGTAGACATGTTTCTTTTATTGAGTAGATTGGTTAAAAACTGGTTTTGCTACAATCACCTCCTGGAGGGGAGGTTGTTGGGCTTTATAGACAAAAATTCCCATTTTTGAATGATCAGACCTAAAGAATTGAAATTTAGGAAGAATGTTTCTTTTATAGAGCAAAGATCGGATATCAGCCGCTTTTGTAGAAATTGACTACGAGGTATGGGTGTGAGGGGTTGAGGGAGCATGCCCAATGTTGAAAATTACGAGGTACCTTGTTAACATTTAACATTACCCTCTCCTCATAATTAAAATAAAAGTTAGAATTTAATTTGCCACTGTTATTTAAAAAATAATTTGCTATCAATAATTAATAGAGTGTAAACGCGTAATAAATCCCCCCCGTTTTTAGACTATTACAACTTCATACTAAAATTTGTCAGGAGGATTTATTTGTTGAGTAGCAATGCGTTAACAAAGTTTGCGTTTTGAGAAAATCAATACCGAAGTGGGGAGGAGAGAGGGTTGTCGGGGCGTTGTAGAACAAAAATTTCCATTTTTGAGATATTAGAGATGCATATTTTAATTTAAAATTCATGTTTATTTTTTTTTGTTGAGTAGAAATCCTCTAAGAACGGGGTTTGCAGAAATCTCCTCCAGTGGCTCAAAGTCAATATTTAGATATATTTGTTTTAAATTTTATATTGATTTACAGAGGAACCTGGGATTTACCGTGTTATATAGCTTTATTTATTTATTTGATAGCTACTTTATCTGCTAAATCGTTCTTAGAGTTTAACTGGCAATTTATTTAAAATTATTCAAAATACAGTCGGACCTCTATATAACGAAGTCGTTAAATCGCGAAAAAAAAGTTAGTTGGGTAGAAAATTCGCTATGCAAAGGTTCATCTTTTAATTTTCTTTATAAACCACATAAAAAATATGTTAAATTCATAAACTCTGTATATTAAAAAAGAAATTATTCTCACCATTTTATAAATTGATATATATTTATCTTATATACCTTACCTATCAAAAAAAGAAAAAGAAAAAAAAAAAAAAAAAACCACAAGGAAAGTTTCTTGACGCCTTTATCCACTTCTTGAAAAATTAATTTTTTTCTTTTGATCTTCAAGCACTTACATTTTGACATTTTCGAGATACTAGAAATAAAGCAACGAGTACGGCTGATGAACACTACAAATGAACGGAGACTTGTTAAAGCACGCAGGTACTCGAGACAACTTCACTGAGGGTGAAAGGGGATATCGAAGATGTTTCCAGGGAACTGGACAATTGTGGTTACAGGTTGCACTTCTTAGATGAAACGCCCAGAATTCTATTGCTTTCGGCGAGTTAGGCACATAATAAAACTAGTTCAAGATTTATAACCACCATAAAATGTGTTAAATTGAGAAGAATTTGAAATGTTGAGAAATACTTTAAAAATAGGGAGAAAAAAATTGAATCGAAGAGAAAAAGTTAATTTTATATAAAATGCACTTCGCTATTGGGAAGTTACTTCAGGAAGAAAATCGTGAAATGTTCTGGGTTCCAGGAAAACATTTGCTGTATAGAAAAATTCGCAATATAGAGCTTCGTCTGTAATTATTACATTTTCGCTTCATTAAAATTTATTCATCCTTCTATCGAATTTCTTATGTTTTCAATTCACCCGTGCAAAGAACGTGCATACCTGCTAGTTTGTGAATAAAACAACGGTATCTGAACGAAAACTTTTACGCAACCCCAACCCATTCTTTTCAAAAAAATTTTATTTTGCTACTTTCATTATACTGAGGAGTTTAATTCAGAGTGACTAATCAATAACTCGTTTAATTTTCTCTCTGAGACTGCAACGGTCGCGACCGTTAGTTAAAAAAAATGCACATCTCTCGGTAATAACAGTTCATGGGACACTTTTCTTAAGAATTTTCTAAGAGTTCTTGGTATGGGACGTGGAGCAGAGATGAAATTAAAAGCAGTTCCTCGTACTTCCTCCAAGAAGTTGTTTATTAGCGTCGTTTAGCTCTTTACTCGAAAAGGAAATTGCACATTTGGATAATTTATCCCGCAAGGAAGCTATGTACCCTTTTATTAATCCGGTATCGTGCTAGGTGATCGTGCTTCTACCTTAGGTCCAAAGTAAGTGTATTCATATCTTTTATAGTTTTTTACGTGCAACCTTATCATGATTCAGTGATTTGTAGGATTTAGTGTATTATTCAGAAGATTAGATGTACCGATTACTAAAACATGATATCTTTTCTCCCTACATGTTTAGATATTCATTAACTCGCAACTAGTCAATTGATTAGTGCGCCGTTCAAGGTATTCGACTAAATCAAAATCGTGGGTTTCGTGAAAAATCGACAAAAATGTTTAATGATTCAATTTTGTTGTCATTTTAATAGGTTAATAAAAACACTATGTTTTTTTTTTATTTTCCGTTAGCAAAAGTTGCAACTGTTTTAGTAACAGCGGATGTGCTATTCCAAAGTGCAGTTACCAACTTTAAAATGCGCTTTACTAAAAATACCTTCCCCCCCCCCGGAAGTTTGAAAAAAAGGACAGGGATTATGAGAAAAGTTATAAAATTTTTACGTATGTTTTGTGTAATATTGGAATTTTGACATATTTTTTAAAAAAATTTTGTGGCTTTAATACAAAACTAACAACTTTACTTATATTATTACAAGAGCTTCTTTTAGTAATTTCTTATGACTAAAATAAAATGCTCTTTTTTATTGCAAAAACTGAAATACCTCTTATCTTTTGAATAGTAATAGGCCATAGTAAAAATGAATAGTAATGTAACATAAATGTTCACAAAAAAAACTTTAATATCTTTTTAAACTTTTAATCTTTAATCCTTTTTTTTATTTATTTATTTTTGGTTTGTAGAAAAAGTCAGCGCATTTATTATTCTTTTTATAAACCACTTTCGGTAGTTTTGACTTATTTTGAAATTAAAAATTTTTTTTCCCTGTAAGATTTTTTAGTTTTTTTCCCCCTCATAATTCATGAAACAAATCACACACACAAAACATCATCATACTTCAATTTTTCTAATGAAAAATGTTTCTCACTTTGTCGGATACCTTGACTTTATTAGCTTATTGTTTATTGACTAGTGTAATAACTTTGTGACAGATTTATTAAATAATTACTAATATTTAATATTCGATCAGCAAAACAAATGAAACATGAACAATTAGTAGAATTTCATTTTAAAGAAATGTATATCAGTTGATGTCATTGCGTTGAAATAATTCATGGGCGATACAAGCATATTTTTTCAAAAATATATTGATGAAATATATCTATTGATAAAAACAAAATTTACTTTGTTTAGTTTCTATATTTTGCCATAATGAATGTTTTGAAGCCAACGAACAAATTTTACCCAAATCATACGGTTTTTGTGTTGTGGAGTCATTATATTGCCAATCTCAAATATATTTTTCAATAATAAACATTTTAATTAAAAGCTGGAATTTGGTTTTAATAAGTTTTGAATGAATATAAACATTTCTTTGTGAAGAATTTTGTAGTGAAGATGGGACCAGGATTTAGAGTTTAAGAAAAATATTTTTTTTAATGATTTAGCATGTAACTCAATATATCTGTGCATATATTTCACATTGCAATGGATAGTTTTTATAATTTCGCCGATTAATAATATGAAATCATAAGTTAAAAAAATAAACGTTTCATTATATAACTGGAAGTAAATAAAGAAGCTTATGGATTGATAATTCCCATTGTAGTGTCGTCTTGTAGACGGCTCTGTTTGTTACCCCACTTTTTCTTCTCCAACGTTCTGAGACGAACAGAATTACCCGATGTTTTTTTCAAAATGAACTATAGATTCTTCTCTCACGTCCTGAGGCGAAATAGCTGTAGCGTCGTCTCTTAGATGGTTTTGTTACCCCTCTGTTAATTTTTGACGCTTTAGGTAAATGGTCGTGTCAGATAGCCTTTTCTTCGCACTGAACTATGGAAGAAACACACCTGTTTCAACGGCTGTCCATTCTTTCGTTCCTTCTAAAATATGGTCATGCTATGTATATGTATGGAAATGAGTGTCGGTTATTGTCAGGAATGGTATTCTCTGTGTCGAGTGAGTGAGTGAATATTAACATCGCGCGGTTCAGCCGCATGAGGGCTTTTGGCAACGACCACGTAATTTTGAGCCACGGTCAGTGGATGACACCAGAGCTGACCCCCTCTCTCCTAACTACCACGCCACACCAATGAGAGGGCGTTTGAGCTCTCGACAGATTAAACGTGTATCGCTCCCCTACACGGTGGTTCTTTAGTGGTACTGGGCTCGAACTCATGACAAAGTCAGCCACGATCCGATACCTTGACCACCGGGCTACAGCGGCCCCATTTCTCTGCGTCGAAGTGACCGGTCGATTTATAAACCCTTCATATCGTTTGCGATGTACAGCGACAAGACGATCTCATTTCAGACAGAATTTTGTCCCTGAAGAACCAATGGTGGATGGGACCTAGACAGAGAGTGTCGAGTGCAGACCCGTGTTCCCTGCAATCAGAAATTGCAGGGTGTGTGAGAGAGTCCCACCCAGGGGATTTAATGATACAGATCGAAAGGTAACCGGGGACTTGGGACTCCAGAGAAAAGGCTGCTGAATAGCTGGACCAGCGATTGATAGTGATCAGCAAGCGGCGAGGAGTAGAAACCTGCGAAAGGCTGCTAGGCAGCGGAAGAGGAGCAATCAAGACAATTTGGTGATTGGAGGAAAGAGGTTGTGTGGTAGCGGGATCCTGCTTGGTGACCGACGAGAAATATAACTTCCCTATTTCGGTGGAATGTGGACATACAACTGAGAATAAGCCCAGCATGACACCCAGAAACCCAGTATAATGAAACTAGATATGCAAAAGATATATCTTATAGATACAATAGAACGTGTATAAATTCTGTGTTAGTTAAGGTATCCGACTACGTTCGGAACCGTGATTTTAAAAAAGAGCATAAATGGGTAATTTTCATGATATTTAGTGTCACTTTAGATTACAATACACATATAAAATTGTTTTAACCCTTTTTATCTACCGCATTATGATTTACTGCAGTTTTTTTCATGCAATATTTTTTTTGAATCACTACATTGAAAATTAAGGGATATACATAAACAAAATACTCAACTTAGGGAAATTTAATTAATTAGAGCTAATTAATTAATTAAAGATATTCAACTGTAAAATTAATTATACACACTGTTCACTTAAAATAAATAATCAAATCGTTTCCTCCAAATCGTTCAATATCATACCAAAAAAATAACACACTTACCTTTTGACATTAACTATTTTTTCAAAACAAAAATGACAATCTTCGCAATCCGCTGAAAACGCAATATTTGCTATAAAACTATTCACCTTACCCGCTAAAATACTCATCATAGAACCCGTGCTGCCATATATCTTGGAAGAGGGGATTTAAAAGAATATCCCTGCTAAATATTGTCAGAGTATTTGTAAGAATGGTTATTCTATGTAATTTTAAAGTAAGTGGTACTTATAAGTACCGTCGTTAGATAAAGGGTTAAGGACATTATGATAAAAAAATTATTTAAATGCAATATTTTTGCAAAAAATCAACTTCGAATAACCTATTTTCAAAACATTCTCCTTTTATAAAAAATGCTTCAATAACAATAATAGTTATCTTATGTACATTAAAGACTTCTCCAGAGGGCACGAACTACGATTTTTGAAAAAATCACATTATTTTCAGAGTTACTACCCATTGAAATAATTATCGGCATTTTTTTCTTCATCTTTCTCCCCTCTGTTGTACTAAAATGTAGATAAACCCACTTCTAAGCTACCAATTTCAGAAATACTAGTTCTGGCTCTGTATAGAGGTCTGAGCTACATACAGGCAAAATATTATTATTATAGAAGCATTTTTCATAAGAGGAGATTGTTTTGAAAATAGGTCATTCTTTGTTCATTTTTTGCCAAAACATTGTATTTAAATAACTTTTTATTGTAATAATATTCTTAAAACAATTTTATACACGTATTCTGATCTAAGAGGAACTAAATGTCATAAATGTTATCCATTTATATGCTTTTGCAAATTCATGATTCCGAACGTAGTCGGATATCTTAAATGTAAATAAAAAGTAGTTTTTTTACTAAGCCGCGGGATCCCTCTCGCTGCCCAGGAATTAAGTAAACTTGAGGCCACGACGTTACAACACCTACACACTTACCAGTATAAATTGATAAAAGGAAGAAAATCATGTATAAAATATTGATCGTGCAAGTAAACTGTTTGGCAACTTTTCAAAACATTTCAGAATAATGATTATGTGAAGAATTTTTGTATAAATTTAAAATGAATTTTATATATATTGCAACAATATATTTTTAAAATAACATCCATTTCTATCTCTATCAATTCCTATTTTTAAATTGATTGTTTTTGAGCTCTCAAATTTTATTTTTAAATCACTCGTTTTAATTGATGATTATTCGAAATTTCTGAAATTTTGGTTTGAATTGCAAATAAAATGATTCTATTATTGATAGAACGGGTTAGAAAGGGAACGCAAAATCGCGCGCATACACATTCCAGTCATATCAGAATATTCCATGCAGTACACAGCGGTTAAAATAAGTATCCGACATGCAACGGTTTCTGTGAATCTTGACTATAAACACCTTACTATGTAACAACACCGAAACCATACTTCGTTATTTGTTGCATGTTACATTTCAGTTTCTAATGTTGACGTTTTTGTACTTAGAAAAACAAACCTAAGCAAAAAAAAAATCACTGTTATAGTTTTCAAAAGCAGAGTTTGGCAAGAAAAATAAGAATTCGCCATAAGGCGCTTTGATAGATTTTTATACCAAGGACCAAATTATCGTTAAGGTATCCGACTACGTTCGTAACCGTGATTTTAAAAAAGCACATAAATGGATAATTTTCATGATATTTAGTGTCACTCAGATAAGAATACGTGCATAAAATTGTTTTAAGGACCTTTTTTTTTTGACAAAAATAATTCATTTAAATATAATATTTTGGCAAAAAATTAACTTAAAATAATCTTGTTTCCAAATGTTCTCCTTTTGTGAAAAATGGTTCTATTATAATAATACTTTGCCTGTATATAGCTCAGACCTCTCTACAGAGGCTCAACTATGATTTTTGAAAAATTCACATTATTTTCAGAGTTACAACCCATTGAAATAATTATCGGCGTTTTTTTCTTAAAATTGCTCCCCTCTGTTGCCGTAAAATATGAATAAACCTACTTCTAAGTTATATATTTCAAAAATTCTCGTTGAGCCTCTGTAGA
This sequence comes from Trichonephila clavipes, assembly GCA_019973935.1. Lineage (NCBI taxonomy): Eukaryota > Metazoa > Arthropoda > Arachnida > Araneae > Nephilidae > Trichonephila > Trichonephila clavipes. Next base: position 238,908 of record BMAU01015816.1, on the reverse strand, counting down.
GAGGTCTGAGCTATATACAGGCAAAATATTATTATAGTAGAACCATTTTTCACAAAAGGAGAACATTTGGAAAAAAGATTATTCTAAGTTAATTTTTTGCCAAAATATTGTATTTAAATAAATGTTTTTTGTCAAAATGTCCTTAAAACACTTTTCTGTATATATTCTTGTCTAAGTGACACTAAAAATCATGAAAATTATCTATTTACGCGCTTTTGCAAAATCACGGTTCCGAACGTAGTTGGATACTGTAATGTCGTGAGAAGGTAGCGTAAAAATAAAACATCACAGCAAGGTTGTGGGAGTAAAAAAATACTTTTAATTTTTTTCCTCCTATAGGATAGTCGAATTAAATTAGATTATGAAGTTGATAGTCTCCGTGCCCAGCCAGTATGGTAGCCCCGTTTTGAAGTCGCTCTCTCCACAGCTTGTCTCGGTACAGTTCGCAAGGCGTTTTTTCTTATTCGCTTTCAGGATTCCTGGTCAGCATCATGGGCCAAAACTCCGGGATCCTACTCTCCGCTTCTTAAAACGACCAGCCCTCGTCTTCTTCGAGCTCCTTTTTTTCCTTCGTTTTTTTCTTTCTTTCGGTTTTTCCAGCCTTTTAAAACATCAGGGGCAGTCCATTTCTCCCCCCCTCACGCTTTCTCATTGGTAGGCCCATATGAGTCGATCCTTGAACCTCAACTCATTAGACCCCATTGGCGCATAATCCGCCAATCGTCCTCTCCCCTAGTTTCTTCACAAACCAAAAGGTGTCCGACACATGCTCCGACGGCTGAACCCCTTCGGCCCACTGTCGTCGTTTTATCGCCTTTGAAGACAATTCGCCATTGTGTATGTAAGGCGACAGTCAGCTGCCTCGGAAGCGATCTCGTCCACAGTAGAATTGTCAGACAATTGTTTGCCTAGTCTAACTGGCACCAAAGTCCAGACGCTAAATAAGCGATAATGAACCCCAGCTTCACGTGCACCAAAACTCAGTCTAGTATTGTCCTGAAAGAGTGAAACTCGTTTCGAAAGGAGGACGTCACAATACCTTAAGTGTAGCTACAAATTTTTGTCATTCAAAGCATTCGGACTACTGAGGGCATTTAGAAAGTTTTGTTTAAACAGTGAACAAGATGGCTCGAAATTAATGAGAGTAGTCAGTGGTAATCAAAAATCTTATCATAATACACTTTAAAAATTGTTTATCTGAAAACAAAATTTCGGCTGCTGTAAATAGGTCAAGAACAGGTGTGCATTTTATAATTAAAAAGTATAAAGAGCACAAAAATTGTGGTTGTGAAAACAAGGAAAGATCTGGTCGACCAAAAACATTTTGCGAAGTGGCAGAGTGATGGCTTATGCGTCAAATTAAAAAGGATCTCAAAACCAAAGCATCGAATTAGGAAGATATTACCAAGCGTTGTTTGGACACAAATGTTACGCTCAAACTGTTAGAAATTACATATATAATAATGGATTAAAGCTAGAACAGCTCGAAAGAAGCCGTATAGTATATCCAAAAATAACCGAGTTCAAAGACTGGGATTTTCTAGAAAATGTGCAAACAAACCAGTAAAATTCTGGCATAACGTAATTTTCGCAGAAGAGAGCAAACTTAATCTTTTTGGATGAGATGGCAAAATATTTTAGTGCACAGAAAACGCAATGCTGAATTGGAAGTATGAAATATGGTGTCCACAGGAAAGCATGGAGGAGGAGGTATAATGGTTTGGGGTGTATGGCGGCTTTAGGAGTGGGAAATAGTATCGTAATTAACGGCATAATGGACCATCTGTATTACATACAGGTTTTAAAAGAAAATTTGCGTGCCAGTGCTGAAAAATTGAGAATCTAGGAAGCTGACCAGTTTTACCAAGACAATGACCCCAAACACTTCCCTAACAATTCAAAGCATTGGCTGTTGTACAACTAGCTATCAGTTATAAAAACACCTGACCGAAGTCATTATTGAGCACTTGCGGAGCATATTGGAAAAAAGGCAAAGAGAGCCTCTTTTTCAAACAAACGTCAAGTGAAGGAGATCCTTAGAGAGGAATGAGCGAAAATTGACCAAAAGGTGACAGAAACTTTGGTTAAATCGATGGCACAGCGTTTAAGAGAAATCATCATTCAGGGAGGAAGAGCTATTAGATATTAGTTTTATATTATTTGATTTATTTTCATGCCTTGTCGAATACTTTTTTTTGTGTTTGTTAAACTGCCTTTCAAAGAAATAATGGTGATTTTGTTAATTTATTACATTTAAATGCATTTCAAAAGATGCTGCATTTAATTCTTAATGATTTTTGTTTTAAAATCAATAAAACAATTTTCTTTAATACGGTTTTTATTTATTAATTCAATGTATGCAGAAATCTCCGCATGTCGGATATTTATTTTGACCGCTGTATATGCAGGTGTTTATCAAAATATGGAAACACCTCAGATTTATAAAGAATACTTTATTAGAATGTTGCAGGACCACCTTTGGCTAGTAACACAGCTTGAATTTGCCTAGGAATCGATTCATACAAGGGCTGAATAGTGTTTAGGGGAATATTGTACTTTTCTTTACGGAAATATTGTGAAAGTCCCGATGGAGGGTGACGATTCCATATTGAACGCTCTAAAACAGAGCTTAATGGTTCAATAATACTGAGGTCAGGTGATTGTGTGGGCCAAGGTAGATGTTTAACTTCATCTTCGTATTCTTGAAACCATGATTGGACAAGTCCCACTGCATGGATGGGAGCATCATCATCCTGAAAAATTCCATCTCCTGCAGGAAACAAAGTTTGCATCATAGAATGGACTTGGCCAACCTGGTAATTCTTCCTTTCAAGATTATGATTGGTTCAGCAGGACACCCCGCCATGGTTGTACACATAAGGAGAGATTCACCTCCATGCTTTACTGCTGGAAGGAGACACTCCTGATCATACGCTTGTTTCTCCAAACGTGCACCTGTCATGTTGTAGGAAAACATGTGAAAGACGATTTGTCAGATCCTATTACTTTCATCCACTTGCCACCTGACCATGTTTTGTGAGTGTGACACCACTGGAGACGACGTTCGGCATGAATATTATGACAAGTGGCTTGAAAATTGATGCTTTGTCGTAAATGTTCTGTTTATGAAAGTGCCTTCTAAATGTGATCATTGACACCGGAGAATCCAGATACTAACTAATCTCTGCAGTAACTTTTGTTGCATTTGTTTGCTTTTTATAGACATTAGAATCCACTTCAATACTCATCGGTTTCTCTCCATCTACTATTTTGCTTTGCCGAGCTTGTCTTGCCGCGCTGTGTGTATGCTATCATGACTTATGACACATTACTTCTGGAAAAGCCTGAAAGTTGGGATGTTTCTATTACACTTGCTCCAGCTAGACGGGCTCCCATAATTTAGTCTGACATTTTACGCTTTTGAAAAAAATCCAAGACTTACAGGACTTCAATAAAGCTACCACGTATTACCAGAACATATGCATTTTTATTATAGGAAACACTAGTAGCTATTAGTATATTTTAATGCTAACAAAGCGCCTTCAAGAATGTCACTTTTATTCCCAGGTGTTTCCATTATTTTTATAACCACCTATATACTATATACATATATTTAGTAGAATATTTGTAAAAAGTATTACTTTTTTGAAAAAATTTCTTTTTTCTTTAAACAATTCTTGTTGTGGCTTTTTTTGTCTTCCAGCTACCTGTTTCTGCTTCTACCTCAGCCAGTGAGCCTTGTAATTTGAGCTACGGTTACTATGCTTGGTCGATATCTAAACAGACACCCCACATCTACGCCATCACACCGTTAGGTTTCATGGAAATTTGCAATATCTTAGCTCATACCTCTGTTAAAACATAATATAGTGCTTTTAGAAATTTCAAAATATTCCATAAATATTTTCTTTTTCATTTTAATACGTGAAGGCGTAGCCCATTTAACATTACGATATAGAAGAAAAAACGCTAAACACATTTTATACCAAAAACATTAATTAACTCGGTTAAGAATGGAAAGTATGATAAAAAATATTGCTCTTTAAAGCATAGTGAAGCCAGAATATCATATTAATATTTCATTTCTTTTATATCTGAAAAAATGTTCTAAATTCGGGTCCTATTCTTTAACTTAAACCGAAAATAGGCTTAAAGCAACATGTGAGGTTAGTGAGGAGGGACCTCTTAATTTTGAATTAAGGTCAAATGGGGAAGGCAAGACTTGAGTCAATACCTCACAATCCAAAATTTCCCCACTAAGACGTTGCAATAAATTTAAGTCCTGGCACGTTTAAGGTATCCGACTACGTTCGGAACCATGATTTTGCAAAAGGGTATAAATGGATAATATTTATGATATTTAGTATCACTTAGATTACAAAATGTATTTAAAATAGTTTTAAGTATATTATTGCAATAAAAAATTATTTAAGTACAATATTTTGACAAAAAATGAACATAGAATGACCCATTTTCAAAATATTCTCCTTTTGTGAAAAATACTTCTATTATAATATTTTGCCTGTATATAACTCAGACCTCTCTATAGAGGCTCAACTAGAATTTTTGAAATCTATAACATAGAAGTGGGTTTATCCATGTTTTACGACCACAGAGGGGAGAAATTTTAAGAAAAAAAAACACCGATAATTATTTAAATGGGTAGTAACTCTGAAAATAATGTGAATTTTTCAAAAATCATAGTTGAGCCTCTGTACAGAGGTCTGAGCTATATACTGGCAAAATATTATTATAATAGATGCATTTTTCACAAAAGAAGAATATTTTGAAAAAAAGTTATTCTAAGTTAATATTTTGCCAAAATATTGTATTTAAATAATTGTTTTTTTTTCTTAAAATGTCCTTAAAACAATTTTATACATATATTCTAATCTAAGTGGCACTGAATATCATGAAAATTATCCATTTATGCGCTTTTTTAAAATCACGATTCCGAACGTAGTCCGATACCTTAATGCACATCAGCCTTGCTTTACAACAAATCTTTAGAAGAATAAACGATTGGTACACACGACTTGGAAAACACATCGGCAGCCACGAGCAAGATGTTCTGACCGTTATGGCTTCAAAATGCAAACATTTTAAACGGTAAGAATCTAAAATTCAAATTGACGTTTCTTTGCCCTCATAACAATCAATATTATAAAATTTTAAATACACACATTTTAAATACAAGTAGAATTTTGTTCTCTTTTCACTAGGACATGGCTCTGAAGTACCGTTAACACACTATTAAGGGTGCGCAGTATGTAAATAAAAATAAGCACCATTTTGAAATTTGAAGCCGTACTGTGTCTATCTTAAAGACTTCGTTTAACGGTTTTTAAAAATTATGCATATCTTGGGCAGTGTCGGTGAAAAAAATGTATTCCTTTTTACTCTTGCTCGTAATAAATAAAACCCATTATAAAGTTTTCGCAATAAGAAGCAATCTAAATGCTAATCTGTGCATTATGAAACAACGCGTTGAAAACTTTTCGTGAATATGTGGACGCGCTTATCTTTCACCCGGGTGCTTTCCTTCGAGAAGAATTTCGTTAAGGACGATTTTCGTTTTCACCGCGTGTTAAAGTGTAAGAATAATATCCCAATTTATGTATGGAAGTGCTTTTACTAAAGTATTTTTATGCTAAGAAAAAAGCTTTTTCTTTGTATAAGTTATGTTAAGTGCGAAAATTTCGACTTTTCTTTGGTTAACTACAAATTGTCCGGGATCCAAATTTTCGAGATTGACTTGGCTCTCTACATATTTTTCAATTCCTACTATTAGCTCACTCTCTCTCTTTCTATTTATTTATTTATCTTGGTGGAATTATCAATCGTTAATAAAATACATTTTAAACCGCTCAATTGCGTTGAAATTTTATATACATGATTTTTCATTTTGGATGACAATACAATAATTTAATTATAATTAATAAAAAGTAATTGATTAAAACTAATTATTTAAAGAATTACAAAAACAGCGCCGTTGGCATCATTTTTGGCAACTTAGCGACCCTTTTGGCGACTTGTGTCAAAACTTGAAAAGGTTTTTTTCCCCCTCACGTTTTAAAGCATTCAATTGAACTGAAATTTTATATACACTATTGTTTTGAATGACATTACGATACTTTAATGATGATTAATAAAAATTAATTATCACTTAATGTTGTGATTCTGTCATATTTATATACATATTTATATGAATTGTAACTATTTAATAAAAATGAATACAATCTTTGGTAACTCTTTTCAATTTTTTTTCAATTTCTCTAATTTTATTTTTTGTCATTTTGTGTGTGTGTGCAAGATTTCATCTCCATTAAATTACTTTGACTTAAACCCACATTCTTGTGAATCGGTCTTGCGTGGTAGTTTAATTCCATGTCGATTACTCTCCTTTTCCATATCTTTTGTGGATCCTCTTTTATTTTACTCATTTTCCAGCAGAAGGCATCACATTATGGATACTTTCTGTGTCAATGCATTCTCTTTTCGTTCACTGTTCAGCGACACTCCCATCATCACTACACGATTCAGCAGTGTTTGTCCTTCCCTTTTATTTTAACATCATGTACCACAAGCACCACGGCATTAATTGCTTTTATTCTCCGTTTCATCTTTTTTTATCTTCCAAATTCCGTGTCTACTCTCTGATTTCGTTCCGTTAAGGACGAATTAGAGAAGAGCACAGATTTCTATCACCTCCCTCCGGGATGGTGCCTCATTAAATATGTTCCATACTTGCCAATTGAATTACACTCTGTCGCAAAAAAATATATGCACCCAGAAGAAATTGAGCTTTATTCACGAAATTTGGTATGCATGTAGTGTATATGAAAATAAACAAATGATTAAAAATTCAGAACAAAATATCATTTTATTAAGCGGTTACAGCTTGCAAAAGGTTAAAAATCAGTAAGTAGTAAAGCCACCTCTGGCAGCTATACAAGCCGAAATTCGGCGTGGCATCGATTCAATTAGATCACTTATGACCCCCTGTGGAAGATCCTGCCATAGTCTTTGCATCTGCGCAGCTAATTCTCCTGTATTTCGGGACGTCTGCAGTTGCCTTCCCAGCGCGTCCCAGACATGCTCTATTGGCGAAAGATCTGGTGACCTGGCAGGCCATGGTAGGACGTCATATCCTTGAAGACATTGTTGGGAGAGTCGCGCAGTATGTGGACGAGCATTATCCTGTTGATAAATGGCACCTGGGCGACTTGATAGCATGGGTAGCACAATCGGCGTTAAAATATCGTCCACGTATCTGCGAGCTGTCAAAGTGCTGTTGAAGGACCACTTGATCGTGTGTCCCAAGAAATTGCTCCCCACACTGTCACACCTTGTGAAATTGCTGTATGCCGCTCGACAATAAATGCCGGATCGGACCGCTGGCCGGTGCGCTCCAGACACGTGTGCGGTGGTCATCAACACTGAGACTGAATCGGGGTTCATCACTGAAGATGACACGTCTCCAGTCTGTCACACTTTTGCCCGAGGTCGGCAAAAATCCAGTCGACACTGCCTATGATGTGGGGTCAGTGGTAAGCGTCTTAACGACGGCTCCTCAAGCCAACTTTGGTCAGTCGTCTCCTTATGGTTTCTCTTGATGGCACTGGATGTCTGGAAGGAGGTAAGTGGCGTTGAATCGATGCTAGCGACGTTGTTGGTGCCGAAGTGGCCACTCTTCTGATTGCACGATCCTCGCGATCATTTGTGTTCCTTGGACGTCCTGACCCTCCGCGATGGTGCACTCTACCTTCTGTGATCCACTGTTGCCAACACCGAGCAACTACCATATCGCTCCGACCGACGGCCGAACGTCTATTCGAAACCTGCTTCTCTGAATTATACGGCCCCTATCAAAGTCAAATCAGCTGCTCGTACTGCCGCCGGTTACGTCTTAGAGGCATCCCTAAGTCTCAATATCGTCTATCAAAGTCATCAGATTCGTTTGATAGCCGTACGGCGCTCGTACTCATGCTTTTAAACTCATTTGCGCAACTAATATGCGCATAGTACACTTAGCCTTGTCTCATTGGCTTCGAAATTTTAATCATTTGCACATGACTACATTCTTGCCGAGTTTCGTGATTGTAGCTTGATTTCTTCTGGGTGCATATATTTTTTGCGACAGAGTGTATTTCGCGCTCTCTCACTGGTAGTATGTCCTCAGCTACTGGTGAGAAGCTTTCTTTAGTGTTGTTAATAATTTTGATAGTATCTTTTAAATTTTAGGGAACTTTCAATTAATTATTCTCTTTTTTATTATGAATTATGATGAGAGGGTAATACTGTTTTTTGGTAAGGTACCTCGTATTTTGAAGCCGTGAGTTATTAAAAAGTAGCTAAAATAAAATTTTCTTTGTTGATCTAAGTAGGGATTGACTAACATTTTTTTTATATTGTTTTTTTTATATTTCTTTCAGCTAACATAACAACTGTATTCGCCTTGAGAAATACAACAAACTTAAACCTGAATTATAGAAAACAAATAAGGAACTAAATGTAAATGTAGAAAATGTACGAATACTGCAGCAAAATGTGTGAGTGAGAGATAGTGTTTTATTAATGTTGCTCTCTTAAGCAGCACGAGGGTTATTGTCGACGGACCTCGTAATTTTGAACCTTGGTCAAGTTACGAGGAACGCACCTCAGCTAGCGCACTCCCTTTTCCAAACAGGACCGGAAGGGGGCATACCGGGGGGGGCACGTGAACCAATGACTACTTCAGACTCGACGCATATCATATAAATAGCCATCAGCTACTGTAGTAAATTGTGCTATTATATCTGCTGGTCCCAATATAAACCGAGAGGTCATGGTAGTGAAGTCGTGGAGGACACTGTTGCAGTTGAGTAGTGAGTTCGAATCCATATACAACTAAAAGACTTACGTAAATATGTCGACATGTTCGCGTAGTGTGGACGTTTGGACATTTTCGTACTCCCCATCTGACCGCGGCTAAGAATTTTGAGGTCTATTGCGAATTTCTTATACTTGGTGATTTGTTACCAGACCGACAAACTGGTAGAATGTGTAGGAGCATAGAGATGACTCATAATCATATAGGAATGCAGGGTCGCAAATGTTGCAGTTACGAGCTTTGGTCCAAAAAACAGAAATAGCAACACATTTTTGGGACAGAAAACATTTTATTGAAAGGTTGTACTATAACAGGTGCTCGAAATCACCACCAGAAATCGCCTGGTAGGCCTGAAAGTAATGTTGCATAGAATTTCATACGTTCTGGAAGATTCCTGGCATGTCACGTATCCCCTCGGTAGCTACAGATATCAGAACGTTTCCTTCAACTGAAGGAACAGGAGTCTTGCACACTTAATTCTTCATGTGAACCCAGTGGCGTAAGGGAGAAGACTTGGGTCCCCAGCAAAATTAGGTTTTGTGCCTCAAGCCCAATTCGTACTTGGCGTCAGTCAGGCTTTGAGCCCCCTAGAGTCCTGCCCCGAGATGCGGAGGTTGCGGGGGTGTACGTGTGTGAACCTAGAAGAAGTTCATGTACTTTCGAACACCTGTTGTACCCAATTTCTCAATTACATTTTTTTGGTCTCATTAATGTATCGAACTTTATGTTCTTTTTATCTGCTTCTTTGCACCATAGCTCGCAACTATGGCATTAGTGACCCTGAATTCCTACGTCATTCCGAGTCGTCTCTGTACCCCCAACACAATCAAGTTTGTTGGTCTGGTAGTGAATAACCCTGTATAGCCACATTTAAAAGATGAATGTGATCTATTAGTAAAATACCTCGAATTTCGAAGCTTGATCCACTCTCATGGACGAACTTGCACTCCAAACTTCTGCAACATGCTAACGTGAAGACTTAGAGCTTTGACAGATATTACGTGCACCAACCCATCTACACGGTGGCACTCCAGGCTCACCAGAGCTCGAACCCATAATTCGTCAATGCTGGTCACGAGTTCGAAACTATGTCCACTGGGCTACCACGGCCAAATGCTGTTCCGAAATGTGACGTTAGTAAAACAATTACTTATTATTTATTTATTCAACGCCCGTTCTTGGCTTCTTCCCAATTTGACGCCGAACCCCCTGTGGCCACTGTAGCCTGGTGGTCAAGGTATCGGATCGTGGCTGACTTTGTCATGAGTTCGAGCCCAGTACCACTAAAGACCCGCCGTGTAGGGAAGCGATGCACGTTAAATCTGTCAAGAGCTCAAACATCCTCTCGTTGGCGTGGTGTGGTAGTAAGGAGAGGGGATACCAGTTCAGGGGGCATCCTCCTTACTTGACCATGGTTCAAAATTACGAGGTCCGTCGCCAAAAGCCCTTTCTCGTGTAGCTGAACAGTGCAATGTTAATATTCAATCAATCACGCCGAGCCCCCCAGTACCAACTGACGATGCCGTCAAATGGGTATTCATCGAGTCCTGTGCACTGGAGCAGGTGTTTGTCATCCATTCTGGCATGGCTGCACAGTGGGCAGGCCTCATCAGCAGCCAGACCAAGGCAGTGCAGGTATACTCCCAAAAAGTCATGTCCGGTGGTTAGGCGAAAGCGGACATTAGTCTCGGCTTTCTCCAGGTACCTCGGGTTTGGACCCAGAGGGGCCACAGGCTCCCATAGCTTTCCAAGGCTCTTATTTTTTTGGGTCACGGCAGTATATTTTTCAATACATGTGGAAATAATGCTTTTCTGAGGGTCAAGGGGACTTCCGGTTGTAAAGACTTGGTTCCCTGCTTGGCCTTTTGGTCGGCTTTCTCATTGCTGGGGATCCCAACATGACTTGGGACCCATTGTAAGGCCACAGTCCAGCTATATGAGATTAGCTCTGTAATTTTAGTTCGACACTGAATTGTGTTAAGGCAGTTAGTTGGTGTAAGAGTAAGACAATTACTCTCACACATTAAAATAACTAGGCATGGTGTTGTTTTGCAAATTTCCGCAAATTTAATTCTTGAATATATTGAAGTTTTCCTTTGCATCACTCTTAACATTTTTTATAAAAGCCTTATGAGCACCATGGTTAAATGCTTCTTTTTTACTATTCTATTGCACTTTGTGTATTGCAGTCGCTTGATAAATTGATTTTAATTTATGTAACACTCTCAAGCAACACAAGGTTTTGGTAAGGGATATCATAATTCTGAACCACAGTCAAGTGACAAGGACAATACCTGAGTTGGTATCCCTTCTCCAAATTTCCATACCACGTCAACGGGAGGATTGTACACGATGGACCTTCAGCGGCAACTAGACTTTGCAACCACGTGTTCTATGGCGATTTCTCGTCCCCATGCTGCCTACTATCACACCTCTGAATTTGTCAGTCGAATTCGGCATCACCCTGTATATGTGTAAATATGTCATAAATTTATAGATGCTTTAGAGTCTTAATTTATAGAGTAAAACTTCTGAA